>VZRU01007624.1:212451-273672 GCA_013398155.1 Pedionomus torquatus
AGTGCTCCTGGATGAGAAGCTCAACATGAGCCAGCAGTGTGCGCTGGCAGCCCAGAAAGCCAACCGTATCCTGGGCTGCATCAAAAGAAGGGTGGCCAGCAGGTCGTGGGAGGTGATTCTCCCTCTCTACTCTGTGCTAGTGAAACCTCACTTGGAGTACTTGTCCAGCTCTGGAGTCCTCAACATAAAAAGGACCTAAAACTGTTGGAATGGGTCCAGCGGAGAGCCATGAAGATGATTAGAGGGATGGAGCACCTCTCCTATGAGGACAGGCTGAGGGAGCTGAGGCTGTTCAGCCTGGGGAAGAGAAGGCTGCAGGGAAGGCTCCAACCCTATGCTCAGTGCTCACTTTACACCAGGGTAAAAGGAGAAACCCCACACCCCAACCTTCCTTTCTCTTGCTCCTGCGAAAGATTTTGTTACTCAGCTGAAAACAACCCAGGAAAAAAATGACTGGTTAGTTGTTAACTGGATCGGTCCTGCTGGGGCCATACCAGCCTGGGAGAGGAAAGAGGATGAG
The DNA here is from genome assembly GCA_013398155.1 of Pedionomus torquatus. Classification (NCBI taxonomy): domain Eukaryota; kingdom Metazoa; phylum Chordata; class Aves; order Charadriiformes; family Pedionomidae; genus Pedionomus; species Pedionomus torquatus. The sequence goes on from VZRU01007624.1 coordinate 212,972, forward strand.
AGCAGGGCAGATTTTCCCTTCCAGCAGCAGCAGCACTTGCTAAGACCAACTGCAATGGTTGTTAAATTGCAGGCTCAACGTTCGGAAATAGAGTTCTCAGGAAATTTAAACATCTGCTTCCAGCATTCCCAGAAGTCCACCCGCATCAACATGCCAACTAATCCATTGGAACCTGCGGATCAGCTATTCCTTCTCCTGTATTGCTCAGGGACCATGGTGAAACAGGCTTAAACCCACTTAAACCATTTGGACTGAGCAACACACTAGCATAGGAATAACAGGATAATCCATGATTATGTCCTTGTTACAGCACTCATGAGGGATATATGAAACTTGCACTCAGTTTTTCCATCTACATGAGGAGGGTCAAAGGCAACAGGCCCTGTTCTGGGAAGACAAAACCTCTGTTACCGCATCACTTCTACTTTGCATGACAGAACGTCATTATTTGTTTGGCTGGAAAGAGAACAAATAAATGTGATTCTTAACCTGTGATGGAAATGAAGGTGACAGACCTGTTGGCAATGTCCCACGTAAGTAATGGCCAGACACAGTAATTCGTACCATAATTCAAGTATCCTTTTTAAAGAGAGTGCAACTCAGCTGCTAATTAGGAATTCATAGTTGCTTTCATGTATATTCTCTTTTGCCCTTTCAAATAACAGCATTAACAAGAGAGTAACTGAACTAATGACACCCTCTGTCACCTTCCTTAACTTTCTTGACAGGACAACCAGTGGCACATGCTGCAAGTGGTTCAGAACTGCACTTGTAAGGGATTCAATAATACCTGCCTTTGCCTCACAAGAACGTTAGTTTTGTCCTCTGCCCAAGGCAGCCGAGTTTCACAAGTCACGCAAGTACTTCACATCTTTGACACATCACCTTTTCGGTCAAAGTTGGCCAGGAATAATCACCAGGTCAAGAAGGGAATGATGTTGTAAATGAAGCATGCTCAAAAATCCCATTGTTTAGTAGACCAAGGCCAAAACCAAGGTGAGTGGTTACAAGGTATTTACAGCAAGGAAATAATATTTTGCAAGGATACTTAATTTATTGGTCTTTTTTTTGTTTGTTTGTTTGTTTGTTTTTTTACTGAAAAATACATTATTATCTCAAATTTAGAGCAACTCAGTGATTATATGGCAGCATTCTTCTGCCCCTTACCACTGCTGGTCATGGTCATTCAGCAAAGCATCTGTGTGTGCTGCAGGATGCTGCTGGGCATTGGGGAGCGAAGGCTCTGCTTTCCACAAGGAGAGCAGAGTAACAGCACGCGCTCAGCAAATTCCACATCAGGAACCACCACACGTCTAAACAACTAAGTAGAAAGGTGGGCAAAACGCACTTCAGAAGCTACAGGAGACAGTTCATTTAGGAGAATTATTCAAAAAGCTAATACGTGGAGCAGAGGATGGGATTGAACAGCACTGTTTGGCATGTTGTTTAAAAAATCAGGAAATAAATGTTCTTTGACCTTTACATGGATCTGGTAATGAAATATTTGCAATTTTTTTTTGGCACCAGATTGCCCAGCTATTTTCAATTAACTTCAGATACAGCAATCTGAACAGTTTCAGATTTCAGTGAACCAAATACTTTTCCACTATCAAAGAGTATGCAATGCAGTACTGCCCTTCTCAAACAGAGATGGTGGGGCGAGAGTTAGGAACGAGATTAAATAATAAACATAGTAAAGTGGGAATTAAATCTGTTTTCCTTAGCTTTAAAAAAACCAACAAAACTAATAGAATATTTTAGCTACAAAAGAGAAAAAACAGATCCTACAATGGCTTTACTTACATATGTAATCATAAGTTGAGCAATTTCTATAAAGCAGGGTTATTCATACATAGAACAATCTGCTGCATCGAGGTGTTTTTTCCCCTCCACTCCCCTCCTCTGGGCATTACAGCTGAAGTCCCACCTGGGGAGCCATCAGGACTCAGACAACACACCCCTGATGGTTGCCCTTCACGAAAGAACCTACAAGGAACAAGATGATGTATTGGGCCAGCAGGAGCCATAGAGAATCAGCAAAAGTTTTCATTCTAGCCCTCTGTTAAGAGTCAGAACCCAAACTCTGCCAAAACCAAGAGCACACTCACCACTCCTCCGAGAGCAGCGATGCCAGCATCAGCCTGGGCAGGGAGCAACAGGACACAAATATAACTGATTTTTAGAAACAGTTCTGGAAGTAAGTTGCTGGCAGCAACCTACCACCAAGCCAAACGTCCCACCAGCCCTTTTTTTGGCATCTGCTATCCCTAAATAACATGCTCTTATTTTACACAAAGTCTGAAATTTTGCTGTTTGAGCTGAAAACCCATCTTCCTGACTGCAGAGTAAGAGGATAAGCTTGTCAAGCAGCGTAGCTGCTAAAGGGTGAGCTTCACTGTGCCACTGAAAACCACAGAAACACTCCGTTTGCCATACCGCTTCACAAAAAATTGCACGCTGAAGTAAAAGGCAGATGGCTTGCCCATGTTAATAACCTCAGTTCTGTGCCCAACACTGTCTGAATAACCCTGTGCAAGCTCTATTATCATTCCTCTGTCATTTCTTTTTATGCCTTTTTTTTTTTTTTTTTTTCCCCTAAGACAGGAAAACTGGTCTTATAACCAGGGTTGTGAAAGATACAGAAATTGTGATAACACTCATCACAAGTGCAAATCCTGAAATTCCTTGTTCCTTGGTTTACAGAGCGCCTCTTACTAAGCTTCAGGACCTTTCAAGAGCACTTGACAGAACAGATTGTCGTGGAGACCAGCATGCCAATAAGAAGCAGCCTGATTAAAAAGATTAAGAAAAGGTTTTTAAAGACAATGCCAATTTTTGTGGAACATGAGTCAGTATTCTCAAGAATTCGTAATTTACAGGCTGAGGGGTGACTCTTCTACTGGCCTGCGGCAATGCAGGCCAGCAGCTCCTCCAAAGCATGGTTGCTGGCTCTGGCCAGCTAGAATTCTTTGGAGCTGCCTAAATGTGGGAAAAAGCTGATTGGAGGTCAACTTAGTCAGCTTGTCTTGATTGGAGCCCCTGTTATCTCTGCAGCCACAGCTGAGATCATTTGACCCGGTCAGGCAGTAACCATGACCACTTCAAACCCTCACCAGCCGGTAGCAGCAGCAGCTCATGGAAAGGTGCTGCTGACAGGACAACCAGATCCAATTGTCAGAAAGGTTAAACCTTCCTCCCCTTCACTCTAACACTGCTCATATGGACCCGAAATGAAGCATGTACAAGTCACCTGCTGGCAGGAGACCGGTGGTAGCATTACGTTCAGCTTGAGCAATAGAAATCGAGGATGGCTGTCCACAGAAAGGTTCTCCCATTACCAGGTTGATTTGATTAAGTAGGAGGGGGAATTCCAAGCACCCTTTTTGTGTATAGTGATATGGCCTTTTAAAGCTGTTGGAAGCCCTTGTCGTTTTCAGATTTTTGCATGATTTACCAATTACTTCTTGAATAATTTGGCCCAGCTTTGAAAAGTTTGGTCCAACAGATTTTACTCTTGCACAATGAAAGAGCAAAATGCTCCCTTTACACCTCTGCAATACCTTACCTGTCATTAAAAATTTAGAAAGATTCACAAAATTCAGGTATTCATCACCAGTCATGTGGGATACAGCCTAAAGAGAGAGCTCCTGAACAGCCAGGGATGGAAACAGGACCCAGTCATCCAAAGGGCTGTCAGACCTCTGATCTGCCTTTGGGCCCAGGGTGTGCTCACTGTCAGCAGACTTCCAGGCAGAAGAGGAACAGAAACTCATGAGGAATGACACAAAGTTAGTGTAGGTGTGTTTCAGGTTTTTTAGAGTTTAATTCATTTATCCCCTTAATTCCTGAATTCACACAAAATGCAAATCTTGTGATTATCACACAAACCCTAGTTAACACAAAGATGAGCAAAACCCAATACAGAAATGTTTAACATCTAAAAGCAGAATCTGAGAACTTGAGACTCACTGAAAAGCCAAAGGAAAGACCAAAAAAGGCATTCTCGATATATTTATTTTAAAATTAACTCTCCCATTGTCCTCATAATTTTTAAAAGTCTTTTGGAGGATCTGCTACTGTGGAGGTAAGGCTTTGGAGAAATTTTAAGTAGTTCTAGATTAATACCACGTAACTGTCACATTTGGCAAGCTACTGGGACAAACTTTGCCATGAAAGTGCTCCTGCCATCAGCACATTTTGTGTTTAATTCCAACTTGAAATTATTTTCTAGGTACTTAATTACTATTAATTATTATCTAATATCTATTATATAATTATTATTATTATTTTCTAATTTGTTTTCTAATTCTTTTAATTCTAATTAAAAGAAGAGCCGATTTTTTATTTTTGTGAAGCAATGAAATATATCATAATATACTGCTTCCCTGGAGTCAACATATATACAGTGTATTTGATAAGTATAAAGCGTACAGTTAAGAACACTCTGTGACAGGTTATTGACCAGAAAAAAAGTTGTAAATATTTGATCACTTTTAAGAGTTAACTTGATTATCATAACCCTTTTGCATTTATTTGTTCAGGAAAATCAGACTGTGCAAGTATCATGAGAACAACTGCATGACCAATACATGACCAACAAATAATAAACATGACCAATGAATAATAAAATACAGACTGGAAAGATACTCTAATATTGAATTACTGTTATGAAATTTAGAAATTATTCTAGTGACAATTACACAAACTATTCTGCCATGTAAAGAGAACAAAAATACTTTTGTGCTGAAGTACCAGAATATGAATTGCAAAACATACAACAAGACCCCTATCCAAGCAAAGAATTGTGTATGGATTTATTACGCTGGTAGTAAATAACTTAAAAAGAACACGCTTTCAAAAAGTGCTCATGACAGCATGGATTAAGCTCTTTCCTCTCTCTTCCTCTGCTCAAAAGCCATTCTCTATCTTCACTCCAGCTTCCATGAGCAAAATGACTTTCCTCATCCTCAAATCATTACCCTCACCTCTAATGGTCTTCTGTACACCAGAAAGTATTTTCATTTCTCACCTGTAGACTTCTGTGCTGGTTTGGAATGTGAACTTTTGATCTTTGAAGATAAAAGCCCCAATATAGCGTTTTGCTGTGGCAAAAACTGTGCTTTCAGCAGTGTCATATTTTGTCTCTTGTAAATGGCTTTGATTTTAAATTGCCACTCAAGCTTGTGGCCACCACCATCCCAGGCACACTTGGCCAGCACAAACATCAGTAAAGTGCTACTTGCAGAGACACTGACTGTGGGTTTACCAGCAATAATTGCATTAGAATAAATTTACTTAAGAGTGTAAACACAACATCTGTAGCCAGCTTAAGCAATTTTTACTCAATCTGTCTGAAGAATAATACCTTTTAGGGTAACCGTATCATGTTCTGGGATCATATGCCACGGGGCATTCTTTTTCTACTAAAATTTAAAAAACACACAGGCACTCAGAGATTAGCCAAACTAACAAAACTTCCCAGTTTCTTTTTTCCATTAACTTATCTGAATATTTGGAATTCAATGCAATCTTTTTAAAACCCCCAAACTTTCAAGCTCATGCACAGGGCAGGGCATTGCTGAGCACAGCTGTTACCCATTCCACATGTGGATACACTGCTCCAGACCACTGGCAAGTAAGGAGCAACATGGCTATGAAGAATTTGGGAGCCACCAGAATCACCGCTGGGATGCTGTACAAATACTGCTGCTAAGAAAAGCATGAGGAAGAAGCAGGGACAGACAACAACCTGGGCAACAGTGTGGTTGAAGCACCCTTCATCTTCTGACCAAAGAAGAGGTCACAGGACAGTGAAGTTTTCATAAAACTACATTCCATTTTTACTGCTCTTTTCAACTTTCACTTATCTTTAAGGAACAAAATACAAAGACTTTCCACTTCTGCTTCCACTTTATTTCATGTGTGAAACTTACTATCCTTGAAACTGCTTTGTCATTGGCTTAAAGAGAAGGTCCATGTGGCTGCAGCTGCACTGCTTCTGGTACCTCGGTGGACTCCTCCCCAGCTGCCTGGGCTGTCCCTACACTGCAGGCACCTCACTGATTGGGGCTGGAAAGAAACCTTAAACCACCTCTTTGTTCCAGCTGAGTTTACTCTGCTAAATGAAGATGCACCAGTTTTTGTGGTTTTCAAATGGAAAATAAATGATGTTATAAGGTCACAAACAACAGAGGCATCTGTGAGCTTAACAGATGAAAAATTCAATACACCATTCCATTTTGAAAATAAAAATATTAATAATGGTTTCATAAGCTAAGTAATGATCACAAATTTTCTCCCCCAAACTGATGACATTTCCTGAACCAAAATTGCTTGGGCTTTGCTCTTGATCCAGGCATAGTTTTCTCTTGCTGCATTTAAGGTTTTAGAAATCAGTTACTGGCCTTTCACATGGAGCTGTCACAGGAGTAACCTTGGATTTATTAAAATTCTTTGTTCTATTAATAAAGACAGCACAATATTATTTCCATCCCATTGCGAACAAATGTCTCACGGGGTTTATTACTATAGACAAGTAAGATGTTCCTGGAATAAGAAAAATGTGAAAAATCTTAAAATAGTTTCAAAAATGTGTGTTTCATTACCTAGAACAGAGCCAGTTTTACCAGTGAGAAAGCCTGAACTACCTGTTCAATTCTGTTATGATAATAATTTAAAAGGCAACATTATTGATGTAATATAAATGGTTACTTTTCAAAACAGCTTTCTCATGTTTCCCTCAATGACACTACTGAGACAGGAGCTTACTCCACGTGGAAGTGCAGTATTTGGTACAGCGTACAGCAAAGTGCAAAGTAAAACAGCTAATATATGGCATGAATCTTTTATATGTAGCAATGCTGAGATAATGAGATTGAGAATTATTCAAAACTTAGGTATGTGAATATAAAATAACTTACATGATGTTCATGTAAAACAACCCAAAAATTAACAACTGAAATCCCCTTTTAGGAATCATTAAAGAACAGAACTTTATCTAAAGAACAGTCTCTTAGCTTTGCTTAAACTGCAAAACACTGTAAACAATCACATGTAAAACATCTTTCAAGCCTTCATACCTACATTATTGAAATACATCCATAATGCTGGTGTCGTATCTTTGGAAAGTTCAGCAGCATTACAGATGTGTCAACCTTTGCACTAGGTTATTCCTAAAGCAAGAAAACAGTTACAGCCTTACTTCCCTTAAAAACATTCTTACTGAAAGAGAGCATTAAGCTGCACATTAGATAGATACAAGAGAAAAATAATCACAAAACCACATGGTTCGTTTTGAAAATGCCGTTTTCTCCTAACAACTGCAGAATCAATAAACTCCGGTAGGGATCCCTTTGCCTGCACACAGTCAACCCTTTCTTCCACTCATGGGCTCCTTATGTACAACTGAAACTGAGTATCGACAGTGAAGCAGGAAACGTGTCTGAGTAACATCTATAGCAATAATTTAAAAGAATTTTCTAAATTACCAGAATAATGACAGTAAGTCAGACTTGTTGACGCATTTTATTGTGAGATGGGGAGTCTGGTAAAAAACTAGAAAATGACCATGATGTAACAAGGAACTTAAAAATGAAGTTTCAGATTTGTAACATACATACATGAATACAGGAACAAATTGGCACAAAAATGTTAAACATTGTTCCCAACACTGTTTATAAGATTATTCTAATTTGGCTTACTAAGGAAATGAGAGGTTTATGGTTAGACTAATCTCTTAATAAAACTGCAGAGCATCATGCTATTAGTCACACAGTGAATTTCAAAATTTAAGAGCTTTATATTAAAAACTGGGTAAAGGTAAAATGAATTGATTGCAATTGTAAAATTAATACATTCCCATTTTAATTCTTCTGTTCTACAGTCCAAGGCAAGTATAAATGTTAACATAACACTGTTAAATCAAATCTCAATGCAAGAGAACCGATTGCATCTCTACTTTAAATCTTATCAACTTTCCAAATTTTCATACTAAAATATATTATTGTATTAATACAAACTACAGTATTATACACTACACTGTGTAATAAATAAAGAAATATAAAAATAAGACACATAAATATAAAAGTTTTCTAAAACTAAAAAGGTACATATGTCAGTAAGAAGGGTATTAATACTGCCAGGTTTGAAGACATACAGTACAAAATGTTGCACAGATCTATAAACTAAAAGAAATAAAATAATACTGATAGGTAAAAATCAGCTAACATTGTTAATAAATGGGGTCCATAATAACTAACATTTGAAAATACTTATGAGCCAGATAACATGTCATGTATGTGTCTGAAATTAAAGTAAACCAATAAAGCAATAAAGCAGATTAGAAAATTTCCCTTGTAACTATTGTAGAGAAATTCTGCAAGTCAGGTATTAACCCAAAATACCACCAAATAATTAAATAATGAAATATACCAGTGTTCTTACTTCTCTGATGGCTAAGTGTTTTTTTCCCCATGATTAGTTTAGAAGTTTGATACAAATCAACAAATGCTAGTTATTGTAGGCCACACATTGGATAAAGGCTGCTCCGAGCCTTTATAATACTGATAAATGGCACTTACAGCACACAGGTCTTGCATAAGGCCAAAGGAGATACAAAGCTTCATATCATATCCTTCATATTGTTACTACATACTCAAAACACAATTACAAACACTGATTTTGACGACTTTGCTGTCCTTACCAGTATTAACACTGTTAGTCCCTGCAATCAGAACTCAACGACAATCTTTTCAACTACGTTTTTTAATCACATGAGTAAGAAACTTCAGTTCTTCTATCATCTGCTTTCTTAAGGCTAACAATACACTTTAAATGATAATATGCTCTACTACAACATCTAATGTCATAAATCGCTACCTTCTAGGTTGAATTTACAAAGGTAGCCAAGCACTGTTTGCAACTGCGTTACAGGTTTCTGCAAAAGGGTATTTTGTAGTGCAGAAGTTCTCACATTTTAAAACATAAGAAAATACTGATGTGGATTTAGGAAATGTTTTACCATCAAAAAAAAAAAAAAAATCATATAAATCTCTCCCAATTGTACAGCTTAAAAATTAATCAACTTCAGAAGGAAAATTAATACTGATAAAACAAACAATGCCAGATGCTTGTCTAATAAATCAGGTTTCCTACAACCTGGTAAATCTTTGCTTCCAGAGTCACTGTATTTTTCTAATCTGCTTCATGTTATAAACTTGTTCCTAACTTTGAAAACTGTGTGAAAAATTACTAAGTTTGAGGTTCAGGCACACCTGGATTTCTTTTTTTTTTTTCTTTTTCTTTTTTTTTATATATATATTTTTTTACACAGTAGTGAACAGAAATCACAGTATGCAGGCTACTGTGTTTCCATGAAAAGCATGTATAATATAGAACGAACTTCATTACCAATTTCTTTTTTTTTCCTTATAGAAAAAACTATCATTTAAGCTTTATTCTTTTTTTTCTTCTGACACCTGCCCATTATTCTGTGTAGCTTCTGGTTCTGCATTGCTTGCTTGATTTACAGCTTCATCATTCTCGTTACCTTCAGTTTTGCCGCCTTCTCCTTCTTCTTCTTCTTCTTCATCCTCTACTTCTTGTAATTTTCTACATTCTTTTTCTTCCTGAAGTCCTTCTACCTCTTTTTCTTCCTCCTCCTCTTCCTCTTTTTCACTGTCTTCCTCTTCTTCCCTGGTTAGACTCTCTCTCTCATCCGAGTCGATCTGCGATGGAGATGCCCTGGCACCAGGATGCTCATTATTGAGGACCTCCTGGCCTGTCTCCTCCTGTTCCGTGCTGTCACGTTCTTCTGCCTCTCTTTTGCAATAGGAGTAGCGATGATTCATGTGTTGAGAGTAAGACCCCGAGTGTGAAAAACGCTTTCCACATTTGTCACATTGGTAGGGTTTTTCCCCAGAATGCAGTCGCATGTGTTCGATCAAATGGTGTTTGTGTTTAAATGCCTTTTTACAGATTCCACACTCATGAGGTCTTTTACCTACAAAAAAAAAAAGGCAAACAGATGGACATTTTGTAACTGAGGTTTTAAAAATGTATACTGTTGCTTTCAACATCTTCTGCCTGGATTTCTCACCTGAGCCCAAAGGACAAGGCAGCAATGGTATCTTGTCACAATTACTAGGGTAATTTGTAAGTTCTTTAGGAAAACGGAACACAGCAGGACAAACAGATTCTCAGATGTAATTTTTAGCACAAAAAAGCCCAGTGCAAATATAAGTAAATTAGAAAAGGAAACATTTTTCTTCAATTAAATATTATTTTGACTTAAAAGCATTTTAGTTTTTCTATATTGATGGAAATTTTAAATCAACTAAGCTTTTATGTTGTTTTTTTGTGTACCAAGTCCTTCTTCCATGCTATAGGTAAAAAACCCCAAACTCTAAAATCTAGGTTTGCCTAAGTAAGTGTCTTATGTACAAAATTTGCTGACTTCATTATATTAACTAGAAAAATCTGCTGTGTTGGACTGAGTTGTTTCTGTTCTGTTTTCTGGCCTCCTACTTTGTTGCCTCTTATAAACACAGCACGAGCCTAGTAATGTTATTTTGATTTCAACATTCAAAGTGGTTACGCAAAATAACTTTGCACAGCCTTAGCATTGGAACAGGCTGCTCAGGGAAGTGGCTGAGTCACCATCCCTGGAAGTATTTAAAGGATGTGCAGACGTGGTGCTGAGGGACATGGTTTAGTGGTGGGCTTGGCAGTGCTAGGTTCACGGTTCGACTCGATGATCTTAAGAGCCTTTTACAACCAAGATGATTCTATGATGCTACGATTCTGAACACTGCAGTTAATTTAGAATTAGAATGGAAAGAACAATTGTATTACCAAAAAGAGGAGTTAAAGTGTCTAAGGACAAGAAAGGTATGAAAACAGATAGTCTTAACACATACAACTTGAGAAACTTTATAAAGTGGTAAAGACAAAAAGGAATTTCTTTATCTGTTAAATTCTGTATGTGAGATGAAATTAAAACATTAAGATGTAGATTAAATAAAAAAGTAATAAAAAAAATTTAAAGACTTATTAAAAAATGATAGCAGAAATGGAGCCAAAAGAAGCAACTATGAGAAATTAAAAATAAAAACTGAAGACAAAAGGGTGTTTTTTTGGGGTTATATTCCATCTAATGGATGGTTGTTAACTTCACTTCGGGTAATTACAAATGTGGCTCTATTTGAAAACCCATCACGCTACACAGATACACTGCCTTCCATATAAAGAAGGTACCATACACATACATGATCCTTTTTTCTTAATTTATAATTGTAATTTTAAATTTTGCTTAATTTAGGACCAGGCAAGGTAAATTAGAAGTAATAAATCCTTGATTTATCTGCAGCTCACAGATGATTTTCCATGAGCCAGATGGAAGAAGCTCCCTTTTTTCTATTCAGGGTTTAGGTCTTAGAAATTTAAGGAAACATAGAATTGCAGTTCTGTCAAAGAAATACACACATCATAGGTTTATAAAGAGAGCTGAGCATAGATGACAAGGACTATTACACCTCCATACATTTCTGGAGAACTGGATCCTAATTGAGGATTAATCCTAATCAGTTACACACTATCAATGAAATAACAATCAGAAACTGCTTTTCCTAGTACATACCTGTGTGTTCATACTTATGTCTCAATAATGAGCTGCTCTTCTGAAATATTTTGTCACATAAATCACACGCATACATCCCATTTTCTGTCTTTCTCATCTTTTTCTTTGGGGGTGTTGAGTCGGAATCATTTTGATCTTCTACATTCGACACTCCTTCTGAGCTAGTGTCTTGCCTTTCATCCTTAAGAAAAATTATGAAAAAGGTTGAGTTAAAGAAAAAATGTACTGATGCAGCACACGGTTTATAAAAGCTGAAGCTGCAGTGTTATTTTCGTTCAGTTCCATACACAGCCAAACAAAATTGTTTAGACTTACTGAGTCAAAAAAATCTTCCACTGCATCGCTTTGCTTTGCAGTCCCTGCCACCATACAGATGCAGAATTCTCACTGGGACTGACTTTCATCACATCCAAATTTGACTGTCAGCCAGGCCTAAGCTACCCTGACACAACGTGTTTTCAGGCCCATAAAATAAATGTGATGTTACAAAGGAAAAGAAGATCACAGACCTATAATAATTACAGACCTCAGTAAGGTGGAAAAGAAAATTCAGTATCTAACTGTATTTTTCAACTAATGTTTGTCACTCACATTATGTTATCTTGTGGATTTTATGGAAGACTGGAATTTCTGATTAAGTTTTCACAAAAAGCTGTTCAAATTATCGTTTGAATTTGCATATTTGACTACCCTCTTCCTCATAAAACTACCACAAATACTACCTAACTCACAATTTGGGAGATTTCAAATGTTTTATTAATAAAAAGCTTTTAAAAATCATAACTGCAGTCTAAGCGTTTCAAGTCTTGAAGCTCACCTGTAAGCAGCACAGTGTTTTCTACCGATATCAGCAGTATCCCTGTGTGCAATTATTTTTATTATTTTATCATAGATTATAAAATCTGAATATAAAAAGGTATGTTAGCTACCTCAAATGTCATCTGTCTGATGAACTTTAACATATAAGCAACCTTGTAACTCCTCAAGGCTCCTAAGTCTCTGACTACACAGAAGACTGCACAAAATGCTGAACAGCCAACTTCTAAGATTTAATTAGAAAGGCCAAGTCTTTACACCAGCCGCTTGTCTGTTCTGCTCTGTCCCTACCTCAACATGCACAGGTGTTTCTCAGCAGGACTGACTTCGATTAGACCACATCTGGATGTACCCAGGGAGGAACAGAGCAGGATACAGGAATGGCAGATGAAGATGAATAACTGCCCAATTTTCAATTGAGAATACATCTGAATTTTGTTTAAAGTGCTGTTATGGTGTAGGATGAATTCAGCCACTCCACAAGTCAAGAAAGCAGAGCAGCATGAAGGGAGTAGCCAGAAGTTCCAAATCGCTTATTTTCTGGGTATGGGGAAAGAAGAGATTCGGAGCCAGCAAAAAACACAAGCCATGGTCTCACTTTGCTACTTGATCAGGAGAATTAAACTTTCTTTACAATACTGAGCACAAATGTTCTGGAAGACACTTTTGAATGACAGAACATAATGAAGAACTGACTTATCCATGCACAGAACTACATAGTTTCTGGCAGTGTGGACTCAAGCTGCCCAAGCTAGCTAGCTTTGCAGAGGAGTTTACAGTAATGCCTATTGCCCATTAACAATCAAGCTGAATAAACCTTCCAGCTTATATTTACATTTTACTTAATTTATCTTGACAGCTTTCTGTTAGTTCAGTGTGGATAAAGAATAACGGGACAGAAGTACCTGATTTCCATTGGCTTGGGTCTGTTTTGTTGGTGTTTCTTGGACTGCAGGACTAACTGTAGTAGAGTATGTATAAGCCACCTGTGGAATCAAAATGGTTTGCTTATTGGCAGCAAGAGCTCTCAAGCATGGAACACTGTTCTGGTCTGCAATGGCAACAATTGTAGGTAACTGGGCAGTGACTGTAGGTATAGCAATATTTATGGGATTGGCACTTGGTGGGATTACATTTACAATAGGATCAGAGTCTGAAATACTGTTGTCCTTTTGTGGTTCTTTTTTTGCACAAGTTAAGTTCAAAGGTTCTTCTTGGACAGAATAAACACTGTTCTGGTAAACACTAGTTATGGTAGATCTTTCCAACAGTTCTCCATGTTGCTTTGGTAGCGAAAGGTCAAGAGGTTCAATTTGTGGCTCTTCTTGTACACCCTCTGCTGTGTACGTATAACCCTGTGAATTTCTTGATGAAGAAAGGTTTAGTGGCGATGGGGATGGCGTGCTACTGCGTGAACCATTCGGAGTTGATCCCTCTGGTAAAGTCTGGGATTTTGTTGTATTGACAGGATTTTGTGAATTATTTGTGCTGTTCTGGGGTTCGGTCACATTTGTAGTTGCTGCTTCCTCATTGTTATCTGTGGGACTGCTTAATTTAACTTGTTCAGGAGAAGATGGTCCAGAAGATTGCACAGAAATTTGTCCAGCTTGCATTTTTTCAAACCACTTTTTTACCACATCTAGTGGTAGGTTTACTGAATCAGCTATCTTTGAAAGCTCTTCTGCACTCGGTTGTGCATTTAATGCATAATACGCTTTTAAGAGTGATAAAAGGTTCTTTAAAGGTGGCTGACCAGGAGATAAGTTATTCTCCCCAGGTTCTGATGGGACAGGGGAGTCAGGCTTCTCAGCTTCTGTTCCACTGGGCTGGGGAAGCTGAGGAGGATTTTTCGTTTCATAGTGCTTTAATTCTTGAAGTGCATTAAGATCTCCTGGACAGTCATCACAAAGAAGACAAGTGCTATCATTGGTCTCTCCTTCAAAGTTCTTATCTTTCTCAGACTTCACCGTAAGATCTTCTGGTAATTTTTCATTTTTGCAACTATTTGTAGGAACAGGGTTTTCTTTTTTTAGATTTTGTGGAACAACCTGAAGTTGACTTGGCTGCTCCAAGCTGTAGTTGATGATAATTTTGGTTGTCCCATCTTGGTCAACCAAAGGAAGACTGATAGCTGAAATGAGGGAATGGCCAGCTTGTTGTATAGATGCATTGCTGATTGTTTCTTGTTCTTTGGATGCAAGATTAGCATGATTGTTTTCCAATACTTGCCTTATTACATTACCATCCACTGCCACTTTAAGCACATTTTGAATGTCACTTAAGTTGATGCTTATGGGAGACACTAGACCTACTGTAGGTAGAACAACAGCTTGCACCACACCCTGAGGAGAACTGGTTGCCTGCAATGGGCTACCACCACTAAAAACCCCATTCTGCAAAGGGGTTGAACAATTAATTCCTGAAGCAACCACTATGGGCTTGAATTCATAATCCACAGGTTCAGTTTTAATTTGGTTAACAGGAAGTTGCTCTTGCAAGGGTTTATTTTCTATCTTTTGTCGTATCTGTGGTCTTGCTGGGCTACCTGGTGATGCAGAAAGGGAAGGGGAGGAGCACTGAGACGTCTTGAGCCCTGACCGAGCTCGACCATTCACGGGCATCAAACCAATACACTTCTTACTGCTTATGTGTGAACTGTATGAACCAGAATGGGAAAAACGTTTCTTGCAGTTTGGGCATTCATATGGCTTCTCTCCTAAGGATAAAAAAAAAAAAAAAGAAGAAGAAGAAGAAAAAAAAAGGCATATGCAACAGTTTACTGGGTTACAGCATAATAGTAACTAGAAAAGAACACATCAAATTGACCTGCCAAAGAGTTCTAGGGAGAAAAAGGTCTTACACAGTGAATTGAACAGTAAGACTAATTATATAATCTATAGCTCAGGTCCTAGGGTCCTAAGTTTGTAATCCAGTAGTAGATATAGGATGGAGCCCACATGATCATGATACATTCCAGTACTTCCCAGTAACTGCCTACACATCACACAAATGACTCCGTACAATACTTACAGATTTCATTAAACTCCACCCAACTAGTATTGCTACTGACTCCAGAAATTGCATAAACTACTTCAGAATGGAAAAAAAATTAGAATACAATTACCAAAGAAAAAATACAAGCACCATAAATGCAAGTTATAATTATATAAGGAACTATGTACATTTTCTTTCAGCAAACTCAAATACAGAATATCGGTATCTTCCTTACAATATTCATCAGCTAAATAAAACCAGGTAAAGTTTAAGTAAAGGGAAACTAGACACTGGCAGAAGACAGATGTATGTTTGCCTTCAGAGTCAAACATCAGGTTAAATTGCCAGGAAGATGCACACAGCTATGCAATTGTTACACCCATAGCCAGAGTTGGCTTTTCAGAGAACCTACAGGGAAAAATGATAGAGCTGAAATTGCTGACTTGCTTCCAATTGAAAAGTTGACTTGCTTCCATTGACTGAGGCTTTCTCACTCACAGGTATGGTGTTGCTACCCTCCGGAATGGTGTTGCTACCCTCCGGAAATAAAATTATGTTTGCTGAAGGAGAATGTCTAAATGAGGTGCTCTTAATTGCTGCTATCATGGCTAAGCAACTGATAAGAAAGGACAAAAAAGACCTTGATAAGAAAGGACAAAACCTTGTTTTCAGACTTCCTGTCAATGGGTAAATTTGAGTTAAAGAGAGAAATTCAGAATTTTTTTTGAGCGACCACATTTTACTCATTATTATTTATTAATATATAACATTATATATTAAACTTCTTACAAATTGGAACTTATCTTATAAACTGAAACTTTTGTGACACTATATCACAATTCCTTCCTGTGTCCTGAGGCTATTTTAATATGATATTTTAATAAAATCACAGAGACAGTAGAAAGGATAGTTATTATGTCTCGAGTATTATCAATTAAAAGTTTCTAGCAAGGCTCCTAACATGCTGAGCGGTCTGCAAACACTGTGAAAAATGGACAAGTGAAAAAGAACCAGAAGGATGCCCCCTCTACCGGAAAAGATGATGCAATTTTACATCATACCTATAATACAAGAGCTAGAAGAAAGATGAAAAGTAGGAGAAATGCAAAAAGGGAAACTCAGCTGCTTATTGCTGCAAAGAGAGAAGATTTGTCTTTTCTGAAAACTCTAATATCATCTGGAATTTGTGTCAATGAACAAGACTATGCACGTGTGGAAACTGCTCTCTTTTGGGCTTGTTTTATGATACTACTTTATAGATATATACAATTAATTACATATAATACGTATATAAAGGATATAATGTATCATCTATATCTTTCTATATTATTTATGTAATTTTCATAGCATTATGGCTTCTTTATTGATGACATAATTGTAAGAAGGCAAGGAAGTCATTCAAGGAGTGACTTCTGCCACAACTGAAGTTTTCCTTAACTGTCAGAGCTCAAGCTGTAACTGTAAATCCTCTTGAGATATCTACGTATTTCCTGCACAGAGCTGAAGGCTGCAGTCAGTGCTTACAGAGTCTCAGAGGAAGGAAAACACTAGTATTTTAAACTTAGACTTACAAGACTGATATCACATCAAAGTTATAAAGAGCAGAAGTGGAAACATTAGTACGTAAGTCAATGCTTGGTTTATTTACCACTGTGGATTCGTAGGTGCTCCTTTAGGTGATGCTTATATTTAAAAGCTTTTCCACATTCAGTGCACTTGAATTTTCGATTACCACTGGACTGCGTCACATGTCTCTGTAAGAAAGGATTTGTAATTATTGCATAGGACAGCATGTTGGAAAACACCTTGTAGCAGACAAAATGCAATACAAAACTGAAAAGAATCAATCACAATTTTAAGAGACTGAAGGTGGTACGCGTTATGCATGAAAAAGAAACAAATTAGAAGTCAGGTTAAAACTGAGCCATGTGTGTCTTCTGAATAAATCCGGTACAGTAAAAAGGAAAAAACCAAACAAACCCAAAATACATTTACCCCTTCTCCTAACTTCAGCTGAAGCTTGCATTGACATGTTATGTGAGTAAAAAGTTCCAGGATGCATGCTAATTCTACTTGTTAAAGCAAAAAACCCAAGAAAAACCCCAAGCCCACCACCCACAGAATATGTCAGGCAGGACAGAGAAACATTAAAGCATATAAAAGGCTGTTTAAAATTTAATCAGTTGACTTGATTTTTCCATTTACATGCTTCTAGCGCTTACTGTTGGCCTTGGATTCCTCTATGTAATGATGCCATGGGATTGCTCAAGAGAAGACGGCTCAGTGACAACAAAGGGACTCTCAGTCACAATTAATTCTCAAAATAAATGCAAAAAACTAAATTAAAAGAAGTAATAATATGGAGGGATTTCCCAAGTACACTTCTTCACTATTTCTCTGTGATTATTTTTGTTGTATTTTACCTTGTGAGAGCATTTATTGTTAAGCTCCACATTATTTTTAATTTATCTGCACTGTTATACTAATTTAAAAAAAGAAAAAGCTAAGAAAGACAAGTAAATATATGTAGTATATATGTGGCACGTATATGCAAAAGATATAATTTTATTAGAAAGTGGGTAAACCAATGAATGCATATTTTTAAAGACAAAAATTACATACATTTTAAGGTTGGAGCAGCTTAACTATCATGAAATGTAGGAGTAAGAAACTTTTGTGTTCAAACAAACTGTTTATTATAAAAGCAGCTGCTCCTCATTAGATAGAGCTCACTTCGCAAGAAGAAACTCTACCACCGTTTGGATGCAGCTGCAGATTTTGGTAACCAGGGCAAGTATCTTCATAGTCATTAATAGAGCTATTCACGTAGTCTGGGGAGGCGGCTCCCATGAATCGGCTGATGTGCATTGACTTCATCTGGTGTCAAATGGCATGGGGAGCTCCTACACCTATTCTGGTCCGCAGGGGTGGGCAGCGCTGGGAGCAGAGGCTCACCGAGCGCTGAGGCCGGTGCCTGAGCACAGACACGGCAGCTGGGAATGAGATCTGTGCTGGGGAAACCAGGATGAATAAAAAGGCAGGATGATGTTCCTGTTTTAATTTATGCGTTTAGATCTGAAGAACCCACAGCTGAGCCGCTTGCTGGATCTGAGCACTCCACTATGAGATATATGCTGTCCAAATTATCAACCCTCCCTGTTCTACATCCTGTCCTCCTTTATTTGATACAGATGCTAACAGAAGACAAATTGAAACAAGATAATCTAAATTGCTTCCAAGTACTTTAATTTGACAGTTCCCTTGGGATAAGCATTTGGTTAAGCTGCAGCTTTCACCTCTCAGCAGATACCACTCCCACCCTCCTCGGGGTGGGCTCCTTCCCTCCTACCAGGCTCCGCAGTGAGGTCTCCGCTCTGACTTATTCTGATTAGCACTTGACCCTTATTCCCAGGTTTGTCAGCTCTCTTCTGCCAGGCCACACAGCTTTTCAGCTTTATTTAACTAAGTCCCTTGAAGATGATGTTCTAGATGATTGTGTCTGAGTCACCGCATTTCACTTTAATGACCCAACTTCACTGAGTCTAGAGGACCATGTCAGGATTTACTTAAGCCTGCGGAGAATCAGTTACTAGTGTTTGACTTGAGATTATACAAGTTAAAGGCTCTCAGCATATATACAGCTACTGCAGATGTTGGTCTACATAAATATTCATGCTAAATATTAGTGCATGTGTTCAATCTGTCAGAAACGCTTCTGTTCCAGTCTTTAAAATGCCATGTTCTGCTTCCAAGGCACGGAAGCCCACATTTCTCTTACCAAATTTTTAATGAGTTTTCCTGTTTTCCTGGTCATAGCTGCCTGGAACTTTCTGTCAGGCAGCATTTCCATCTAATTTGCCTTACCTTCTTATATTTGTAATTGTTGATTCAATTTTCTTGCTGTCTCTACTATACCTTTTTTGTGTGTGTAAATCTGGGACATCCTCAGAGTTACTCTCCAGGATCATCTTTAAAACTAACTGAGAAATGATAACTCTTCTCCAAAGTTCCACCTTTGATACCCTTTCACCTGTATTTTCTTACATTGAAATGTTTTTCCCCCTTTCAGTACTGTTAAATCCATGTATCTGATGTGTGATATATTTTTAATGGACTGTACTTAACTGCACTTTTCTACTTACTAAAGAATTAACCACAGATTCAAAGAATACTTCTCCACATTCCTTTTAGGAGTCAAACAAGAAATTAAGCATTAAGGTCTGTAACTTGCCCCTAATATATCCCAGCATCAGATATTTACTGTGCTTAGGACTAAAGTTCACTCTTTTCCTAACAGGGAACTGAAAATAATTAATGGAAATCCTCAGAAGTTATTTGGAGAACAGGAATTACAGGTACATTAGTGATTTTTCACAGCTGGTTTGACCTTGGTCTTCAGGAATTGCCATTTCTCAGTGGTGTCAATGGTAATATGAAATTTTAACAGACTACTTACCAGTGCTGTGCAAATCATTGAGAAGAAAAATAAATCAAATATAAGAAGCACTTACTGATACCAACATCTTTTTTGGTGCTTCATATGTGAGAGCAGACAACATTTATGTACCATTGCCTCCTCCCAACTGCTAGTGGTGTAGGAACCACCAAGGGAGCTGTGAGGGATGCTGGGGATGGGATGGAGAGAGGGATGAAGGAGAAGGTGTTGGGATGGCTCTCTGCTCTCCCCTGGAGCAGCAGCTGCCATGGTTTGGCATATTTTCCCTTTTCTCAGGGGCAGAAACAATGTGCACGTACCTCTTCCACTGCCTTCACTACACTTAGAATTATCTTTTCTCAATGTTTCCTTGTACAGAACAATTATACAATCATCACATACTGGCCATTAATTAGCCATAAAAGTTAACCAAATAATCTACTTCCGAGTGGAGTCCTTTAAGAATAAGATACTAAGTTTTGAAGATGCAGCTGTTTAAGATCCACTGCCAGGAGGTCTATACTTGACTATGGAAAAAAATTATTGTTCCTCTACACAAATGATGTAATCATTTACATGCACATGAAGCCAATTTTGAAGACATGACAACTTTGTGACACTAACATAAACAAACACACATTTCAAATGAACCAGATTTCTAACCTATTGTAGCTTTGATTCTGGCTATGGCTCTAGAGAAAAATCCCACTTAAACGGATATAATATTGAGTTTCAGACACTTCACTGCAAAACCATTTATCAAATGCAGTTGTGCCTTCAAAAGCACAAGCCCATTAAAATATATCTGCAGGAATACCGTTTCAGTAGCAATTCTTCTGAAATTGTTTGCTTGCTTGGTATATTTCCTCTTTTCTTTCAAACTTCATGCAAATATGAGAAAGGCTTCTGGCCCTATCAACTACTTTATAGTTCTGCTTTTAGGCGTCTAGCTGGAAAAAATGAAAATAAATGTGGTAGATCGCAAAAAAAGCATTATATAGAAAGCGTTCATAGACTTTAGAGCTAGAAATATAACATGTATGTAAGACGACAGTAACTGCAAAGTAGAAGTCAAGCCAGTAAGAAAGCATGACAGAAATGCATTGTTCATGGGAAATACATCTGAATAAACAAGAACTGCCATGCCAGAATACGCTGGCGAGGTTATTCTAAACCCTATGAGACACTAACATCTCTCCAAGCAGGATGGCTGATAATTCTTGTAACAATTTTTCATATTTAATTTACCCATGAATGTAAACCCTCAGGTAGGAAAAAAAAAAACAAACAGCAACAACAACAAAAAAAGCATAATACACTTTTAAGCCTGTTAAATTCTTGGACTTGGTGATACTTTCTAGAATGGAAATTAATATGCCAACTGCAAAAAAGTATCTCCCTTATTCTTTGTTACAGTCTTTCAGCTTACTGAAAATTCTGTTGCTTTGGAGCTGCGAGAAACACTGAAGCACCTTTCCCTTTGCATTTTTTTCACTATTCTCTGTTTTGCATCTTTCTGTGATGTTTCTCTCCTGTTTCCTCTCTGAAGTGTATCAATCCTTTTAGTCTGTCCTCAGAAGGGAACATCTCCAAGCACCCCTCTCTCTAAGCCAATACTGAAAAATCTTTTTCCTTGGTTAATTCCTGACTGTTTCAGTTTTTTTCTGAGCCTCAGAGTGCCTCTGGTAAGCTATGGAAGCATGTAACTGGGGATGGATGATTGGAAACTGTGGGGAAGAAGAAAAGTAAACGAGGGAGAAGAGAACAGAATCTCAGAACCTTCCATAGTGATGAGACAGCCAACTCATGGAAGACATTTAAAGGAACCATGACCTCAGGATACCCCATGGACCACTGAAATCAAGTTCAGCATATATTTAGACCTTTTTATTGCTTCATGTAGTAATGAAACATTGTATTTTATGCACAAATTATTTGTATGTTGTCTTATAGCATGGATTGCATTTAAAAACTCTTATCTCACAGTCCAACCAAATGAAACAACGCAATGGTTTATTTCTTAAGGGCAAAAACAGGTACAGTAAATTTTGATTTAGCGAAACATAATTTATGGAAGAAAAATTTAAGTGTCACAATTTTTATGTAATGTTAGCCCATGAACAGAAAAAAATATCTAATTACCTACAAATGCAATAAAGCACTTCTGAAAATTAAAGCGTAAAACCAACTATATCACCTAGATAACAGAAAACACAGGAATTCAGCTCTCATCCTTTGACAGCTGTGGAAAAAGTCTAACTTCAGCAGCAAGTTTAAGTGCATGCTTCAGGACTGGGACTTCAGCATGCAGATAATATGATACGAACAGCTTGCTCACATAACAAATCACAGCTTGTTATAGGGGGATGATAAATCCTTAATACAAACACCACTTACTTGATCTCTTCCTGATTTGTGTGATGTCATGTGGCGGTCAAGCTGCGTTCTGTACGCAAATGTGTAACTGCACAAGGAGCAACTAAAGTTATCTTCATTTTTTTCATGGCGATATTTGATGTGTTCCTTCAGAGAGGTAAAACGCTTGTACCCTCGATCGCAATACGGGCAAGTAAGCAGTTGGGAAAATGCATCAGGTGTTCCTACACAGGAGAAACAATACACTATATTTAAATACATGTAAGGTCCTATTGTGGTTTAACCCCAGTCAGCGGCTAGAACCACAGCCACTTGCTCACTCCCCCTTCTCCCCACTCCTCCCCTGACTTCAGATGGGGGAGAGAATCAGAAGAGTAAAAGTGAGAAAAAAAAATTGTGGGCTGAGATAAAGGCAGTTTAATAGACAGAGTAAAAGCCACACATGCAAGCAAAGCAAAACAAGGAATTCACTGCTTCCCATCAGCAAGTAAGTGTTCAGCCATCTCCAGAAAAGCAGGACTCCAACACGTATAATGGTTACTTGGGAAGACAGACGCCATAGTTCTGAACACCCCCCCTTCCTGCTTCTTTGCCAGCTTTATATACCGTGCACGACACCATAGTATGGAATAGCCCTTTGGTCAGTTGGGTCAGCTGTCCCAAATCGATCCCCTCCCAGTTCCTGCTGGTGGGTGGCGTAAGGAACCGAAAAGGCCTTGAGAGCTTAGTAACAACTTAATACACCAGTGTGCTATGAACACCATTTCTATCCCAAATCTCAAACATAGCACTACACCAGCTGATAATAAAAAAGGTAACTTCATCCCAGGTGAAACTATGACAGCTCTAAGCTCACTAACATCAAGAATCATGCTTTAGGTTTATATGTATTACTGTAAGGAAACATGCAACTGCTAGAAGCATAGAATCATAGAATGATAGAATTGACTAGGTTGGAAGACCTTTAAAATCATCTAGCCCAACCATCAACCTTACTCTGATAAAAAACAACAGCTCATCAGTAAACCATGTCATTAAGCACTACATCAACCCATCTTTTGAATACCTCCATGGATGGTGCCTTAACCACCTCCCTGGGCAGCCCGTTCCAATGCTTGATAACCCTTTCAGTGTAAGAATTTTTCTTGATATCCCATCTGAACCTCCCCTGGTGCAACTTGAGGCCATTTCCTCTTGTTCTACCACATGTGACTTGGGAGAAGAGAGCACCCCTGCCTTGCTACAACCTCCTTTCAGGTAGGGAGTGATAAGGTCTCCCCTCAGCCTCCTTTCTCCAGGCTGAACAGCCCCAGCTCCCTCAGCTTCTCCTCATAAGGCTTATCCTCCAGCTTGGTTGCCCTTCTCTGGACCCACTTGAGCATCTCAATGTCTTTTTTGTGGTAAGGGGCATCATTTGTTTTAGAAAAGGAATGATTTTTTTTTTTCCCCACAGGTATTATGCTCTTAAGTAGAGTATGGTACGGCTGCCCCAGTGTACAGTGGAGACAGTCATTACAATATCATTACCCAAACCCACATCTCTTACAGTGAGCCTGCTGGATTTCCCAATGTAGCACTACAGCTTTTATATATATATATTTCTGTTTAAAAAGTGGTCTAAAAATTGTGAAACCTATTTTAAGATTGAGCTAACAAGATCTACAAAGATTACTCAATCCCAGACAACCTTCAAATCCAATTCTGTTTACAAATTTGAGTCTATTACCGAAACATTTAACGGTCATCCTGTTTTCAGCTCCTAAGAAATAAATACTGCATAAAATATTTTATTTTCTCTTTACCTAACATAGAATTGTAAGTGAAAAAAGAACTGAAAAAAAATTATTAGAAATGTGGTTTACAACCTGGACTTGTTGGAACAGGTCCAGAGGAGGGCCATTGTTCTTGCAACAGTGGAAAATTCAGACCAGTTTTCATTATTACTAAAAAATAACACCTTCACTGTCACACAGGTTCTTTTGCGCTTATTATGGTAACATGCAACATAATGCTTATATTGCACTGGCCATCCTCTTCTTCCACCCCTTTCTGCTTTCCCTGGACTAGCCAGGTTGATGAAAAAGGAAGCCATCCCCATGTGTGCAGACATGCACAGTATGCTTCCCTTCTAGTCTCTTTTTCCCACCTACAATGCAATTTACCTGGCATAAAGAATGCTCCTTTTCAGCACAAATGCTACTCAGTGGAAATGTCAAAAGCACATTAAGTTACATTCTGCTTCTATTGGAGTAAACGGCTTCACAATAGTTTCCCAAATCTACTAAAAACTCTAATTCTCTGTTACTTCTCTTGTCCAGTCCCCCATTTTGGAAGCATGTTTCTTTAGCAAATATCACTATATTGGCATTTTCTGTTCCAAATGACAAAAACACTGAACATTATTGTTCAGTATTGTGATTTTCAGAATACTTCCCTGTGAACTTACTGGGCTAGGTCCAATTTAAATTATTAATACAAATGTGTATTTTTAATGATTACATGGAAATCATATTTCAAGACTGTAAAACCAAAAGTTGATGATCTGTGCCACTGCAATCACAGATTAAATTCTTTAATTAAATTGTAATATTTAAGATGGTACTGTTAAGCATATATCTTACTTGAATTTTGCAAAACTTGTAAACCACAAAATATTAGTAATTCAGGTCCTATTTCTATGCATAAATAGTCAGAGTTTAAATTTATCAAGTATTTTAATTTATGTATCTTTTTCCTAGAATTTCTAATAATATAAAATCTCTGGAAAGCAGAACAAAATTGTTAGTGTTACCCTTTCATCATTCTCCCTTAGTTCCAGTACAGTAATACAGCTACGTGACATTGTTTGTTTGATTATATAATTTTTTTTAAAGTGACTAGAACACATGTCCTAACCCTTTATGTAGGAAGTCACTTTCTTTTGAAAAATCATAAATATACTAATAAAGGAAAACAATCTGTTTGAAATACATTTTTTGCAAGTTATGAAAGCTGAACACTTCAGAAAGTACAGAATTCAAAACCAATCTGAACAGATTTTGCCTTCAAATATTTAATGATGAAGATGCCTTCAATGTTTCATGATGAAAAAATGAGCAAAGCATGACTTCATCTCATTCAAAAAACCATTTTAATCCTGAAATTTCCCTATAGGAAAAAAGGTGTCTACTTAAAAGTAACAACAGGTCATTATTTTTTCACATCAATATTTTCACATAAACAATGTTTCTTTTTTTCTCCACTTCTGTCTTTTCAGGCAAAACAAAACAAAAGCAGCTCATCATTGACTGCCTACCTAGTAAAAAAACTCCTAAAACATCCTTTTGTGGTTTTTATTTAGAAATAATTGTAAAAGAAAATAAAAGAAAAGAAACTCCCCTTAAGTTACTCTCACATAAAACCACACTACCATACTTCATTCGTTTTATATTAAATAAATGTTTGTTCTGTTGATTTCATATGGATTTATGAGAGCTGAATGGATTTATGAGAGCTCAATTTTTATTACCAGTTACTTGAGACTTGTAATTTACGTATCCGTACAACTAAACCCTGTGCATATCTTGCTTCACAAAATCAACTAGTAAAGCTTTTTGCATGATGATTCCATCCCCTTGTAATTATTTAACAAAAATTTTAGTATTTTTTTCCCTAAGCTACACATACATGCATTGCTATCTTCTAAGCTATGGCAAACTTTTGGGTCCAGTAGTTAGTTACAATTTATTTCATTAGAACTGAACTGGTGGCAGATTTACCATTTTCATCCTGTCCACTAGCTTCTGGCGTGCCTTGTCTCTGGTCCTCCTCAGGTGCTTCAGGGTAAATGACAGCTGTATCTTCTTGTTGAAGGAATTCTTCAACATTAGGGTCATGGTTCTGTTCATTTTCTGCATCAGAATCACATTCATCTTCTTTTACTAGGAGTGAAAAATGAGATACAAGATAGGAAATGAAGAGCTTACAAAGAACATCAATGAGATTCAGTAATCCACACAGCCAAATCACTCTCTAGACAAGGATTTCAAAACTCTTTATCAATACCAGTATAGGGCAAGCTCTTTCAGATGCAGGAATATGCCAAGTTTTAAAATAAAGAACCAGTGGCATAATGACATATAAAAAATTGACTAAAACCCCATTCTGACTCTTTAACTCTGTGCATTTTTATAATTTTAAATTTACCTCTTACAACTTCTCTAAAAAATCTTACTGTACAACATTAATTATGTTTTTGCCCTTGTAGTTTGAAGTCCACTTACAGTATTGGCTCCTGTGTTTGCAAAAATCAATTTGTTGCTTTCAAGACATATTTTAAAATGTTATTTAAGACCTGTTCATTAGCACAAACCCAGAATATGTTTAAACTTGGAATAACAAGTTGGCTGTCTGACATGCAGTAAACTGACACGCTTGCCCACTGGCAGCAGAAACGGGTATCAAAAAGGTTTCAGATTGTCCTGGTTTGGGGTAAAATGAACCAATTTCCTTTTTTTCAGTTTTGCTTTCTTAGCTAGGCCTCTCCTAGCTAGCTGGGCTCTGAAATTAACAGCACATTGTGTGGAGCTGTTCCTTCTCGCAGTGATAGGACCTGATTGTACCGGGGGATGGTATGCAGAGAGGCCCCTGTTTAGACTTATTGCTGGAAGAACCAAGGTCAGATAATTTTCGTCGTTCGCCTGTCGGAGGGTCCCGCCTTCAAGGAGGAGCGGACAGGACAGGTGACCCAGGACTGACCAACATGGGTATTCCATCCCATCAGCATCATGCCCCCTATAAAAGCTGAAGGATCAACAGGTCAAGTCTCTTCTTNTTTCCTGTTTATTGTGCTGCTTATATTTTCATTAAAGTAGTTTAGCTTGTTCTAAACTCTTGAATCTCTTTAACTCCTTCCTCTCCTCTCTTTACCCAAAGGGGGGGGAAAAGGGAGGTGGGTGGGGGGCATGTGTCGCTCAGGGTTTGGTGGGTTCGGCTGAGACCGCGACACAGATCTAGCTAACATCCTTCAACATTTTCCAGTTTAAAACCTAAGAAAACAACCAATGAACAACTATATTTAGATGTTAACAAACAATAAATTAATTATTTTACTTAATGTTTATACAATAAATATCTGCTACCAGCTATTTGCCTAAATACATTATGGATAGAGTTTACTTTTACCATGGTGGAACATTCTGTGAGAGCTCTGCCTGTGGCACATTAATCATGACAGATGCCCTCCACTATTAATAATGTGAATTATACTTTTAATAGGAAGGAGAACTTTTACGATTCATCTTTCAGTCTGAAGTCAGATACTCAATTTACAATTTGACACCGTCTTTTTATGACACAAGACAGTCTTTCTCATATATAGACTGTAATTATTTCATTACTATTACATTATGTAATGTAATACATAATGTGGCTCTTCATACTTGTGTGAGGAGACCTGACTTCATAGCAAATAAAAAGAATGCCTGAGTCTACAGTTTTAAACATATCAATATTTATTTTGGTTTTCTTTGTTGTTTGTTTGTTTGTTTTTGTTGTTGTCATTGTTATTGTTTTGTTTTATTTAAAATAAGGCTTACCCAGGTAATAACTAACTATTTAGCATTAAGGACACTAGGAAATAAAAAAAATCTTTTAAAAAACTGGATGGGTAACATGTTAAATTTTTTGTCAACCAGTGAAATAATAAAATAACAAAGCATCTGTTTTGATTTAAGTCTGAAACCAAAGAACTATGCTTTTTTTTGCCTTCTGTGCAACCACTACAGAGGAGCTGACAAGATACAGTATTAGCTTAGGTTTATTTTGGTCTATTCATTATTAGTTTTAAACACTATCTATTGATCTGTACTTGTACTCTATACAACTGCATGTAGATCGGTGTTATTCCTTGCTTTGCTTCTGTTCCTGAAGTCGGATTGTCGCAGCGGCTGTGTGCTCAGCCCCGCTGTGAAGGCACCGCTCTGGGTCACCGGCCAGTCACACTCCTGACCTAGAACACCCAAAAATGTGAGGGCTGACTGAGGCCAGACGATTCTTCCTCAGCTAAAACACTGCTTACGGTATAAGAACCTCTAGCGTGGAAGCGCAAAGTGCTTTATAAAGACAGGTAGGAGAACTTCAAAGATTTCAGGTGGATACTCACCTAGCCAAAATTCAATAGCACTTTATGAATAAGGGACTCAGATTAACAAAGAAATACCTGTACATCCAACTTCATCTGTCTGAGCTTCTGGCCCCAGGATTTCCTTTGTTTCTTTTCCAGCTGAAATAGTAAATTTCACAAAGAGAAGAATAAATATTAAAAAAAAACCCAAAATGCAAACCACACACACCACCACCAACTTAATATATTTGAGTTACTTCTTTAGTACTTTTTTCCATATCTGTATTGTTTAGAAGAACTGCATTTCAATGCAGTGTTCTTCCAAAAACATGATTTTCATGTTATTTCAGCAGTGTGTAATCAGTTGAACCACAAAGATACTCCATGGTTAAAGACACAAAATCTTAAATGGAAGCAATACTAAACACTAGCTATTATTTGAAGAGAGATAAAGACAAAGACAGCGTGTCTCTCCAGCAAATACAGAGTAAACCACTTAAATAACTCTATCTACAAATACAGCTATCTGATATATAAGAATATTATTTCTGGAAACCAGAGTATCATAAAACAAACACGTTTACGTGATTCTCTAACTGGCAATTTTCAGAAATGATTGATGATTTGCTGGTAATGTCCTGCAAACAGCTACCTAATGCACTCTTTCTTGTAAATTGTCTAGAAACTACTTACAGGCTGCAACTGCTTAAACAAACAAGGGTATTAAATACAAGCTCCCCACTTCAGATCAACTCTGCACTAATAAAATGCTTCATGTACCAGTTCCAATATCCAGTACCAATATTCAAAGCCCAGTATGGGTTTACAGGTACCAGTCATTTGTAGAACTAGCGCTGTGGACCCACCTGCCTGAAGCTCCACCAGCTCTTGCTGAGCTGCAGCATTCAAGGATGCAGCGTGGAAGTTTTAACTCACTGTGGCTTGTTGGTTCAAATCAATACATGGCCCAAGCTGTTCCTAATTTACACATGTTGGGAAGCCTCAACTGGGAAGTTCCTATCAGAAAGGCCACTGCTGCCTCTTCTCTCAATAACTAGCTTACAGAAGGGGCATGTAGGAAATCTGTGTTCGTTTTTTCACTACTTTATCAGTAATATGCTATGCTAATATATGTGAAATTAAAGCATTATTTCATAGTTTATGATGGAAACCTTAGATGCTTCAGAGCTACACTGCAGAAAAAAAATGACCCTTATATGATGCAGGAGGTTAGACTGCACACAACTGCTATGACCTGAAACAGCAACTGTTATACTTTCATGTACCATACTTCAATCTGCTTCAGTGCAGGGAATAATCCTTTGCTTTGGCCAGTCAAAACCCCAGAACATTCCAGCTTTTTAATTAGAAGAGAAGCCAATTTCTACTGTATATGGAAGATGATAAATTCTAGGACAACTTCAAGTTCTCAGATAAAAATGCCTTCCTAAATGGAAAAGGCTGTTAATTCTGTTTACCTTGTTAAAATCCCACATACCCATATAAGTGGAAGCTGTATCTGCGATAGTCACAAACAAGAAATATGCTTAAAAGGAAACTGTAAGACTTAAATCTTATTTTCATTTTAATTGCCACCTAAAAAGCTCTCCAAAACAGTCAATATTTTATTGATCAATACTGGATTGTGAACCAATTATACTTTTGGCTCATAATACCAGAGACTTGGTTCAGAAATTTTAAGATGGATGTCTGCATACAAGGCAAATTTAAAGAAAAAAAATTTCTAAAAAACATATATGATGCAAACTCACTATTTTTTCTTTAGAAAGGGTTTGTGATTTTTCTCCATTATGAAATAGGCTATGTGGAAAAGCGGGAAATATCAGTAAGGTATTATAGAAATTTAAACTATAGTGTCTCTAGCAAATTCCACTGCCTTCAGTACAAATAAAAGATAGGCTTCCCAAGGGAATGTCAAAAAATTGATGGCATTATAGATTAATATCAGTGAGGTTAAAACCTCTCAGTTCTAATAATCATGAAAGTGGGGTACAAGACGATGATCTTCCTTAATACTGCAGGAATAATTAATAATTTGAAAAAAGTTAAGTCATAATGTTAGCTACGACTGGTCAGCATAGGAGGGCAACTTTGCAATTGTGCCATCAGAAGCCCAATTACCATGATGCAAGTAAAGCTGCTGGGAAGCAATGGGAAGGGACATGATGACGGGGGAACAGATCTTAAGACACTGTTAACACCACAGAGAAATCACAGCTCTGAATTCCAGAAGAAATCTGAGCTACCTGCTGAATGACTGCTTTAATACAGGTTTCCACGAATAGCATCTAGGGCATGAATATCCATCTTGGCATTACATCTGGACATTAACAGATAATTGTAAAACATGTCCCTGGAGTTGTGTATCTCATCATTGCTTATAAGCAGCTGCTTAGAGATATGGGGAGTGACTTCCTAGGGTTAAATGCTAAAGATTTTCAGATCACAGGCAACAGTGTGTATTGGCAGTGAACATGCATGACACAATCTCTGTGCCATAGGCTGGTTGTAAAGACCTCTGCACAGGTAAGATAACAGATCAAATTTAAACCACTAGCAAAACGGAAAATTTGGTTGTAGCAAAGACAAACTTCACTGATATTTCCACCACGGTGTTATCTATAGAGAAGGGAATAAATTTCAATTCACATCAAAAGAGTTCCTAATTTAATCACTTTAGAGCTAATTTTCTGATATACAACTTGCATGTAGCAAGCACTGTTTACAGCTTATAGTATTGCTTTATTGATCAAAAAGATGCTACACTGTTTTAGCCTTCCTTCCAAATGAAACCAATACAAAATAGCACAGCAACCTTCCTCACTGAAAGAACACAATCCACGCTCCAGCACCCAAGCTCAAACAAAAATTTTATGAGCTAAAGGTATTTTTGAGTTCCAGGAGAAGCTACACATAAAAGATGACTTCATAAATTTTTAAAATTTCTTTCAAGGTCTGGACAATTCTTTTTAAATTTTCATTTTTTTAAAGAGATCTTAGTTCCAGGTCTGAGACCTCTAGATTTGCTAAATACTTATGATACATAATAATGCTTTTTAGCATATGTTAATAAGTTTAACCTTTGTTTTTTACTTTTTTTTTAATCATAGTGTAGATTTTACTTTAAAGCAAAAAAATTATAATCACATTACAGAATCATTGCACACATGAATGCTGGGCCATTGCCAACAACTTGCGCAGGATACACATGGTTCTTTTTTTTAAACCTGTACGACTATTTCAGTTAAACCTCTTGAGATACACACCTTATATTTAAAACACCTGTTCCGAAGGTCTTTTAGAAAGTCCGTTAGAATGACTGGAAACGGAAGGAAGCTAATCTGATAAAGAATCATTACGTGTGTTGTTTCTATTCTTGTGCACTCGTGAATAGAATAAATATGTTAAACAACTAGTTCTGTCAAGTTTAACTCAAACCAGGAACTTTCAGTACTACTCAACTGATGAAACACAACTGACTAAATCTGCTGTAGTGTATGTTTTCTAAAGATGGTATTAGTGTTGTACAGACACCTACCCTAGTACCTTTCCCTGTATAAGAGATCACGTATTCAACACTCCTCTCTTCAGATTTCTACTGTGCAACAAAGACCAATGATATGACTTTCAGGTCACACCTCTCCTTCTACGAAAGTTATAAAAGAAGCACTTTACTATAGCAAATCAAAGCTCCATAAAACTTAATGCAGCCTTCATTTTTTTCATGTAGTCATCACCAGAAATGAAAACAATTTATTTAAAAAACCCCCCATACTATCAAATGAAACCCCCCCCAGACGGCTGCAAAAGAGGCTTCTGAAAATATAATGTTTACAGAATAAATTTAAGGCAGCTTGAGCAAGCTTGTATGGCAATTGTTTAATTTTTGTCTGTCTAAACACTGATGAAAGCCTGTCTTCATCAGCAACCACCAAGGCAGAGAAAACATTGTCTACATTGTGATTCTACAATCACAGTAGAATTTAGTTCAAACGCTTCATTTTAGCAAACAAACTTTAAAAGGTTAAAAATGGTACATTTGAAATACGGAGTCAAAAAAGGTGTCATCACATGTCTAGAACTCTGAAAAACCGCAGGAGGTTGTCTGAGGCAAGATGCTGTGTCATGACTACCTGCAGGTACATCTCCAGGGAACATTCTGTTCAAAGGGTCTTGACCCAGCACCTCTGTGAGCCAATGCTCCTCTTCAATCCATATTTCAGGTTTCCTACACTTATGCTTGATGGGTTCAAAAATAGTCTACACATAGACCATTTTTATATAACTGCAATTCCTGATAGATACAGTCTGCAGTAGAGCAAAGATATTATAGGAGAACTACAAAAATTACCTACCTAATAATTTAGCTCCAAAATACTCATTTCCCTGCACAGCATCCCTTGGCAATAGCAGCTATGTAAAAACAGGCTGAGTTGATGCTATTCTTTGAACTCTCAGCTGCTCTCTCTCAGCTGGATTGCAGTTAGGGACCATATGACTGCTTTCTGTTTATTTAGATGTGAGGTCATGCAATTTGTCTTAAACCACCAGTTTCAATCAGGTGGATGCTAAAGAATTGCGGCTGCAGTTCAGACACAAACAGGGATATGCTGGAAAATATTCCATATCTTTCAGAGGATTAAGGGCAAATTCCACAATAAATTCCACTAATTTTGTGCATTTATCCCAATTTGGCTCAAATATAAGCATGCTGTGTGAGATTATGAAGCTCAGTATCTGATTCCACAACAAAAAAATCCCATTTCCTGATTGCTTCAAATTTCCAGCTTCTAAAGCTGCTGTATAATATGTACAGCATTTACCTCCTTCCAGTGTTTTCAAAATACAGATTCATCATGAGTAAGACAGCCAGTTCTAACATGAATAATCTAAACATTATTTTTTCTGGCTATATTTTACAAGGGAAAAGGCAGAGGAAGCTAACAGGCAGAAATTTATTTCTGAATATTATTTTGTTTCATGGTTTTGGCTTACTGCTTACTCCCCAAGCTGAGTAAGCCCTGAACCTTACTGGGATCTAAGACAGACCTACAATGCAAAAAAACTTGGAAAAACTGAAAGTAAGTAATTAGTTTGTGATCATCCTTGAGAATGCCGTGACCACAGATTTGAAGTCCTGTTTAACAATGCAAGTGGAATGAACGGACTTCCAAATCTGCCTCCAATATTAAATAAAGAACATAAAATATTACAATATATTGTAATAAATACATTTTTGATTGTGAATACTACATGTTATTACAGTAACAATGTGGCC
This sequence comes from Pedionomus torquatus, assembly GCA_013398155.1. NCBI lineage: Eukaryota > Metazoa > Chordata > Aves > Charadriiformes > Pedionomidae > Pedionomus > Pedionomus torquatus. The sequence continues at coordinate 246,630 of VZRU01007624.1, forward strand.
AAAAAAATTTCTATCAAGTTTTTGCTTTAGCAACCTTTCTCTACATAGCATCATTAGTGAAAATGAACATACCTTCATCTTCCCAGCAACTGTTTGTACTCCCTTCTCTTTCACTGTTTTCTGGTAATACTGTATGGTCTGTTGGCAAGTCATCTTCTGGCACACTAGCATCACAGTCTGCTGCATCAGTTACACTTTCTTCTTCCACTATATGCAATTTGTCTTCATCGTCTGAATCTGAGTTTGCTTCTACCACGTTATTATAATTGGTGACTGTGGATAGACAAAAAGCAAAACACTGATCAATATACTCTGAATTTACAGCATGGAGGTCCAAAGCTTTCAGTACTGTGGTAAGCTGCTTTATCGAGTGCATCTCTATGGACTCACATTATTATTTCTTCTTTCTACAAGGAGATGGCAGTGGTTTGTGAGCAACCTGGACTTGATGGCAGCACACAAGGAGACTTCTGACAGCTGCTGGGCTTCCACCACTGCTAGGAACCACGACACCTCTCATTTCTGCACCCCCAGTGTAAGGCTGCACAAGAAAAGGCAGCAAACTCCAGAACTGTGTTCTGAGCCATAATGAACCATCAGGTTTCACCCCAATTTGGGTATCAGCATCACTGTATGTTTCCTTTAAGAATATTACAGCCCAGTCAACAGTCTGTGAAACACTTAACGCTCATAAACGACACTTCGTTAGAGACAGATACGTACGATAGGGATAGGCTGTATGTATATACCCATCAGTGGGGTACAGGGAAACCACTGGCACTGTGGACCCAGTGGCCATAGGGTGAGCACACCTCACCTGTCTGCTCACCCACACCCTGTCGCTAGCTTTTCCTGTAGGCAATGTTACCCCCTCACCCCGGGTACGTGAATCAAGGAGCAAAGAATTGGAATGATAATGAGATTTGATTCAGAAGGGCTAAAGTGCTCCTGATCCAAGCTAAAATGTTTTTGTAGTTACAACTCAAAGACCACAGTAAAGACTCAGCAGGTGCCTTGGAAAGGAAATCTCGCATAACATCTTCCCCAGCTACCACGAAAAAGTAGCTCTACTCTACTTTTTTTGGAGATCATATTGTGAGAGTCTTGTGGACAAAGGGTTACATGACAATACATATGTTTCTGTTATGCAGGAGCAGATTATTATTAAACCAGTCCTAATTTGTAAGCACAAAAGATCAGTTACAGCTATTTCAATTTCAACTGTAAGGATTATGTATTAAGAAAAAAATTACTTTTACAACCCATTGAGATGCCTTGTTAGTCATGCTGAAGTTAAACTATTAAACATTTAAGGAAGATCAATATGTGTATTACTTCTTTGCTGACAAGTTTGAACTTGTTACCGAAATGCTTCAAGATACAGTTTAAGAAAGAGAATAAATTTATCAATGCATAAACTAACTGGACTTGTCTTGGCCACGGCACTCCTTCAGTGGTCACCAGAACTATACCTGGAAGGCACATAACCACACTACTTTATGACACCTGCATCCTGTCACTGTTCACACACGAGAAGCCAGGCTGATTCCTTCATGTGAAATCCAGCCTACTAAGCTAGATAAATAGCGAACTAGACTCCGGCTCTTCAAAAATTAGCTTGTTGGGTTTTTTTTTTGAAGTAGATATTCCAGGCCCTTAATACATTTAAGCAAGGAAAGCAAGTAACATTATGAACTGACAAGCTACTATCTCGTTTCCTCCCAATTCAGGAGAAAAATGTTTCATCTATATCGTGAAGAAGCACGACAAAAGAGCTTCAGAATTCAAAACAATCACTCCGTGTTTCCATATTTTATACACATAGCATTGTTTGAAAAATGTGTATGCCCCACTACATCTTCTAAGATAACAAATTTAGGCAACTTGCCTAAATACTAGTACCTGGTCCATTTCATTTGATAAATTGATATTCACTTTATATTCTGTAACTGATTTTGCAAAGTAAAAGAGGTATTGAAAGGGGTGCTGTATGTTGGGTGAAAGAGAAGACACACATGTACTCCTTCACCAAAGCAGAAGAGATCTATGGAGTTACTTGCCTGAGTAACGGTAAATGAAAATTTTAAAAAAGTTTAAGAATAGACACAAAACAGGAGGAAGTGGACAAATTATTTCAGCCTTTTCTCTTTGCTGGATTTTACTGTCACACGTAGATGTAGAACATTATTAACATAAATCAATGATGTATTTACCTTTGCCATGCAAAGGAGATCAGTAAGAGTAGGGATCAAAATTTAACCACTATACATATGTAGTTGTATGTTCAGATTTCAGTAACTTAGATAATTAATAATGAATTTTAAAAAATGAATTTTCTGTTTATCTTGGAAAATTAAGTTATATGCTTTGTATTAGATTCAAAGTCATTTTTTATGGAAAATTAAAAAATAATCAGAAAGTTTGTACTGCAGAATTACACTTACAAAGAAAAACTGCCTCTTCTTTTCCTCATCACAAATTTTAAAATTTTATACATAATCTACTCATTATGACTATTTTTTTCTTACATTCTCACTACACTGATTCAAGTACTAAGTCAGCAAAATTAAAAAATTCCCCGTCCTCCATAAAAAGCAAGGAGCAAGTCTTTGGGATTTCACTTCCTTCCACTGAAGATCAGTTGCCAGCAAGGTAACATAATAAAATCAGCAAGAAATCTGGCTCTAACATTTCCTTTTTCCTCTTGTGGAGAGCTTTGGATAATCTGGGGGAAATAAACTGCCAAACCTGCATCTAAATGGGCTCAGCACGTTTGGGATGGCCAGGCACCCCACAAACCAAACACAGCAGAAAGTCAAGCACTTAAAATGATGGAAACATCCATATATCTATATGCAACTCTAACTAAATGATTACATGCTGTTTTCCCTCTAGAGGATCCCTGCATCATCTAAGGCAATGATGCCAAATATTCAGGGAATGCTCAGGCTTTTGGAGTGAACCGAGTATGCACAGGATCCTGCCTCATTTTTTCAGTTTGCAAAGTGATTACATATTCTTTTTATCCTCATCCGCCAGAAGTGTTCCCAAAACCTCATTTATAGATTGTTAGCCAAAATGGGATTCCTCATTATATACCATATGAGATATTATATATATTATATATGTTTATATTATACAATTTATGTAATATATATATCTATCTAATATGTAGTTTCCTGACATAGCATTCAGCAGGAATACTTCAAAACATATAATTGACTGTAGTAGGAAGATGGTATCTCCTTTTTACAGGGAAGAAACCAGCTACTTAGAAACCACAGGATTCTTTCAGCAGTCCTGGCATCTCTATGTCAGTGTAAGGCACATTGGGCCTTACTTTTCAGAGGACTTTGCCTTTTTGCAGCACTTTCTATATTCAAAGCACACTTGTGTTCATTCCCAATGCAGCTGTGCTCAGAGCCCAGGTACCTCGGCCCGTGTGCCACAGCAATTTGAAACACAGAGATCACCTCCAAAATCAGTGACCTTCCAGAAACACATAAAAACGCCTTGAAAGAGAGAGAATAAAATCCAGTCTTTCAAAGGAGCTTTCAAATGCCTTAGAGAGCATGCTTTTGATTCTTGCAGCTCTCTACTTAAATTACTATGCTTTCCAGCAATTAAGGAGAGGGTTCTGGAGGCAACAGCTGCCTTTAATAAACACCCCTGATTCATTCTCTGGGCACCATTCCTCCTGCGAAAAAATTATGTGATCACATAATTAAAGATCTTATCGTTATGCATACATGCAAGGGACAAATTAAAACAGTTTGAACAATCTTCATTATGACATTTTCCAACTTTTTTTGAATGCTTGACTTTCAAAGTCAAGTGTTTGATTTCAAAGGATATATTAATATTCTTTAATAGAAACGATGGTTAAAAAACAATCAAACCCTGTAATTTGCTGTATTTTTAGCTAATTAAAATTAAAATCCCATTACATGGTACCATACTGGTGCCTGCATGGCTGCAAAGCTTAGCTTTAGCAATGCAGATCTATTCCTGGTGCCCTATGAGACTAAGGGGTGGTAGTAGCAGGCTGCTATCTTCCTTTGCTTCAGAGGCATTTTGGCTACATGGTTCACAGCTCCTTGAAAACATTAAAGAAACCCTGGAACTACAACACCCAGCATCCAGCTCCAGGGGTAACTCTCCTCCCCCCTTTATTTCCCCATTTTAACAGTAGAGCCAGATTTAGACTTTCCCTATCTGCACATCATTTGGGTATTTTCTCCTCTGACCCTTGATGTTTCCTCAGAATGTCCACCACTGAAACAAAAGGACAACAAGCTCACACGCCTTGCTTGAAGCCTGGTACCACAGTAACTGCTGAAGTTGGGAGAAATAAATTCAATTAAATCTTTTTAGATAGAAACTGAAATATACTTAATACAAAAGAAGTATGTAGAGACTACTGCTCACAACCTCTGAAAGAAATTAAATTGAATATACATAAATTATAACTTCAAGGGGCCTCTAATTTGGTCAGACATTCCATGCAGAAACCCCACCACATGTAAAACTTTGCTTAGAAGAACAGTTACAGCTTTTTAATGAAGTAACTACAAATATTTCAAACTTCAGTAATATTTACTGTTAGTTAATGTCATTGAAAAGTAGCAACTGCCTAAACACAATAATTCAGCCTGTATCACAGAAAACTGGTGCAAACAATGATCAATGTCTCCACAATGAGCCATCGCACTGCGAAAAGCAAGGAGAGGTCACCCTTGGCCACCGCTGCTCCAGGGGTGGCCAGCAGCAGCAGGGCAGAAGCAGCAGACCAGTGGAGGGAATCTTATCTTCAACTGTAAGAGCTAAGTCTGACTCAGATCACGAACCATGGCTGTAAGCCTCTGAAAATGGGTCAGCAGACAAGCACATACGATGTATAACAGCCATAGGGGCCTGTTCTGTCCACTGCACAGTATGCAACCTTAGCACAAATCGGTACATCATGTTAAACAGTTTCATTATTAATTTCAGCTTTACTTTCACAGATGACAAGAAAAGGCGGCCCCATTTTCAATATATGCATTACAAATGACACTGAAGACTAAATATTTATTCAATATAAATATTTTTATATTACTATATATCTTCTGAAATAAGGATGAAATATTCATTAAGAAATACATGAAAAATAAATCTTATGTTCCATAATTACTTCTTTTCCTGTTGATCATTTTCTTGCCACAGTATCCTGATTCTTAAAGAATAAATGAATATCTGTAGCTAAAGCTTTCATTACTCTAAGAGTAAATGACTGTAAAAAAGAATTGCAGAAAATGAGCTTTGCTTCCTGGATTTTTATAGTCCTAAATACAGAGAAGATGTATGACACTGAGCAATTCTAATTAAAAAAGAAATATGTTCAAATGGAATTAGCAATTAAACAGCTAAACCAGAGAAATACATTACTTTGCTGGTCGAATACAGCTATGAAGCCACAATACATATGTCTAGTCAAATCCAAACATGATATTTAAAAGGAAAGAAATTTTTAGTTCTCTGATTTAAAACCAACGAAGCCGGGAAATTTAAGGCAAACACTGCTCTTGCTGTGATGTATGTCCATAGGACACACTGTTTCCATAGACTATACTATACTGGGAGAATCCCCCAGAAGGCGAGTGACCTGGGTGGCAACAGAAGGAAAGCTTCTCAAAAAGCTGGCAGCAAGTACCTGCTTACTGCTTCCCCATCCAGATCTGCCTTCTGAATCATTAGATGACATGAAAGATGACATGCAAGCACGAAGGATGACCAAATCAAGTTCATACCACTCAAATTCTAACAGGAATTTACTCAACAAGAAAAAAAAAGCATGTGGACATATCTCTTGGAATAATTTGAGATCTGGTGGCAACAGCACAGAACCGCACTAAAAACAGGACACTTCAACAGCTTCAACAGAACTAATCCGTAATCTCTAGTATGTGTTACCAGGATCTGGAGCATACAGAGGGAAGGATACTTTGAACCTCATCTGTTAGAATCTTTTCTCTAACACTTGCTATGGGCCAGTCTCTTTTATGTGAAGTCTGGTCCAAAGTTCTTACTATCCACCTCTTTTCTACCTCTCCATACTTAATCCAAAATAACTGCCTACTTCCATTGAATTTTTTTTTTTTAGGAATTTGTGAATTAAAACAAACATCCTTGAACTTTTCAAGTGTTGGACACGTGTAACCAACACATTAGAGTTGCATGGGCTCAGTATTTCAACACTGAAAAGGCTGGAGACCTACAACAGGCCTGAGGGTTTCTGACCTTTTATATATCTTACTTCTAAAAGCTCATCCAAGTTCTAATTAAAAAAAAAAAAAAAAAAAAAAAGGAAAGCTAATTAATGAATACTGTTGAAAAGAAACCTTTGATCCTACAAACTGGAATAACTCCTGTGTTCTGCGAGGTGCATTCTTGGTTCACAGATTTCTCTTCCGACAGCCTACAATTGTCTCTTCAAAAACATTTACTCTCTGTCAGCTCAACTGAAAATCTGCACCTATGTATTATTTTGCTTTAGTCCTAAAAATATTTTAAGCAAAATATATCGTAAAGGCAGAAACCTGATAATTTAGCATTCAGTATTTTGTATTTAGATTTTGTGGTATACTGTTAATCTTATACTCCTCAATGAAATGCCATACTTCTGCCTCTCCACTGATAAGATGTGTTGTATCTTTAATAAAATTAGACTCTTTTGTTTGTTTCATATTTTTCCTCTCAGTTTAATACCTACACTTAAAATTATGAAGTACTTTTCATGCAACAATATATACTGAAACACATTACCATCTGAAGTAGAAACACCGGAAAAGCTTAAGTAAAGGGAAGGCATACATTGATGTTCCTCCTAAAATTTTCTGCCTGTTTTCAGCACATTTTTTGTCTCCTGAAATTCTTAAATGAGACACATTGTCTTCATGCCCAATAACCTCATTTTCTATGAAATTGTCTCGTCACTTTTTTGAATTCAAGAAAACGTTGTCATCCAATTATTCCGAGGCAAGCAGCTTCACAGCTCTGTGTTGTGGGAAAAATAAATTTCTTTTGTTGATTTTGAACCTGCCATGTGCTAGATTCAGTGGGTGTCCCCTAAATCTTCTCCACTTGTACTCTCTATGTTGTTCGTGACTTTTTATGCTTCATTGCACAGCCTGCCCTTCCAACGTGGAGTCCTTGTCCTCTTGTTACTCATAAAGAAATTGTTCCACTGATCCTTTTTGGGCATCTCTACGGATCTTCTTCTGTTCTGCTGCATCACTGTATTTAGAGGGGAGAGAGATGACAGCCTACAACTGCACCCAGCATTCAGGATGCACAGGCATCATGGCTTGGAATAGTAGCATAACAATGTGATGTTTGCTTCTGCACCTCGTTTCTAATAATTAAAGTCATACTCTCATGGGACCCTGCTCCTCCCATCACATACACTCTTTCACTGTCATCTGCCTTGCATTTTATCTGCCTGGCTACTGCTTGGCTGTTTGGAAACACCATCGTTATTTCCCAAACAAGTACAAGCAAACCCTAGTGAAAATACTCACTGCTTCCCAACCACATCGTAGCCTCCATCAGGCAGCAGGGTGACTTCCCGTAGCATCGGAGCAGCCAGCAGCACTGCAGAGGGAGGGCAAGCAGCAGAACACACGACCTAAGGCAGCTCATTGGACTCGGTAAAAGTACATTACAATGAGACCTCAGTATGTGGAACGTGCAAGGAAACTGCATTATACTCTTAAACCATCCAAGAAAAAAACCCACAGCCTTGCCAGAGATTAGTTTCTGAAATAATCCATTTTAAATTTAATTTAGAAACACACTTGCAATTTTCAAGAAAGTCACTCTGCTTTTAAGAACAGTGTATGTGCTATAACTGGAGAACAGAACTATATTTTATATATAAAAGGCTGACTCACTCTTTATTTAGACACATACACAGGTAAATGCTCACACAGGAGAAGGGCAACCGGATTTAGTCCTTCCTCTGCCTGAAGGGATCAAACTTATATCTCCCACATGTATTTATATAAATACATGAATAGTTGTAAAAATTTAAGTCTAAATATTTACACATACTGAGCACATTTCTGATAATTTTAACTAACGAAAATCTCTTTCAAAATGTTTTTACACCTCTTAGCTGCATACTGATGTCCAGTCAAATGCAGCTTCACACACATTTGATAGAGTATTCTGACACAATAAATCCCATAAAATTAAATAATCTTAATATGCACTAAGGTATATAAATCACCTCAATACACATGTACTGGATTATTTGGTCTTCTGGTCAACTCAAAGAAATCGAGTTATACTAAATCCTCTGAAAGTGGACTGTACATGGAAACGTGCTCTAAATGCTGTACCAAAAGTGAGACAGAGTATTTGGCTTGGCTTACACAACACACATTAAAATCAACGGTGTAAATACCAATTTTCTGCTTGTCAATTTTAAATCTCTGTTTTAAAATCAATGGGTATTTGAGATAAAAAAGCAAACTGACCCTCAATGTTGAATTTTTCTATTGATATGGCCAAGTCTGGAGCAAAGCCTGATCTAAGTCAGGGCCAGCTCCCCAACATCAGGGTGATGGCTACAGCTCTGGCACTAGACTCAGATGACATAAGCGGTACTTGGAGCATTTCGGCACCAGTGATTAAATTTTTTGCTGCTTGCCTTTGTTCATCTGATCATGAGTTTGATTTAGGGTTAAACAAGCACAGTTTTAGTGGAAAAGGACAGTTTGTTAGTGTACGATTTAGAAGCCCAGAACCAGCTCCAGGTTTCGCAGTGGGGCAGGCGTGGTGGAGTTTCTGCCACGAAGGTGAATAAAAGCTGAGAGCAGAAAGCAGCTGGGGAATCTGCTGCTTTGGCTGCTTCTTGCAAGCAGCTGCTCTAGCCAACTACCTGCTTTGCCTATGACTAAGATGAGTTCCGCGCAGAAGAATGTACATATTCCCTCCATCCCTTCCAAACTCTTAAGACATTAAATTTTACTTTTGTATTATTTCTAGGATGCTGAACCCAACACCAAGCCAGGAGAGGGATCTGAAATCAAGTCCCACTGACAGTAAAGGATTTGTAAGAGTCACTGGTTCTGGCAGCAAGCTTGTACACACACTAGCAGGCAGGGTGGAGGAAGAGAAAGAGAAATACGTGGTAAAATTGCTGATGCTGAGGACCCAACGTTCACACATGGTGTTTCAGAGCTGTCTCTTAATAAAATTACCTCTAGTCTGGTCTTCTGGTGTAGATTTTCATTAGTGACTGCAACCTATTTAAGAGTGTTCCCAGAGCCCATCTTCTCATTTTCTATAGAGAAAAGGCATTCTCCCAAGTCAATGCACAGGGAGTGAGGACAATCAGGAGATTCACTTAAATAATGCAGTCCTGATCTGAATTAAGACAATGAAGGATGTGCAACTAGAGCCAAACACCTGTGGAAGGGACACACTTCTTGCCTGGAGAGTTGGAAGGATAAAAACTTCCATTGCTCATCTTACTATAAAAATGATTAAATGTGACTGGCACCAAAATCTCAGCCTGTAGAGGGGAGGGACCTCTTGGGCCATCTACCATGTTCTTCCTTCCTACAAGCAACTGGGACATATGTCCCTTCCCACTTGCAGTTACCTTAATGTAACGTAAATGTAATGTAATGTAAACTTAAATTACCTTAAGTCTAAAAGTCCACTTTTAAAGTTTAACAACTTTAAAAAAACCTCCAGTGCTCATATAAGAATTCATTTGCATGTAGAACTGACATGAGTTCAGAGATGAGAAGTAGAGAGCACACGGAAAAGTATTTCAAGTATTTAGTCTTGGTCCAGTAGTAATTTTGAAATAAAGGAAAATGTATGTTTATGTATTCATACATACATGTACATACATATATATTTTCAGGTTCAATAACCTAAAGTTAGATTTGGAAATATACAGCTATAAATTGATACCTATATTAACATATAAAAATAATATATTACTCTTATTAGCGCTACTTCAGAAAAGCAACTTAAATGTAATTTTCCGAATGCTGCTTAGAGACTTTTCATTACTCTCCAGCTCTTCTGTGCTAAAAATGGAAGCTTTATAGCTTTACAGAATGAAGGGTTTCAGTCTGTCATTGAGACAGAAGGACTTGCAGTGGCAATTTCTCTATTGGATTTGCAAATGATGGTCATTTTTCTAATGAAAAAGCTAACTGTTGTCTGAGTATTCTCTCATTCTAGTCTCTTGATGGATGTAAATTCTACATGCAAATACCAAAATTCTCAGTGGCAGCATAATTTGAAAAACGGTATTATTACAAGGTACTTATAGGCTAGGAAATGCTAAAATTGGCCCCATAAGAAAAAAATTAACATTCAGAAACAAGACAGTTGAAGGTGTATGAGAAAATTAACTGTACCCTTTGCCTGTTATCACTATACGAGCCGAGGTTGCAGAGCTTTCTCCAAATGAGAACTCCATTTCTGTAATACCATGTCAACTGCTTCTGTCAAGAAGTTTTACAAAACCTTAAAATAAGTTTAATACTTTAAGGAAGTATTTAAAAAAAAATTAGAGCAGTGAACAGGAAGAACCATATTCCCTCCCAGCATTTTTTTTTGATCTACTGGAAAAAAATATTTCAATAATTTCATTGCAGCTTTAAACTTTCATCAGGGAAGAAACCATACCTTGGTTTATTTTTCTCTCTTACAGCTCCTCCATTTTTTATGCCATCTCTCAGGCAGCCTCATAAAATGCAAAAAATTGTTCACTCATTATAGGTGACAAAACCTCTCCTATGCAACATGGAAGTGTTTACAAGCATTTATATTTGTGAACGCATGTGGACAAAATAGATATCAGAGAAGGTGAGGACAGCTATGTAACACAGGCAGGAACTTTTGGCTAGATCTCCTGCTCTCTGCCCACTTTTCTGTTTCTAAAGAACACAGTTTCCCCATAAAATTACACAGAAATAAATATCAAATAAGTAAAATCTTGATGCTTATGACTTTTTTTAAAATATCTGAATTTTCAAAGACTATACTGTGGGGACCAATTCTGGGCAGGCGGCAAGGATCTAGTCATTCTCTGTTCCTAATTAAAAAGGCAACAAGCAGAAACCTTTCCCTCATGCCCTATTTCATCCCAGGTAAGTTTACATTTCTGTCACCAGTATTAGTTTTATAGTCTATCATTTTACTCAGAAGACTGGAAAAACCAATCTACACATCCGACCGGCACCCCTCATAGCCAAGTACAGTCTGACGGCTGCAATGGTTTAGTGCCTCCGAAACAACTGAGCGTGGTATCATTAAAATTAAGCACAAGATGTATAAATATCTGAGAAACCTTCATCTTTTAGTACCTCAAATTAACAAATGACTGGAAACACTAAACTAAACTGAGAAGAGGTTGAGAGGAAGAGGTATATTTCCATGGCTTACACAGTCTGTTTTATTCTTCAAAAATTACCTGTCCACCGGTGGTGACTCTTCCACTCTGTCGTATGTTCAAAATGCTGTATTTATAAGACAACCACATTGTTTCAACACATTCTACTCCAGATGCTTGACAATTTTTTTCCTTTATAAAACTTCTCACATACTTAAAAAGTTAGCTAAGAGACTTATTTAATAGGCAAGATCATGAACTTCTTTCTCAAAGCCAGATTTTTAAAAATAGATGATTTATTACTACAGTAAAAATTAACTCTTCCTCACAGAAAAATGTCACCAAGTTTAAGATGAGCCATGGAAAACTGTCTCATCATTAATTGCTACTAGGGACCAATGGGTGCCAATAATACAGGTGAATGTGGTCAATTACAGGAATTTATTTGATTGCAGCAAGATGAAAATATTCATTGTAAGAGATATATGGGCATATAACACAGAGACACACCACAGTAGCAGGCTTCAAAATTACATACAAGCTCCTTCACATTGGCCAACTCACTTAAAAAGTGCAATATCCTGTCTCTGTTCACAACTACAGCATAAATTGAATACAACTGCAACACAGTTCCTTTAGAGTTATCCTCATTAAAGACTTAATCTGAACTACAGTTTGATAATTACCTTAATCCATACTCAAAATCTTGACAGGTGTCTTTTATCATTATACATAGAAACTCTGGTTAGTACAAATTATCAGTTGTAACCAAAATCACTCTATGGTGCTAACTTAATCACTGTGTGAAATTATTCTACCCCCGTGACACTCTTGCACGGGTATCAGTTACAGAACATCCACTTGTGCCTGAACTGGCCTGAACCTTCTGCCATCTATTCAGGTACCATGAGGCCAGGTTAATTCTTCAGGAAGACACAACTGACGGGTTTACAAAAATGTACATTATATATTTCATAATACTGGTGATTTTATATAACATCATTACCTAGGTTTATATACGTTATATATTTAACTCACAGTTAATTAAAAGGAGCACCAGTATGGCTTATAAAGTTTTGAGATCCTCTTAGATAACACGCAGAAGAACGGTACTCCAAGTGCTACATTTTATACAGAAGAATAGCCTATTACAGAATTCTTTCTTGACCCCCAAGTTTTATGACTATCATAAGGTGCCATTAGAAAAGTCTTCAGCATTTAGAAAATTAGATACATGGAAGAGATACCACCATCAGGAATCACATGCCTTATGAAGGCCTGAAGTTTTTCTTTACTCATTCAGAACAATAAATTATGCAACTTTGAACAGCTCTTGCATAAATACAATCTAAGTTAATAAATTATCAAAATGAATTAATTTAGCAAGTATGATTTTATATTCAATTCGTATTTCATATTTATTCCTAGCGTCTACATAAATTCTTAAATACACCTCTTGAAAGAGAGCTAGTTTGTTAAACACATAATGGTCAACTACCTATTCTGAATATAGGTTTAAATGGTCCAGCATTTAAGTAACTCCCCCGGCTGTCCCCTGCTTAAGAGACTTTTTCTTTTTTTCCCGTTTATTTTAAATTTATCTTTGAGGTTGACAAGCTACATTTTGGCTTCACTCTGATTTCACATAGTAACAGAAGCTCCTTTTTAATGGCTTTGGAGGTTTCAGTTTTCAAAATATGGGTCCTGACTTTTGGATTCCAGGTAACTATTTTGTAGAGATTGCATGTTATTATCACAACCGATTGTTGTATCAAACATTCGTAATTCATTTTTCCTGAAAATTAAGATCACAAAGAGGTGTTACAACACCAAAATGCAGATGAGCGCAGTTTCAGTATGTACTGTGGATGATCTAGTTTGCTTCACGTACCTTTGCATCTTGAATAACATGAGTTTATTACGCATATTCATATATGACATGCACTTAATTTTTTGCATTTATATTCACAGCTAATCAACCAAAACATTGGCAGTAGAAAATTACTGTCTGGGAGCGGTATGACAAGTTCCAAGTCTCTGCAATTTTTAATTAGCTACTATATTTTTACAATACTCATTTTTACATTACAGATTTTTCACAGCACTGATTTTCAATTCTTTTAAAGTACTAAATCACTGGCCATTTATATAATTTATTTATGTGAAGTGGGAAATAAAACACCACCTAAATTCTTACCGTAGCTTCATTTTGCAAGATAATGAACAGCTATCTGCAACTGCAGTGTACCAGCATGAATAAAGAGACAGTCAAAAAACAAGTAATAGATTTACAGCTTTTTACTGGATTTCAAGGGTAGACATTCCCTGGTGTTCTATTTAAACAGGTGGATATACGGGATTGTGAAAGGTCTCATCCTGTTTAAATGATTTGGAAATACAAAGCTTAAGGAAACGTTTAACCTTCAAAAGATGCATTCCATAGGATAACATTTGTTGCTAAAATGACAATGGGAAATGATACATTAATGAATTTTTACACATTTAAATAAAACTTTGTATATTTATACAAATCAGACTGAAACCTAATGGATATTTCTGACATTATATCAAGTAAATAAACATGTTTTCCCATACTCACATTTTTGTTTCAAAAGGCTGTATATTTAGTCCACAGCACACTTTAAGAAGACCTTATTTTTCTCTGAACATCATGCAATTTATGACAGATGCGTCCAAAGGCAGGCTTGTTAACTTCTTTAAAACTGTATTCTGGATCTGCATCGTTCCATTTCTGTACACAAATTGTTTACAAATAGCTACCGAGTCTCCCTTTGAAGGCAATTTTACTCAGATTTTTGGACCAAGAACCTAGCAAACCAGCTCTTAAGCCCCTCATCTTGAGCTCCTGAAGAACAACCCTCATCTAGCCATTACAATATTTCACAGACATTTCACACATGCTTCAAGAGAAGTCAGGTTCACAAAGAAGCTATGAGAAGAGAATGCCACAAGTTCCCAGGACTGCATGGCTGTCCTGAGTGTGACACTACAGCAGAGAGAGGAAGATTCAAACCCATGTTGAGAAAGTGCTGTAGGAACGAAGAGAATATACAAGACCCTCTTGTTGGACCACAGACTCATGAAGGTACTCTAACACAAAGGAATACTAAATTTAGGCACTAGCCTAAATTAAAAAAATCCAAAAACCTCATTCACTTCTCAACAGAACTGTTTAGACAAATTAACAAACTAACATGTACTAGAAAACTATTTCAGATTGTTTTCCTTAACAAGTGGAATAACATCCTGAGAAAACAGCACTGTTGAAGAACACTGAAGAATGATAGTCTATCTCTCCAAAACAGTCTTAATGAATTAGAAAATATCTTGCAAAGCCAGGAACTTCAGAACAGACATACCATGATGACATGATACTATCATTCTGAATTACGTTAAGTAGCAGAAAATGCTATTATTAGGGAAATAAGGATCTTACAATCATAAAACTATTTGAGTAGTGAAAACATTGAGTATATACATGATTCCTAGTAAAGTACTTTCTTAACCCCTCAATTCAACACAGAGATACTGAAAAAAAGCATGCCACAAAAGAGTATACAACTCTACTCAAATAATGCTAACACTTTAGTCTTACCTGGACTCCTCATCACCACTTTTTGCAGCCAAATCAAACATAACCCTTCCCCTCCTAACAGCTATACCCATCTATAGATCGTGCAAAACACATTTTCACATAGACTTAGATGATTTGTCAATGAATGTAAGCTGGAGATCTCTCAAGTTCAATTCTTTGAGCCTAAGCACTATATGAATGAACTGAAGAACAAGTGGAGCTGGACCAGAAGGCCATTCCCTGCCTGCTCTACAGTCCTGACTGTCGGGGCACGCACCAGGTAGGGCTCCCCCTCCTCTCTGTTTCCCTTCCCCAGCATTAAGTCACTTTCCAAATAGCAACCCTTGCCTTTAAGACTTATACTACACTGATTTCAGTACACTCTTGTATTTCTGAAACCTACCAGAAACTGCAACTCCTACCAACTACTGAAAATCTGCATATTAATCAATGATTTAGAAAAAAAATATCTCAGTCTCCCTCAAAATAGGAATGGATTTCACAGACAAACCCAGTACAGGAACAAGGTGTTATAACTGGCTCAAGGGCAAGGATTTCCAACATTTTTATCTAATTTAAAGAATTTATCTAGTTTAAAGAAGCAATAGCTAAGAACGTATTTTTCAATCAGAAGAGAAATAACTTTCCTTACTTAACAAAACTAGAGTAATTGTCTCTGTAACGTGACGGAGTTTTGGAAAAAGCCATTCTGTCCATTGTCCTCTGTGCGGCCTCTGGAGAAACCCCCTCAGCTGCTTTGCTTCATTCAGCCTCACATCTGTTTCTTTATAAACTCCAAACTAAATTATTTTAGAAATCATTTTTCTGTGACAAAAAACCCCAACCAAAGACAAACAACAAAACTAACAAACCAGGTAAAATATTTCTACTCTTTCATTAGATTTCAATCTGCCTTTTTTTTTTTTTTCAGTAAGAGAGATTGAAGATTATCTATAATAATAATTTGGAGGGGCAAATGAAGTGTTGGCACAACACAGCAGAAGTGAGAAATGAGCTTTTTAGATAGGGCTTTGAGTAACCTAGTCTAGTGGGAGGTGTCCCTGCCCACAGCAGGGGGTTAGAACTAGGTGATCTTTAAAGTCCCTTCCAACCCTTCCCTTCTATGACATTCTTAGAATCACAAAATCATAGAATGGTTAGAGTTGGAAGGGACCTTAAAGATCATCAGGTTTCAACCCCCTGACATGGGCAGGGACACCTCCCTCAGTTAGTATAACATTACTGTAATATGAGCTGAATGAACAGTAGCTAATAATCTAATGCTAAGACCTTTCTTAAATATTCATAATTACTTTTTATAGTATGCAGCTACATCATACACTGAATTTCCAAGAAAGCACATACTCATGTTTGCACAGGATCAACACATAGCACAGTAAAGCTTGTAAAAGGTTCCCAACAAATATATTTTCTAAAAAAGAGCCTAGCAAATGAAGATGATTTAAAATATTAGTCCATAAAATAGAAGTGTGAGATTTTAACTGTGATACTGGAATTTACTGTAGTGCAGGTATGTTCCAAGACTTGTTAACGGTGATGAATAACTGTATTCAATTTAGTCCAACACCTCCAAATTCTCACTGTCTACACAAGGATGAACTTAAACATTTGAGACTTTAATTTAAAAGAGCTTATCTGTTCTATTTGTCATTGAAATTCATTGTAAGGTGAATGAACAGTGATAAAGAGGAATCTAATAAAGGATCAACTATAGGGTAGCTTAAATAAAGGGACCAGTTTCCAAAAGAAGGAGAAAATATCCAACCTAACATGTATTCATGCAAATAACCTGACATGCACTACAGGCATTCTTAATTTTGTCAGCCTTTTGTAAACGAATGGAAAAGACAGTAAGAAAGTAACAAAGACATGCCTGACTTCAGATGAATACTGAGGAGGACAGTAAGAAACATCTGCCTCTCACGACAAGACAGAGATCTTGTCTATGTAAAGGCTACTACAGAAACAAGAGTGCTAGCAAATCACAATGGGAAAGTCTGGCTTAAAAAGAAAAAATATATGGTTGAGGAGGCAAATGGTTTTCAAGCTCACTGTATGAAGAGGCAGAACTTCTAAAAAGGTAGAAAAACTTTCAAATGCTGTGAGTTGTTTTTTTTGGCTTCATAGCCAACGTTTCAGAAATTTTTCAAGAGCTACCTGGTTAAAATTATAATGCAGAGAGATAACAAAGATGGCAAGTATATAGTGCTACCTCTAGCTATTTTAGCATATGTAATCCTTTGATTTTATATACACTATGTCTATAGGAGATTTAAATTAAGAATCTTACTTGCTCTCTCAGATCAGTCCAACTGCAAATCACTGATATGTTACAGAAAGTAATAAAAGCAATAACAATAATGCTAATAAATATAAAACATTCTAACCAGTTTCTCCATTTGTGAATCTTAATAGCTAGTTGACAGTCTCTCAGATATTAAACAACTCTAGGCTTACAACCTTTTATTTCCTAAGGGGAAAAAGAACAAGGAAACATGGAATTTGAAGAAGAATGAAGCATTAAATTATAATCAGACCTGACTTTTGGATCTTCTGAAACAATAAATATGTTTTCCAACTTGATAATTTTTCCAAGATAACCACAACCCATTTTTAAGATCTATCTAATCTTCCGTTTCTTCTAAAAATAGTTGAGACATCTTTATGGTCACAAGCGTAACTAAAATGATTAGGATGAGGGAAGGGTGTAAGTCAACCCCTGATTACTTCTGGAAGAGAACTGAGTTTTTTGAAAGCTGTGATGCCATTAGAGAAATGGAGGTGTAGGGAAGCGTATTGAGGATTATGACACAAGCAGTCAGGGAGCAGAAGGCTACTGAGAATTTAGTGAACAGGAAACCAGTATACCCATGAGAGACAAATGGCCAAAATGAAGGTGCAAGGATGGGATGAGCAACTTTGGAAAAGTAAAGGGAAAATAATAATAATAATAATAAAAAAAGCCCTGCTAGGTAGCCTGGCAGAAGTAGCACTTCTGGGAAAGGCAGCTGCACAGGGAAAAGAACTGTGCTGAAGACTGTATGGAAAGACTAAGTGTCTAACAGTTGTCTTAACATTCCTTCCCAGCAGAGAGTACAACACTCAAAGGTGTTACAGCCAGGACGAAGCGTTACCTGGTAAAAAGTCTAATGAAATAGTTGAAAATATGAGGGTATATACCAGTAATTGCCAAATACATCCATACTGCTCTTGTGATCTAAATCCAGACCAATAGCTTTTCTCAACTCCCAGACTGTTAAGAAAGAGAAATATTAGGATGAACGTTTGTGGTTGAAGACACTGTATAGACATCTGGTGTGGAATGGCAAAAACTGAGATACACACCTATGAAATCTCTTCCCACAATTTTTTTCCTTTTTAAAAGCCCAACTTGAGACACGTGAGGTAAAATAAATATTCCTCCCTGAAACACGAGTCAGTAAATTCACCCTTGCCTGTAGAACAATCACCGTTTTGCAAGCTGATATAAATGACAAATTGGTTCTTTTTGGAGGATGAGGAAACTAGAGAGACAAAGAGCAAATAATTAAGAACAGACTCACAAGGCTTCACATTACAGTTTAAATACTATATAACTTCAAAACCTCTTCATTGTAAAAGAGAAAATTAACTTTGTTTTACCAGCTAAATTTAGATCAATAGGAAGCAACTAGTTTTGGCCACTGCAGGTAATCACTGTACTCCGGAAACCAGCAGCTGTAAAAGGTACTGTAACAATACATCATCTGGCTCACTTATGAGGTCTGTTGATTAACAAACTCAAGGCCACACAAGTATTCGGTAAGGAAAGAAAAAAAAAAAAAAACAACATAAAAAGGGAGTAGAGTGGGTAATTAAACTTTTCCAACCTCAACGTTACTACACAGTGCATAGAAACACATGTGAACATTCCCCACGCTGGCTTCAGTCCAGGTTCCTTCTCTGACTTACAATGTTGTACTACCACTTCCATCAACTTAAAGCCATTAAAAACTGTAAAGGAAACAAACTTCCTTAACACAAAAATGATTTAAACTCTCTCTGACCAGGAGTTTTGAACAATGACAGGTGACTTTAGAGACGTAAAACTTTCAGGCTGGCCAGGATGATGAAGAATTTAACATAACTCCACTCAAGAGCTGGTGAAATCATAATGTGCCTGCTGACCGTCAATAAGTAGTATACTGAAAGGACGGCAGTCTGGCATTCCCAAGTAACACAGCAGTGAGGTTAAACGTACAAGAGGTCAGAAAAGTTAGGAACCTTGAAAAAATAAAAAAATAAGACATGAGAGTATATATTAAAGCCTATCCTATGATGTTCAGCTCAACAGCTAGTTCAGGTAATCTTTTATTTTTAGGTGAAAAAGTACAATGACAGGGGGTTTTATGAGCTAAGCCATAATTAACAATATAAAGCAATATAAAGCATTTTAAGTACTTAGGAAAACTTATATAGTTCCAGAATTTTATTATTCCTTTTTTTTAAAAAAATGAAATTCTGTCTGTTTTGCAAAGATATGTCCTCTTTCCTCCAGTTATTCGGATTCCTTTCTCCAGGAGAATTCCCACACATTTTGATTGACTACCTAGAATGGAAACAGTTAATGCTACAAACCAGACAACTCCCGACTGGAACATCACATTCATTTTGGGCCAGCTAAAGCAGAGCAGCATTTTGAGGAAGCTGAGTGAAGAGTGGCTTTATCAACTTGACCGGCTGAAAGAACATATTAATGTAATTTGAAAACACTTATGAAACAGAATTCTTGTTCTGTATAAAGCACGATCTAGATTTCAAGAACAGAAGTAACGCAGTTTAATTTTACAATATATTTATTTAAACACTATCTAGATCTTATAGTAGTTCATTAAGTCAATGTACTTGAAGTAGTGATTCTGCATTCTCTCATTTTACTGCCTTATGGGGTAAAACCTGTGAAATTATGAGCTAGCACTTATGGAGAGATACCGTTTGATAGCATTTTGTTAGTAACCACTTATTCTATTACGAATTTTTAAAAGATCTAGCACTATTATAAATTCTTTCTATAATCCTACTGTGATTTATACCAATAAGCATGACAGTGCAGTAATATCAGTAATATGCTCTTAGTAATAAACCAAAATGAATATATGAAGCGATGAATTTCTGCACCACCTGTTAAGCACTTTGAATAAACAGTTCTGGTGTGCACAGTTAAGATTTAAAGTATGTTCAGGCCACTGGTAAAAGAAAACACTGTAGTGAAGAAAAATTATTACAATTTTGGGTTGCAAGAAACCCAATATGCACATGAAAGTCCTTGCAAATTTATGTCATATCCTCTCCATAGTAATTTTAAATGTCTTATGTTTTATGCTGTCACCATGGGGTGTAAAGACCTACAAGGAACTACTTATTCCCAAAAGCCAAGACACATGAGTGAACAGGGGCTTTAATTACTGTTCACCTTTAAAATGGGTCTACTAGGTCAAATGAGATACTAGTAACAGCACAGCATAAGTTGCCAAGTTATTTGCGCTTATCAGCTGTATGCATAAACACCAAGTATTATCTGATTATCAAACTCATCTACAAGCTCATTGGCATCTATGTATGCTGTTATAAAAAACTGAATTACTTCAACATGACTTGCAACTAAAGAAGTCACAGCCTTTTTTTCCTCCGTTCTTATTTTTGAATGGCAATGAAAGAAATACTTGATTGCCTTCCTGGAGTTAGAAATGTTTAGAATCCTACCCTAAGATCAAAAACATCAGAGACCAGTCTTACTCTCGTCAGACAGACAGATGTCTGACTGCTTCTCCAAATTCATTTGGAGCTACTATTTCTATTTAGGACAAACAACATTTTTCCAAGTAAAAATGGATTAATTCACTCTTATTTTAATAATATACTATAGACAGATCATTAGATCATTAGGATAAGCAATTAATTACCCTTATGTAATTAAAGAAATAATTTATTTTTTTTTTAGTAATAAAAATGTCAGCCACATATACCTGTTCTATGCACTTGTCAAAATGCAGCTTCCCCTCAGAAAAATGAGGTACAACTGAGCAGCATAAGCGTTCTAACAGCAGTTTAGCAAACAAGGAGCTGTCAACTTCCAATAAGCTATTATTCACACCTCTTTAATCACTGCCACGGAGTCGATTATAAATAGCCTCATACATTTTTAAATAAGGTCATTCTGAAATGAAACAACAAAGACGGTAGTAAATATTCCAGTACATAAGCAATTTAAATTCTGCAGCATAACAGAACTGTGCATTCTCAAATATTCAGTCTAAAGAAAGCCAACAAAACCATTTATTAAGTGGTGCGAAGTGTCAGATGCGTAATCTCTGTGAGATCAATAAACCAGCCCAATTATGTGATAGTTTGTAAACAGATCTGAAAGAAATGAAACTATTAAGACTTGCTCATAAAATCCAGCTCCAACAGCATTATTTACAAATACACAGTAATACAAATTAAGTTAATGCAATACATGCATTGCATGAGTAAATCTACGCAAAGATTTTACACGAATATGAAACAGCTCCTCTGTGCTTTCCCAGAAGCAGAACACAAATAAATAACTTATATGGAACCTGGTTCACAAGAGACACCATTTTCTACTTTTTTAGGAGATTTTAAATAATTGGAAATTAATACATAAAGAAAAACAAGAAAAGAACTGCACAAGGAGGAGTGAGTTCCTGTTTTTTTCCTCTTCCACATTTTTTCCCAGCTTACTTGATTAAAGGATATGAAAAAATAATGCTAATATCAAATCTCTATTAATTAGCTTAGGGAAAAAAAGATAAAAAATACAAATATTTATAATCATGCAAAATTTTTCTCAAAAACATTATAAAATTGCAGATGTTGACAGCAACTTAAATAAGTTAATTTAGCACTACCAGAAAAAGAAAGAATTAGAAGAAAAAAATAAACAAATAGTTCCCATCTTACTGAACCCCTACTGAGTTGTTAATGTGATAAGTACTGGAAGGCTCCTTCCTATTACACATTTAGTTTTTCTAACCGGATACTTATCTTTCTACAAAGACACTTACCTATGTTCTTTCAAAATCACAAAAGAAACACCTACTGATACATTATGCTGCATTTGCCTGAATATCAATAGTCCTTATTGCTCCATTCTGCGCAGTTCATTCCCAAAAACAGGCTCCACGTGTAGGGGACCTCAATACATGTCCCCCCTGCTCCCCTTTTAATGTATTAACATTAAAATATGTCTCACTTATTTCTTAGATTTAGCTGAAAGGCATTTTGAGTGTGAGGTGAAACTTATTTAGTTTACAGGATGCTGTGGCATGTGATTCTTAAAAAAATAACATTTGACATGAGTGGCAAACACACGTAAATTTTCCCTGCTAGAAATGTACCTTAATGTTGCATGTGACAATGTCATGTTTAGACATTCATGCATCTGGACGAATGGAGGCATAAATTCATTCTGCCTGTACTCCCAGTTGGCCATGCCCAGATGCCGTACCCCCAAACAGCCCAGCTGTGTCTTCTTGCGTTTTCATGTTCTTACCATAAAGCAAGAGTCACTTCCCAGGTAAAGGGCATTCAGATCAGCTAAGAACCTCATCATTATCAAAACCTTTACCTACACCTATAAACATCCTAGAAATCAGTGTGCAGGATCCACTGATGGTTTGTTCTCAGCCTTTTCCCACAGTAGGGAAGTACTGCTATTCTACACAGCTATACCTTCTAATTGAATTCCCATGTCCTAAATAAAGCATATTATAGCAGCTTACACAGTGAAGGGGTAAAACTGCAGCTGAGCACTGAAAGAACTGCATAAAAGCAAGGTGTGACTTCAAGGAGCAAACTTGGCTACTTCAGTTCCCAGATAATACAGAAGCAGAAACTTTGGATAATAACAAACCCTCTTACATGGTGTTTACAGTATCTTTACAACCAGAGTTTTCTGGAAGAAACACAGACTCAACTATACATGATTTCTTACTCGTATAGTACATACATACGTATATAGTATTTTAGAAGGGGATGTTTCAAGCTCCTTCTAATATTGAGAAGACAACTTCATTGAACTACCTGCAATAACACAGAAAACTTTCTTCCCATTTAATACAGAACTCGGTTTATAACCTCATAACTGAGAAGTCTAGTGTACAGCAGTTTCAATGGTTGCACTGAGTGTCATGATAGTTCCCTTTCAGCTGCTTCACAACCTTGGAGAAGCCCCAGAGGAATATTAAATTCTGATAAACAAAAGACAGAATTATGACCCATTTCCCACCACAGTGAGAGGACCATAATTCATATCGACAAAGCACAATGAACTGGAGAGGTGACAAGTCCAAACTGTGAAGATCTTTCAGGACAAAGCTACTCAGCACTATCACCAGAGCTAAGAAAGATGCAGTCCCACAGTGACACTCCACAAGAAAGTATGAAAGGATCATGAAAATGAAACGAGGCAAATCCCGTGATCTTTAGGTACCAATAACAATGTTACATATTCTCAGTACTAAAAAAAGCAAGTGCACCCCTGAGTACAAAAGGGCCGAGATCAAGATGAGCCACCAAACCAATGAAAAGCAGCAAAGATGTAAAAGATAATAAATCTATACCCGTTACTTGTATTCATTAGTATCAGAGTTGACTTCTATGAAGAGTAAAAGAGAAAAATGAGGTTTGAGTTTTATAGAATAAAGAATACACATGTATATTTACACACGTATAAATAACTACAATTATTTACAAAGTGCCTAACATCCTTCACCCTTGGAAAGCATTTCAAGCTGACAGATTTTCCCCCTCTCCTTGCTGTCTTCGTGAGTAACCATCTGAGAACAGAAGGAGGAATGGAAAAGGGAACAATGACACAGAAAAAAGATACAACTCGGCTAAGAACCAAAAGAGTTAAAAAGAAGCCCAACTCTCACGGAATAGAAGAATATTAGTCAATATATTAGGAGTGGAAAAGAATGTGATACATACACACAGATGGAAGTAGCACAATAGCTGTGCCTATATGAACTGTAAATGAGAATGAAAACTAATACTTACACAGCAAAAACTTTAAAAGCTAGCAGGTGGGCAGCACACATGGGACAAAATCTCATCTAGCTTGATCCAAGTTTAGAGATAACATTCCAAAGAATATCTCGGGGCACAGGCAAACAGGAATCTGCACATGAACATGTGTTTACTGCAACTTGAACACTACCCAAAAGCACAGGCCCCCTTTTATCATACTATAATTAAATTATTATTTTAACTATGTAAATAAATGTTACTAAATTACCTTAACCTATTCAAGAGAAACTTAAATAACATGAGGTGGCCTGCTGACCTGTTTAGGAAAAGCCCTGCTTCAGTTCTTACTTCTGACTCTCCTTGCTTCAAATACTTCCCAGTCATCTTACATGCTGACAGTACAGTTCAAGACAAGCTGTTGTTATTATCAGTAACATATACTTATAACTTCTAAATATCTATCTACATTATAATAATTCATTTGGTACAGTTTTGTAGATATACTAATTCAAATTGCATGGAATGAAACAGTTGGAGGGCAGGTGTATGTCTCCCAGTCATGATGCAATGCCTGGATTAAGAAACAGTATGTTATCAATTACACCTTAACATACTCACACTCTACTGGATACAGCGTAAGAAGAATCAGTAGTAAGCAACACATAAAATTAGGTTTTGTTGTTTTATTTTCCTCTGCAGTGGCTGTGCAAACAAAGAATGTCACACTTTTTAAAACAGAGTATCTTGGGTGCTTCTGACAGCTGTCCACCACAGGAGGGGTGGGCTGCCCTGCAGAAGTGCTTATTTCTCTCCAAGATAAAGCAGGGCTAGATCAGATTATAGCACCTAAAATGCTGACAGCTAATTAGCACAGGTGACTCTTGCCCAGTATGACAAGGTAGACAAGGTACCT
Organism: Pedionomus torquatus; assembly: GCA_013398155.1. NCBI lineage: Eukaryota > Metazoa > Chordata > Aves > Charadriiformes > Pedionomidae > Pedionomus > Pedionomus torquatus. Next base: position 271,593 of record VZRU01007624.1, read on the forward strand.
GAGAAAAAACATACCTAGCAGAAGATACGTGGCAATCACCTGAAAGGAAACAGATGCTTTCAGGGTTAAGGTGTGCTCAGACCTCTACCCCAGGATTAGCAGGTAAATAACACACACTAGCAAACTGAGATAACTTCCCTTGCACAAAATCTGTTCGGCTTTCAGGATACTCAAACCATAGATTTATTTTATGATGACTTTAACTTGCCAGTAGGTACAGTAAAACAAAAAGGTGGCACCTAGTCTTCAGTTCTGAACTTCGCTCTTCCACCCTGAGCACAGGCTAATCCGGGCTGCTCAGAAGCCATCCTGTATGACCGGCTGCGTTGTGGACATGTCAGCCCACGTTCAGCTGTCCTGTCACACGGAGTACGTCTTCTCTCAGCTTACCAGCGGGGAACTTCCAAGAGAATTTGTAGTTTACCCTGCTGAGCAAAGGAATTAGAACGATGAAAAAAAGGATCAGTGACAGAATGGCTTAATGTGGTTCTTGCCAATAATCTGAAAAGATGAGCCAGTTGTCAGAAAGTATCTATGGGAAGGTATATTTTGCTTTCTAAAGTCATTCTGAATTAGCTACACACTGCTGCAGCTGGTAGGTCTCTTGGGAAAAAAATACAACAGGACAGTTTTTTCCTACTCTATATCTTAAAGGTTACGTATACCCAGATCCATATTGCAATTATTCTCATTGCATAAGATGCAAATATGGCAAAAGATGATTTGTATACCTATTTTAACTTTTTAAACTCATTACCACCTCATGCACTGAAGACAGTCTGCAAAAAGCTTATTATTAGTAGGAAAACGTCACTGAACTAATACAATCTTCAATTTAATGGACAGCTTCCTGGAGAAAAACTGAACACACTCAGCAAGTGTTTTAGGCTCCATACAACCTGATTGCACAAGGAACATAAATCATTCCACCGTTACGAATAAAAAAAGCACTACAATATTGATAGTAGTTCCTTTAGATGAAGGTTCAACTCTACACCTATCCTACAGATTCATCTAAGCTATCAAAGACATATTTCTTCATTAAACCCAATAAAATATCTCAGACAGTAAACGTGAACACAACTTTTAAGTAACTGACTGCATTTGAAGTTACTTCATCTGATTACAATTTCCCAGGTTCCCTTTGTGTTAGGCTAGCAAGACATCATGATAAGCTGCATTTATTTTCAGAATGTAGAAAAGCATGTTTCAGAGAAAGACAACTTTTCTCACCTTTGGGTTTTTTTTTATTTGGTTTTGGGTGTTTTTTTGCAATTATTCTAACTTATATAGGCAGTCTCCTTTGACTGATGACAAAGAAAAGCATACATTTAGAAGATAACTGGTAATGAGTTTCCAACCTCCCCTCCCAGCCGGGGGAGGTGAAGGGTGCCAAGACAGAACACGAGGTTCCCCAGACCTCTGCCAGCTTTGTGCAAGGTCAGAGCCTGGGGCTCCAGCTTCCTGGAGCTCCTGGCCTCCTGCTGACCACAGGGGAGGGAGAGAGAAAGGAGAGTGGGAGGAGGCAGCTTTCTCAATTAATTGAAGAGCTCGAGAAATCCCAGGACAGGTGGAGATGGCAGCGTCAGCCAGTCTTATGTGGGGAAAAAAACAGGCTGGAAGCCATGTCTGCAGATGTGCATTTATGTTTAATTTATTAATTAACATCTTGGAGTTTGTTTTGCACACATTTGGTAGCCCTGTACACTTCGACCAAAAATTGCTCTGAAGACTATCCTTTTATTTCCTCTGGTGGAATTTATTCCAGAAGTACTTACCTGGTAACTCTTCCTAGCCCAAGTTAGTTAACCAACATCTGTGTACAGAAAAACCTCATTTCAAATGTTCTCTAAAAGCAAATTTGAAGTAGACACATTTAATCAAATGACAAATAGACAGGTTTGAAAGTGAGAAAAAAATTCTCATAACACAAAGTCAGTTTTAAACTTGAAACTAAGAATTGATCTTAGAGATCAGAAAAGGGGAAGTGGAAAGGTAAAGGGAAAGTTATTTTTGCTGGTGCCTTGTGAAATTAGAGGTTTTATTTAAGAAATGCTTACGCATTAACTTCAGCTTTTAA
>VZRU01007625.1:0-62612 GCA_013398155.1 Pedionomus torquatus
TCCAGGGGGGCCTGCGCTCCCACCCCAGAGCCGGCAAGCACTGCTTCAGACCTGGTCTTCTATTGCTAAAACACACCCTACTTACCATGAGATGCTTTCAGAATGTAGGAAAAGATTTGGAAGAACATCCTGTTTTGTTGAATGATGACCAAAAAAACCACAACACATCCTTCAAAAAAGAAATCTGCCTTCAAAAAATGCGGTAGTGTAGCACATTAGCAACGCCATCCTCTGTGAAGAGCCTTTGGTACCTCTCTAAGTGCTTGCAAAAATACAAGGGCAAGTAAAGTTTAGGTGGGTGGGGAGATAACTCATTCTGTTGCCCATACTCCCTTAGTAATAGCTAATTTGTGGGGAGGGACTAGAATCTTTCCAAGTTTTTATCACTCCCTTACGGCTCACAGAAAGTAATGCTTTTTCCCTATGACTTGAATTTGGCAGTTCCACTTTCAGGCTTTTCAAGTTTTGGTTTGGTGCTGTTCTTTTGGGAGAACGTTGAAAATGGGCTCATTTTTTTGATCAGAACTTTAAACTTTTTTTAAAATTATTTTAGATTTCTGTGGAATCTGATCAATGTTAATGAGGTTTGAGGTTAATACCAACAACATCTGTATTTAGGAACAGCAAGCACGCTGCTAGACCAACTCATGCTGCGCCCGTAAGGAGTGTGGAATGCTTGTTGAGTTCTTCGTTTCATGCTTTTTGGCAGATCAGAGGAGGGCTTCCCAGTGCCTCTTGCTCGTTCCTGAAGGAGAGGAGCTTTTTTTTTTTTTTTTTTATTTGGCATTAATTTTATGGCTGTTAAAATTCTTTGCCTTTTGGTGTTGAAGAGTTTTAAACAACATTTCTAGTGACACATGCATTTTTATGGAATGTACTAAAGAAATTGCCTTGAAATAAACTCTCTTTTCTAAAACTTTCCTTGGGGACAGCCTTGTTGATATTTCAGCTTTTTAAACAATGCGCCTATTAAAACTTTAATTCTTTAAAAATCTATTGTGTGGAGTACAGTTTTTGTTCACACATTTCAGAAATTGTATTACTACATGTATTTCACTCAAAGTGATTATTTTGCATTTTTTGCTAACAGGAGTTTGGGGATCAAGATAGTGAATTTTTTTTAGTTGTGTACTTTTGTATAATAAAACTTATGCATTAATGCTGGGCAGACTGCATGTGGATTTTCTTCATTAATTTGTGAAAATAAACGACAAAAATGGAATAAAGATGATGAGTTTATATTCTCTTGGGGAGTAATACTTGCTAGGTGATTGCATGTACTCTCTGACATGCCTTAAACCACATGTATTCTCATCTTGAGTTCTTTGGCAGATAATATTTACATACACTAGATCCTTTTGGCTCTATTTCTCTACTTGGGTCTGAAATGAAAAGTTTCTTCTTTTTATTCTTGCAAGTAGTACTTCCCATTCGGCATAGCTGGTTTATGTTGACACGTATCTCACGGTGCAGAAACTCACCATGTTGATATGTACTAGCCCGTTTGTGCTTGCTTTCGTGCATTATTCAGTACTCCAACACTCAATGTGTTTTAAGTGTGTTGTGTATTATACTTGTCTTGTATATTATACCTGTATTCTTGAGTTGATAATGCTCATAGTGTATGTGTAGCCTTAGATACATGGTTGGTGCTACATAGTTGTGCCCTTCTTACAGTTCTAGTGTAGAATATTTAATGCATGTAATACATATATAATGTATATAAGGTATAATATAATGTATGTAATATTTATGTCACCTTACAGATAGGCAGTTTTCCCTGCCCCCTCCAACGTGTCCGTTTCCATTAGAGTTTATATATTTAGTTTAATTATACTGAGAGAAAAAACAGTCCTGCTAGTACAAGCCACGTTTCCAGTTTTGTTGAAAGACCCTTTCTGTAGCTCTAAAAGGTTTGCAACAGAGGTAAGTCCATAGTCTAGAGTTGAAGAGCTTTGGAGGCATGGATGTTTAGGTGTGCTCCTTGGGCATTCATTGTACTCTAGCTGTATTTTCAGAGTCCTGCTTGTATACTTCCACACCAGTTCCAGAACAGTTCTATCTGCATTACTGCAGTTAGGTTTTATGATATGACTTTAATGGTCGATGATGATGCCATTTCGTACTGCATTAGGCTTGTGGTAAGTCTAATTCCTGGCGCTTTTTAGCATATATGTAGCAGTGAGAGCATGAAAGTGTGTCATCCCTGTCTAAATAATAGATACAGTGCAGACATAAGAGTGTCTTTGAACAGAATGAACAACATTATCAGAGTGTTGGCATAATTTCGTCTAATAGTTCTACTGCAATAAGCTGCATCTCTGTTTGACAGGGTTTTTTTATGGTGACATACCTGGTCCAGCATAGATTGTCTGCAAAAACAAGTCTGTTTTGCTTTCTTAGAGGAAAAGCAGCAAGGTTAATAAACTGTTCTGGCATTCATCGTGACCTGTAACTGTTCCAGTTCGTAAGTTTGAATAAGCAGTATTAGTAAAGTCCTTGTTGCACCAACATAAAGACATAAACACCAACGTGAGCTGATGTTTTTTCAAGATCGTCACATATTTAAATGAGCATATCTTTATTCTAAAATGTTTGTTTGCCCTTACTTTTGTTGTTGAACTGCTGTGTGTATTATTTTTGCTTTATTTGAGAACTGCTGAGATTTTAGGCAAAATAAAAAGTAACATGAATAGACTATCAAGTTCTTGTATTGCTTGATTTTTTTTTTCTTGCACTAGGTTTAGAATGTGCTAGAGCTACTTCTGGTGTTACTTTGAGTAAGGGACTGCATACTAAAAGCAAATGAAAGTAAGTGGGCAAATCCCTGTCAAAACTTAATACAACAGCTTTTCTTCCATTGAAGATATTAAGAAAGGGGGGGTGAAGAGAGAGAGAGGAGTCCAGGGAGAAAGTTCTAACTTCATTGTAAGAGACTGGTCACTTCTTGTAAGGGCTGATCTTACGCCTTGTCTCAGGTGGGACTTAAGAGTAGTTTTACTGTGAACTTGATCTGAGTGGAATTTCAAGATCTGGTGTTGAAGCTTGGATTTATTGAGATGTGCCAACTACAGAAAATTGGCTTGGTCCCACTGAAAGAGGTGGCAGAGTCTCCGTTGGCTTCAGCACAAACAAGATTGGCAGTGTGGATGACTTTCAGTTTGGTTTGGGGGGGCATTGATATGGACTGCACTGCTCAATTCGTTACACATCTATCAATTCATTATATTCGTATTTCAGTTGATTTCCCAGACATAATAACAGAAAGGAGTATAAATCTCTGTTCAGCTTTAATTATTAGCAGTTGCTAGCTGGTACTAGGTTGTGTGAACCATGCCTGTGGCAAAGTAACCTTTTATTTTGTTTTTGTTTGCTTGTTTGCTTTTTTAAGGTAGCAGAATGGACTAGAGTGGCAATGAAAAGGTTTTAGTTGGACATGGGTTTATAAATGAAATGAGAAATTGGTTTGTAAGGATGTTACGTGCTGGGACCACATAAGTGTGTTTTCAGGATCTTTGAAAATTGTATGCATAGAATGAGAAGTATGATACATAGGTATTCTGTAGTACAAGCAAGGTAGAAACTCAGATCTGAAGAACTGACTGCGTTTCTGGAAGTATTGTGTTGAACAAATAATGTATGCTGATAGCTTGCATTCTTGCGTATAGTAGTTTGTAGAAATACTTAAGAGCATCTACTTTTGTTTGAGCAGGTGAACGTTTCTAAGGAACTGTTGAGATTACCTTTCCTTCTTTCCCTCTTTTGGGGTGAAACCAGGACCTTTCAAAATATGTTATGAATATTGAGATTCCTGAAGTATTGTGTATGCAGTGAAGCAGTTTAGAAGACGGAGCCCAAAAGAGGCTGTAGCATAGTTATGGGGATACTTGCTGCTGGGAAAACGGGCTAAGCCAAGTGGTCAACCTGGTGAATCCCATTGGGTGGATAAGCATCCTGACCCTGCAGGCTGTGAGTTACTCTGGATTTTCCCTGTGGTTTAAAAATAAATAAAAATCTGTTTCCACATGAAAAACTTGTTAAGATTTTGGTGTTGCCAAGAGCAAGTCTGGATGCAGTAGGAAAAAAATTGTATTGAGTAAATTAAAAGTTTGATGGTGAACATGTGTTTCTGAGGAAAACCAGATTTTAGGCAGCTGCACGGAGGGTTCACACGTGTACACTGTGTGCTTGGCTGTAGCTCAGTTAACCTGTACTATCACACATACTGTTAACAATTGAATTGAACGCCTTTTTTTTTTTTTTTTTCCTTAATACATTAAAATATCACTCCAGTTTTTGGGAGCTTGGTAAGTTGCCACATTTGCCAAACTTAAATCCAGATTTTTTTCATTTTTTTTATGGTATACTAAAGGGAAATAAAACTTAAGAGTTGGATAAACAACCTATTGTGGGTTGTTTGTGCTTTAGTTTGTGGGTTTAATTTGCCCTTCTGGTACTTCACAATTCTGTAAAGACCGTGTCTGTCCTTTTAGTTGTTCACCACCTGCTAGACCTTAGAAACCCTGAAGATGCATAATGTCACTTTTCGTGTTTCTTTTTTTGTTACTATTTATTTGACTCCTAAATAGTTCCTTTTTTCACTTTCATAGAGAGATTTTGTGTCATTCTTCTGAACAGTTGAAATTGCGAATTTCTACTCATACTCTGTTGCATACAGATGTCTTTGAAATACTGATGATTAAGCTCAGTTCCACAGCTGATTTCAAACTTCGTAAGTGCATCTTAAAAGTACTGCTCAGATTTAGAATCTTAAAATGAAAGCACAATTTGCATGTATATAGAAAGTTCACACTTGACTGTGTTGCTAGGTTGGATGTTGCTGCTATGCAGAACATCTGGAAGACTGATGAAGACTGATTTTAGAACTCTTCTGAACATACAGCAGATCACACAAAACTTAAATCAGAATTAAGACTATATTGCTTTGAGAGCAAGGCTGTTTTGAGCTGGCCAGACAAAAAAAAATAAATTACCCATGTGTGTGTCTGTGAAGGTCAGGTTGGAAAACTGCCTGGAGGCTGTGTGTGTGTGTTTCTGTGAAGGTCAGGCTGGAAAACCACCTGGTGGAGGAGTGTGTATAGAGCTGTGTGGCTGAAGAGAGTCCCATTCTGTGAGAATGGGAGTGCTCATCCTCTGGCAAAACAGCTCAGAAACTAGCCCTATAAATATAGCTGGGTGCATGTGAATAAAGGCAGGCTGCCTTTATGTGAATCAAGGTGCCTCTTGGTTTTTGCTACTTCTGCTTTTAGCATACAATTGAGACTTAAGTAATCATTGCCACACTTGGCATCCCAAATTTCTTACTCGTTAACCCTTCTTCCGAGCACAATTCTTGGTAGCTTTTGCAACACTATTGGAGTTGGTTTTTGTTGGTTAGTCTGGAAGAGAAAGTATTTGTAAGGAATAATACAGATTGTATTTCTATTTTTATTTATATTGTAATTCTCCAGATTGTAGAATATAAGCACAGCATGGTTTACCAATGGGTAGTTAAATCCCTGTGTTTACAAAGTGCAATTATAAAATTAATTTTGCTTCCTTTTATTGTCCTGAAGTGACAACTTTTTGATAATTAGGCCTTCTGTATTTTTGCCTGAGCAAAATTGAGAGCTAATTTGCAGTATTTTTTTTCAATATTTTACTCTTTTCCATTGAGTACCCTGTCATTATTCCATTCCATTTTGCTTTTTACAGTAAGGATGGGGAAAGTGGAAATACCTTTTAATAATTGGGGTTTTTTATTCCATCGGTGTAAAATTCAATTTCTTGAAAATAAATGGCTTGATGTGGTGAGCAGCTCTGAAGTTGATCATAAAACACGTGCTTGGTTAGTTACAAGAATCTGAAATTGTCCAGTTTGCAAGGTATTAGATTGTTTAAAAGTGGCACAGACTTGAAATGTAAGAATGAAATATATGGTAATAAGGGTTTGAGTTTATGCTCTTTTCTTGCCCTCCTGTGTTGTGAGAATGCAAATGAGGTCTGGTTGTTCCCATGTAGGTAAATTTCCTTGAATGAATCCAAGGCCGCCCATTTGTCAGGATCCTGAGAGATAACGGGCAGTGTAAGGAAGGCAGTAGTTACAGCATCTAACCAACCTGAAGTGCATACTGCTTATAGGTGTTACCTAATATGTAGTAAGTTGGCAATTCACCCCCTCCCAGTTCAGAAGCGCACTGAGCAAAATACTAACACTGTGAAAAGCAACGAGAGTCATGGTCGAAATATGTGTGAGGGACGACTTTGACTGGGCATTTCACCTCTGCAGTCAGTGTGGAATCACTTAATGCTGCCCTGACCCTTTGATGTAATTTAACAAGGGATAGATGTTTGTATTGGATTAATAGAGTTATTTTACATCGGTATTTAAAAAGGATATGAGGGATACAGATGTCCTAAGTTTGATATAGTACTATGAGTTCAATACAGTATCATTATCTATAGTGACTATTACAGTAACTTTTATTTCTTCCATTTTTGTTGTTCTGATGATTGCTGTTATGCTGACAGTGTATTTCTTCAGATATTGCATAGTGAAGTCGCTGTTAATGTTGGGATTGTAGATTAAAATTCTGGAGAACGGTGTAGAGCAACAGACCAGTATGGAAAACTTGATGGCTCAGATCCATCACAGAGCATGACAGAGGTGTCGTCAGAGTTCCTGCTGACCGTATGTGTACGAAGTCTTACCCAACTTGTGAGGATTTCTGGGCATATCTCATACCTTGGACAGTAGTTGCTTTGGGTGCTACATATGCTACTGTATGCAAGTTTGATTATTTCCAACTATAAATCTGTAACTGCAACAGTCATTTCCCTCGCTTTAAAGCATCGATTTCCAAAGGTCAGTGTTAACTCTCTGAAGTTGCGGGGCAGCGTGCTGCCAGTCAAAAATTGATCCCATGTAGCTGCATGGAAGTTATGAATCAGTAGTTTTGTACAACATTTCTGCGGTAAGTTTATTTCTTTGTGGCTTACCACATTTTGCAGTTGATTGTATCACACTTTTGGGAATCATTTCTTAAAGCGTTGCTTTCCTAAACTTCCTGCTGTCTTAGGCTTTTTACAAAATGTGAAAATAGTGTTTTTTGTATCTGAAGGTATGCATTAAGATTGTATGAAATGATAAAGGACTTTGAGAAAGGAAAATACTTACTTTGTGATAAGCTTGAAATAATTTGAGTGAACTTAAATTCCAATTTTAGTGGTTTTGAATACTTTTGTTAATTTTAAGTTAGAAAAATCATATGTAGTATATGAAGCTTGTATGAATAGTTGGCCTATTCTGGAGAAATCCAGTTTTAATGTCTCTGCATGTTGTAGACCCTGCATGTCTTGCGTGATACTGTGGATTGTGTAGCATGGTGGTGGAAAATGTAGGTGTGTAAGGACGACTGGAGGCTATCAGTTCCTTCCTCCTGCTCTGAGCAGAACTAGCTTCAAAGTTAGGATGGGGTAGTCAGGGCCATTGGAGTTTTGAAAATTTGCGAAGAAGGTGCCTTCAGCCTCTTGCTTGAACGTTGTTGTTGTTTATGAACTTTATTTTTTTTCCCCTTAGATTCACTTGGGATTTTTTGTATTTTGGTTGTCTTGCTGGGCATTGATGAGAAGAGACTGGGACTGCTTGTCTTAGTACCCCTTTTAGTTTGGGGCAGGCTGCAGGTGGTGCCTTGGTGAACCTTCTCTTGTCCAGGCTGAAGAAATGTAGCTCCCTCATACTCAGTATGATGTGCCTGCAGGATTTTATTGGTGCTCTGCTGCACTCTCCCACTTGTATTTCTGTTAAAGGGGTATGTGTGCATGGTAAAACCGGACACAGTATTTCAGATGGGAGCTCTGGAGTGCTGAGTAGAAGGGAATAATCACTTTTGCCATCGACCTGCTGCCTGCCCTGCAGCTGAGAGCGGTAGCTGTGTTAACTGTACCTGGCATGGCTACAGCCCAGCAGTTGCTTTCAGCTGCCTGCAGCACTCCTGCCTTCCCCTGTTCCTTGCTACCCAGCACCCTCATTCCTCTTCCCTTTCTTGTGCTGCCACTAGCACTCTTGTATCCCTGTGGCAAGCTGGAACCAAATCAAGAAACTAATCTAGGTAGAGACAGATCAGTGTATCCTGTCAGATCAATTCTCTGTTTCAGGTGACTGTTCAAAGCCCTGAGCTGGCTTGGGGAGGGTGGATGAGATGGAGCAGGGCTGCTCTCTCCCTCTGCTGTTGGTCTTTGTGCTGTAGAGGCGAGAGTGTTGAAAGGGAGGCAGAGGCTTTAAGGCCAAGTAATAACAGTTCCCCAGAGGAATGGCCTGCGTAGCTGGGACTTCCTCATCAGTTTTATTACTTTCACCTTTCCTTACATTCTGTTTGGGAGCGTGTGATAAAGGGCACTGTGGTTATTTCCCAAAAGGGATAGGCAGTGCTGCTTCTGCAATACACGTGACCCAAACTGAAGAATATACTGGGTTTGTCAGTGCTGTGGTATGAAATCAAACAGTTGAGGCTTTGCTAATAATAAGTTACAGGGTTGTGACTGTCCGCTGGTTTGTGACTAATTAGTAAGGATTGCCCTTTGTAAATAAGTTGGATACTCCAATAGGGCTGAAGTTGGCCTACTTATGATCAACAAGTTGGTGTGATTTATTGATTGATTGATTGAAAGACACTGTGGAACAGTATTGATGATAGCTATGTATTTGTTTGGCTACATTGTAACAGCTCTCCAGCAGCTTGTGTGCATCTTCCCCATGCTTGTTTTCCCCAGCTGGCTCTAGTGTGGGCTCTTGCCAGGCCCTGCCTGCACTGATGGGCCCCAGTGGCCCAGACAAGCCTCACCTGGAGCCTCCACCCACATCCCTTGTCCGTGGGCTGAAGCTGAGCCACATACAGAAGTGAGCCAGTGTTTAAGACTGTAGGCCAGTGGTCTCCACATGTTTTTGATGGCACACGCCTATCAGTAAAAGTTTTTTGAACATGCATCCCCAAGATATTTACATTTATTTACAAATTATATGCCTTATTATATGCAAATTATTATTTATAAATTATATGCATGCATTGATGAGGTTTTAATATTTTCTTCCTGCACTCCAGTGGGTTGTCTTGTACAACTCCTGTGGTGCACACACCCCGCTTCGGAGACCGCTGATCTAAGCTGTTTTAACCCTAATCCTCTAATTCAACTTACTGTGTCAAGTTTTGTTTTCAAACTACCTTAGTTTATTACAGTTTATAACAATTTCATACCTCAGTGATTGGTTTTGCTCACTATAATGTTAGCAAACAGTGAGGAGGACAGAATTTGTATAATGTGTATAGAAAAAACAACAAGACAGTCGGCAAGAGAAGCGGCAAACTTTTCTACCATTTGTGCTGTAGAAAATGTGTTAGGAAAACTTGCCAGGATAGGCTTGTGTTTATTAACATGTTTTTCAGTGATCATTTGTGTCAATGTCATGTGTCGCTGAGGTTGCCCTCCTTTCTAAATAGACTGAATGAGCAGTTGCTTTTGGGTGTGCAAGGACTCGGTCTGACATTGCGGCTCCTCTGTTGCCATCTTGAAGTTGACAGCACACTAGTCCTCATTAAAAATCTGCGTCAATTAAGAAGATTTAAACCTGCAGTTGTGGTTACGTAGGCCTTGGGTATGTGTGGCGAAATTTAGGAACAGAATTTAGTCTAAATTGATAGGTTTGTGGCATGGCTGTGATCTTGGATTATTCTTTCACAGACTACATACCCTTCTGTGTGCTGTTTAAATTGCATGTTGGTCCTTTGGTATTTCACAAAAGCTCTATCATGTTAAGTGTAGTGTTACCTAGCCCTCCTTTACGGGGATATTGAGATGGTAGTGATCTGTCTGTGCTTTGTTTGCAATTTCCAAAGTGCAGGAGCACATAGCGCCTTAGGCTGCAAATGCTGATCAGAAGACTTCTGAATGTGGCAAGAGCTGTGCATGATAAGTGTGTTTGTGGCTCTGTGATGGTACATTGATCAGCTAGTTTTATACAGATCAGGTCTTTGGTAAACCAGCATGAAAAAAAAGCCATGGGGACATAATGTTTCTTTTTCATGTGTGTATAGAAGTCTGGTAATAATGACAAGAATGTTGCTACAGCTTGTTAGGATTTGTGATTCTTGATGTTTATCAAAAAAGTAGCTGCTTTCTTTGGGTTTTATTGTCTGTTGTTGCTGGTGGGAGTTTACAGTCTGTTGAGTAGATTTTTCTTGTGTCGTATTTGTGAAATGAGGAAAAACATTATTTTTTTTCTGGCAAAGCCAACTGCATGTTCAGCTGAAGGGCTGAATAGTGAAGAATATGTATTACATTAAAATTTTATCTCATTGATGTTTTTGTGCAATTTATTTTCCTTCTGGTCGTTACTTGCAGGTTTTTAAGAGTTCAGTGAACTTAACAAATTTGCCTAATTTGTGGTAGTAGTTTTAGTACCTACAGAAGCACTGATATAACAAAGTTCTATGGGGTTACTTTCCAAAATGTTGAGCCCTTACTGTAGTTATAGTCACAATTAGTATTTGGATTGGTAAAGCAAAGACATTTTATTTTATTTTACTCAAATAATGAGGTCAGTATTGCTGTATGGGATGGTACTGGATTTTCGAAAGTAGGCATGCAATAGGAAAACAACGATTCCGTTGACTTTTTAGAGCTGATTTTTACTTTTGCCTAGCTTGGAGTATTTGAGAGATGGAGATGCTGTTTAGCTGTTAGAGGAAGTAGCAGCTTTCTTTAAGTAGTACAACAGTGCACTTAAAGCAGAATGCCGATCACTTCATGCTAATCTCTTATTAATTTGTTCTTACTAGTGCACATTTACATGTAAATCTGTGACATCATAAAATATCATGTTATTTGTTTAGCATTAAATTGCAAGATCAGTGCTTGCGCTGGTGACAGCACGCAACAGTGAGCAGATGTGCTACTCAATCATGGGAGAAATTATTTTTCTTAAGATGCATGAATGCTGATTTTGCCAATGTTTGAGGTAGTTCTCTGTCCTGTGAGCTGTTTTCCTGTTTCCAAAGAGGTGACACTGAGGAATTCATATAGTCGTAGATCTTTTGGTTCTCTCTGTGAGCTAAAGCACAGGAGCTTGCTGAAAAATTCTGAATGAGGCTGTTGTATAGAGGATGGGGTACCCTTCACTAGTCTAAAATATAAACCAATTTCAGAATCAGTGTAGTATAGAAAAATGTCAGGAAAGAGATTACAGAATCACAGGACAGCTGAGGTGGTCAGATAGAGGCGTCTGGAGGTTGCCTCATCCGATGTCCTGCTCACAGCAGGCTGCTCAGGGCTGTGTCCAGCTGACTTCTGTGTATCTCTAAGGCTGAAGACTCCATAATCTTACTGGAAAACCTGTGCTGGTATTTGACTATCCTCAGAGTTAAAAAAAGACCAACTTTTTTCTTGTGTTGAAATAGATTTATTTGTTGTTGTTTGTGTACCTTGCCCCTAGTTCATTCATGGGATAGCACTGAGGAGAGTTTGACTCAGTCTTCTTTGTACTTTCCCACCAGGCATTTTGTACATAGTGATAAGGTTCCCCCATAGCTCCAGGAGGAGCAGTCCTGGTGCTTTCAACCTCTTGTAGAACAGATGCTCCAGTCCCTTCATTCTGGAGATCTGCATGAGGGAGATCGAGAGGAATGATTCACGTGAGTCAGAGAGAGTAAGCTTCTCTTTGGCAAGATGTAAAAGAGAGAGCAAAATGAATAACAGCCAAAAGTGCATTAGTAAATTGGAGTTATGATAGCAGACTTTTTAAGGGAAGTTGATAAAAAACCAAATGGGGGATGCACAGTGATCAGTTTGATGTAGTTAGAAGATACTGTGAGAATAAGATAGGGTAACTAAATGGAAGACAGAGTATCAAGAGGTTTAGGAAATGCTAGCATCAGTTGGTAATTAAACTGGTAGATTAGCATAGGCTGTCCAGAGAAGTTGTGGCTGCCCCATCCCTGCAAGTGTTCAAGTCCACATTGGATGGGATTTTGAGCAATCTGGTCTAGTGGAAGGTGTCCATGGTTGCTGTAGGAGTGGTTGGAACTCGATCGTCCCTTGCAACCCAAACCATTCTATGATTCTGTTACTATAGAGATGATAAGGGATGATAAAATGGTCCTGAGAGTTACTGACAGGGAAAGGGGAAAAGTACAGTCTCAGGTGATGTTCTAGAATTAGGGTGAACAGGAGAGCCAGGCTGGGCAAACAGAGCTTCGAAGGAACAGTAACTGGTAGGAGCAGTCATGGAATGTGTTTGATCCAGGCAGCACCTGACCGAGTAGGCAGTGCATAAGAGAGTTGGTGGTCATGATGTTCTGAGGCTAAAAATACTCTGCACCCAATGAATGGATGCTTACATTCAGTTTGGCTAATGCAAACGAATACCTCATCCATTGTTAAAAGGACTGTCAGAACTCTGTACAATTAATCACAAGTTCATTTAAGTACTCTTCTTAGTATTGTTGGGGAGAAACTGGAAGTGGCCATATTGGCGCTAACAAGAGCTATGAAAGGTACGCTAGAAAATAATACACTTTTTGATGCTTTGTCATTACAAAAATTGTCTTGGCTACAATTTTGGTTCTAGCCTATAACTGTCATGATAGTTGCCTAAATTTGTATACCTTTTTGGCTGGGCAGTATTCTAGCCGTTAATTTGTAACAGTCTTCCTAGGTTCTGTAGTGTTTGGTTATTCTCTCACTGGGATTAGCTGAGAGTAAATGCCTATAGAAGAATTTTAATTGAGATTGATTAATTTTAATTGAGATTCAATTGAGATTGTATTCAGTGTTGATTATTTTTTTTACTACTTTTTTTTTTTAGTCAGGAGTTGTGTTTAATCAGTTTGGTTAATCATTTGTCTTTCTCCAATTTAAAATTCTAAAAAAATACCCTAAATGATAAAACATTGCATGGGATTTTGCATACCATTACACACGTGACTGAATTTGATTTTGAGATAAATCAATGGATCTCTGTAGAAGGTGCAGCCGTATTTAAGGACTTTGCCAATACTAGACATGTGCCAACTTCATAAATTGTTTAATAAAAGATACTGAGGTGTTCTAAATTGGTTTTATTGTTGAAAGCAATCTTTTGTCTGACACGTATCAAATATCCACCCTCTCCCTTTTTATTCTAGTTGTCATGGATGATGACGACGATGAATCCTGTCTCCTTGATCTTATTGGGTAAGTTGTCTTTTAGCAATTCTTTCAGAAAAATTGGGAAAAATAATTTTGCAAAATCATCTTCTAGAAGATGATTCTATGTCAGTGTTGTCTCAAGAGTTGTTAACCTGTAAACGCAATGAGTAAGTCTCCTTCCCTTCCTCCATATGGAGGCATGTGTATCACAAAGCCTTCAGTGCCTGTGAATGGTAGCTGACAACCCACTGGTTGGCGTTCTCGAGAGGCCAAGGGTTGAGTGTACATGGAGGTTGGGTTCTCTTCTTAGCTAGTGGTAATGTCAGGTCAGTGTTGAAGAAGTACGTTACTAGGGTTATTGTTACTAGCTTCATTTTTTTGATTAAAGAAATAAAGATCTCAATTCTTTTTCAAGTAGTGGAACAGGATACACTTTGTTAACCCTATGGTTGTATTTTAAAGGGAAAAGTAAAATTGCTCTTTTCTTAAAATTTCTACTAATAACATGTTTTGGCATAAATATGTTAAAAAAATGCAGTTGTTATCCAGTACTGCTAAGTATTCACAACAAACAAGAATTTATCAGCAGTTTGCTCAAAAATATTTGATTTTTAATACAATTGATGATTTAAAATGGTCCTCCTCCCATTTCCACAACAGATTTTATTGGAAGTTTATAATTCCAGATAGGAATCTCAAAAAAATAACGAGGCTAGCTGAAGCATGAGAAAGATTTCTGTAGACTGTACCTGTGACAAGTTACCTTCCAATGGGTAACTTTCATGTCAGTATTCAGATAACATGCTATACTGTGTTTGAAACGTAAGAAGAAAACTGGACATTTCATATGATACTTTGTTCAAACTCTGCCAGAAATAAGTCAGACATAGTCTCACAGCAGCTACTAAAGGATCATCTCCGCTTCATACAAGATTTTTTTATGGTCTTAAGTGTAGTAAATAAATAGGCCTTGTACCTTTCTCTGTGGATGCTATAGCAAAAGCTTTGCCAGTAGTGGTTAACAGCTATTCTCTGCGATGGATACCGTGCAAGATTACTGACTGTGGCCATATGAAAACACATCCTCCTGGAACATAAAGAAGATAATTGACTGCATGGGACAATTAAGTGCTTTGTCATGAGCATGAATCATGAGGATCCTGGTACAAGTTCACAGGTCGTCCAGAAAATTAAGTGCTCTCTGTGCAGATGAGTGTATGTGTCAAAAATCATGATCTTCCTGCTACTGGCAGCAATTACTTTCTTAAGCATCTAGAAGAACAGAAGACAGCTTTTTTTTTTCATCTGGTCTTTGAGTAAGTACCTTCTAAAATTCCTTCCTTACCTAAATACAGTATTTAAGGTGGTAAACTGTTCTTTGTTTTTAATTGCGTTTGTCATGATTTAAAGCCAGTGAGTATAATTAATATTAAATGGCCTGGCTATTTTTCAACAAAACTCATAAGCATGATAGAGCTCTGTATGACATCATGAGTTCTGCTGTCCTTAATTCTTGAAATTTAGCATACTGTACTATGAAACTGACATTTTTGTTTGAAAATACATGTAACTGCATCTGTGTTGTAAAGGTAATTGTACCATAAAGTGCCTGCCAGGTCCTGTCTGTCTATTGTAGAATGGTTAGAGTTGGAAGGAAACTCAAAGATCATTGAGTTTCAAACCCCTGCCATGAGCAGGGACACCTCCCACTAGAGCAGGTTGCTCAAAGCCCCATCCAGCCTGCCCTTGAACACTTCCAGGGATGGGGCACCCACAGCTTCTCTGGGCAGCCTGTTCCGGTGCCTCACCACCCTCACAGGAAAGAATTTCTTCCTAATATCTAATCTAAATCCTCCCTCTTCTAATTTAAATCCGTTGCCCCTTGTCCTATCACTACACTTCCTGATAAAGAATCCCTCTTCAGCTCTCCTATAGGCTCCCCTTGGATACTGTAAGGCTGCTATAAGGTTCCCCCGGAGCTTTCTCTTCTCCAGGCTGAACAGCCCCAGTTCTCTCACTCAGCCTGTCTTTATAGGAGAGGTGCTCCATCCCTCTGATCATCTTCATGGCCTTCTGCTGGGCCTATTCCAACAGGTCCATATCTTTTCTCTGTTGAGGACTCCAGAGCGGTACGCAGTACTCCAGGTGAGGTCTCACAAGTGCAGAGTAGAGGGGGAGAATCACCTCCCGTGACCTGCTGGTCACGCTTCTTTGATGCAGCCCAGGATATGGTTGGCTTTCCGGGCTGTTAATGTGCACTGCCGGCTCATGTTGAGCTTCTCATCCATGAGCACTCCCAAGTCCTTCTCCTCAGGGCTGCTCTCCAGCCATTCTCTGCCCAACCTGTATTTGTGCCTGGGATTGCCATGTCCCAGGTGCAGGACCCTGCACTTGGCTTGGTTGAACTTCATGAGATTTGCACTGTTTTTTAAGTAAGAGAAGAGTAATAGAGGTGTATTTGTGCTTTTAGAAGAATAGTTGTAAACCTGAGAGATCTTTAACTTGTTCCCTCTTTATTTTCTAGGATGATCATGAGAGGAGGAAAGATGCTTCCAATTAATATTATTTTTGACATGAGAATCTCCTGCTTCTCAAGAATGTTTTATTATTACTTCTTAATAAAGAAGATTCAAAATAAAAAAAACCTCCGTGTCATTTTACTCTTCATGCTAATGGACATGTTTGAAGTGCTGCATAATTGTTTTATTAAAATAATCCCTTTTAACACAGCCTTTTAATGTTTTTTACTTGCATGTGCAAGTACATTAATGTACTTCTGATTTGTTTGAATTTCCAATACTCATTCTATCATACAGCACTTTTAATCTGTTTCATTCAATGATAGTGTGAAGTTAATAAAATACACTGAAATTGTATTTCACAGTATTTAATCAGGTATTTCTGTGCTTGATTTCAAAAGGTGCTGCTTTTTTCTCCAAGTGAAGTGACTGTTATTCTGGCAAGCATAGGTTTTTGTTAACTTATGTAAGAGTGGCAGAAAACATGCTAGAGTCAGATTGTAGGTCTCATATTATTTGATAGTACTTTCCTTAGGTTTTGTGCTGTACACTTTCATAAAATACTGTGTGTTGTAAGGGAAGTAAAGTAGAACGCAACTAAAAATTTGTAATGAACTTAATTTATTGCTTGAATTGCGTTGGTATAATGACAGCAAATATGATCAGCATATGAAAATTGTGCTAATACTGAAACACGGATCCTCAGATGGTAGAAACTTTCAGCTTTGCATTGGAGTCAGTGAAATAAATGTGTTTTTACTATTAACCTGATTTTATGAATACAGCATCTGGCTTAGTTAAATTTGCAGTATTAGTAGAAAGAGCTTCCTAAAAGTGGTAACCTTTTTTTTTCTTTTTTTCTTCCCCACTCTTAAGGGACCCACAGGCGCTGAATTATTTTCTACACGGACCTAGTGGTAAATCTGTAAGTAACTTTCATGTGTATTATACATACATAAGCGTCATTGAGTGTATTGTTTCTAAACATGTTTTTTGTCCTTTACCAGAGCAATGAAGACTTGACTAATGCAGAGTATTCTGTAGCCAACTCAAACTCAATTTTCGCCAACTCCAATGTAAGTGATCAGGAGAGAAATGGTATTTGTATTGAGATTGCATGCTTCTGTTATGGCTTTCATTGGCTTTTATAAAACTGAATGAAATAGGTGTGAGTTCTGACCCCTTTCTATGTGAAAATTCTGAATGCTAACATAGAACCACCTCATGGTGTTACTATTTTAAGTATTTCATTGGGTTTTCAGTGGGGAATTAATATGAAGGTACTGCAGTGTGGGGACGTGTTTTGTAAATAAGTATAACAGCTTGCTGAGCAGTGAAAATATTCTCTGATGTAACTCTCTCCAGTAAACTGGACTTGTAATTTTAGATACTGTAGATACAGTAGTGCTCAAATGTGGACCTCAAAGTTAGTCATTTATATGTTTCTTCTGTATGTTAGGATGGGGCTTTTTTCTTATTTCTAAGTAGAATCTGAGCTAGCAATTTTTAAAAATTAATGAATGGGGTTTTTTTGTTCTTCAGACTGAAAAGGTTTCCTTCGTGTAACTTCAGTGTTAGGGAAGTCCCTTTAAATTCATTAGGTTTTGTGAGTAGTCTTTGGTGTTCTTTCTTTGCATGGAGTGTACTGCAGCCCTGGACCAAGTTTTACCCAATGAGGTTGTGGAATCCCTATCCTTGGAGATAAAGCCAAGGCTGCTCTGCTCTAGTGGTGGCAGTAGTCCTGCTTTGAGTAGAAGGTCGGACTAGATGAGTTCCAGACATCCCCTCTGATCCACATTTCTTTGATTTCATTGGTGTGGGTTATTTTAAAGAAAACCTGAATTCTTCATCCCACAATTCAGTTGAATACAGTCAGGTTTCCTTGGTAATTCCTTTCTCTGTTGTACTGTTTCTTGCCTCTGTTTGTCCTGTGTTCCTAACAGATATGTGGATATACTTGTAGGTGTGTAGGGACCTTAAATAACTAGCATAAATAATTCCTGAAGACTCTTCAGAGACCTACTGCCTTTTCTGTAGCCGCAGCAGCCTGATGTGAAGTGTTTGCCTTGTCCTTCTGCCTTAAATATAATTATTTAATACTGTAGAAGAAACATATGTTGAGTGACGGTTCTTTTTCCAAATAAACTGGTTGAGCTAATGGTGGGTGAGTGGGGCACCAACAGTAATAAGGTGTGCCCAGTTTTCAGCTAATTGGGAACAGTGGTTTCAAAGGTAGCAGGCTATCTATTATCAGACAGCAGCTTCTTGTATACAGCAAAGCAGAGGTGGGTTTGAGGGCTTATCCTAGGAAAAATGAGGTTACAGGGTGAAAAGGGTGACGTGACATGCATTTGTCATAGCGTAGACTTTCTAGTTGTTCTTTGTAGAGACAGAGTAGGCGGGCAGGAGTCGTGGATGTATTTCTGGTCTGTTTTTCAGAAAGAGTTTTCAGAGTAGTTCTGAGAGGAAGTGGGAGATTCTGGGCAAGGTGGGATTGTTGCATAGGGAGTAGCAGTTGGGAGAAACAAAAGTATTTGGTGAAAGTCAAAAGAGCTTTCTGGTATATGAAATTGGGGGGTGGGCTGTAGTTAACTTAGATGGCAGGTTATAAGAGGAGCAAAGATTTCTAGTGTGTATTCCTAGGATGGCTTACTATATTTTGCTCTTGTGCTCTGTTCTCATAATTTTGAATCTTTCTGTTGAATACCAATGCCATCTTTGCTCCCTCATGTGAGAGTGCTGTGCTGACCTAAGTGAAGAATGGCTTGATTGCAAAGATAGCTTCTTACAGTGCATTGTGAAGGAGCAAATGGAATCTAAAATATGAATAGATGCTTTCACAGTCCCTGCTTATAATGTAAGATAGCTGAAAAGTTAAAGGCTTAGGAGTTTTTTGTAGATTTTTGCAGATATTCTAGCTTTGTATGTATTCAGAATTGCTACCATGAAGTAGAATGGACTGCCTTAGTGCCCATCTCCTGCCTTTCAGTGACAGAGTTTACAAATTCAGTGGCAAGGGTTCAGTGCCTCAGCTGGTAAGCTTGCTCAGCCAACACCTAATGCAGACAAGATTAAATTCCCGCTGACTGCAAAAAAGCAGTGTCCGCTCACCCCCCCATCTCCCCAAGTTGAGTGATTCTGTACCAAGTTGCTTTTCTTGGACAGTCATCAGTCCCTGTTCTAACCCTGATGAGAGAGTTCATGAGCTATTGCCCTGTTACCTGGGTTGTACTCAGTGACTGCTTCCACCTTCCTGTTATAGTGTAGTAGAACAGCTTAAAAAAGCAGAATATTAGCAGAACCAGCAAGAATAAGACTCCTGCCGGTAAGGAGATTCATGAAGTTACAGAGGCAATAAGTTCTTTTTGAAGTTAGTATGGTGTTAGCATGGCTGTTCTGACTCTGGGCAGCAGTGATTCAGGTGTTAACTTGAAAGGTCTTTGGTTCCAGTTTATGCGCGTAAAACTGTTTTTGGACATCCTGGGAATGGTGGCTGAAACTTGGGATTTCTTCATTCCAGTGAGAGATGTTCAGTTAATCTTGATTGCATGAAATACTGTTTATTATTACTGTTGCTATTACTAGTAATAGTTACATAGTTAGTACTAAGTGTAATAGCATGAACTGGAGCCCCTCTTTAAGTTACACATTTGTGAAAGATTTCAGATTAGTCATGGTCTCTGAGGACAAGTTACAGATGCAATAGGGAATCTTCCACAAGAACCTGACAGTTACGAGTCCTGGTAGTACCCTGTTAGTGACTCGTTTTTGCTCTGCCTGGTGGTAGCTAGGTATGGTTGAGAACATGACTTGTGATTTCAGGTGCTCGTGAGATTCAGACCTCAAGATGTGTAAATATTAGTTTAGTTTAATTCCTTCTGTTAACATTAAATATGAAATTTTTATTGTAATTTTATTATTGTATTTTGAAAATATTATACTGAAATTTAAGACCAATGTCTTAGTATTTTGAAACATGACCGAAGTTCCATGAACTACCCAGGCTGATTCAGAAACAGATTGGACTGAAATTCTGAATAAATACGCTTGGGGAACTGAAGTTAGGGTGGGGATGATAGTGCATGTGATAACTGTGGCTTTCAGTATCTTCACACTGTTCATATGAGGTGAAAACCAGCATCTACGACTTTCAAGGACTAAAGAGTGTGAATGTGACCATAATTTTGCACTCATATTTTGCATTTGTCTTGACCTAAATAGAAACTAGATGTTGTCTTTGAATAGTTTGGATATGGTTTTACTGTGTAGAAAGGTTTACTCTGTCTAATGTAAAACTACTGCAAGTAGTGTTATGCATTAAAATTGTCGTTCCACCTGTAGAAACCTGATACTTGTGTTATATAAATTTTCTGGACATAGTTTTGTTTTAGGAAAACGTTATTGACAGTAGACCGGAGTAAAGTAGGTTCTGATTTTCTTTATCACAGTATTTTTGGGTGTAGATTGGAAGGATTTTTTCAGTCAGGGCACCTCTTGGTATTTGCTGTAGTTCCAGTTTTCTGATTCTCCCTAGTATTTTTACTAGCATAAGCCATGTAGTCTGTATGTGTTGTTTCTCTTACTGCTTTGTTTCTAAAATTTTTCTAAACAGAGAACTAAGGTAATTCCTTAACATTATAAAATGGTCACTAGTTTGCACTATGGGACTATAGGAATATTGGAGATGGATTTCATTTGATAGAGGAAGTTGGTGAAAGAGCAGCTTTCTCCTGCCTTTTCCCTGCAACTACTTCTGCTACTGAAAACTTGCCCCAAATTGAGTTACAGCGGAGATCTTTTCACTCCTTTCTTTTATCTTTTTATCCGGACAGTGCTCAGCTTGAGGAAGGGACAATGGCACTTAGAGAGCATGTTACATCTTCTTGAAGCAGTGCAGCTGTGGAGCTGATTGCTGTGGAATCTGGGGATCTGAGAAGTAGAAGGAGAGTAGTGTCTCCTGCAGCCTGTTCTGAAGGCATGGGTGGGATCTAAGTGATGTGCATGTTTACACTAGCCTGCTGTATGGCATGAGCATCACCTTATATACATAATGTGCAAATGATATAATTTTGTAAGCGAAGTTTGTTTGCATGAAAAAAAAAAGCATAATGAGGAACCAAGGTGGGGCTTGGAATTTCTGAAAATGACTTATTTCTTGTTTTGCATTTCAGAACACTGATCCTAAATCGTCTGTAAAAGGTGTAAGTGGTCAGCTTGGAGAGGGGCCTAGTGATGGACTGCAGCTGTCCAGTAGCCTTCAGTTTCTTGAAGATGAACTTGTGTCTTCTCCTTTACCTGATCTTACTGAGGATCAGCCTTTTGATATTCTTCAGAAGTCCTTGCAGGAGGCCAATATTACTGAACAGACTTTGGCAGAAGAGGCATATTTGGATGCCAGTGTAGGTTCCAGCCAACAGTTTGCACAAGCTCAGCTTCATCCTTCTTCATCAGCATCCTTTACTCAGGCTTCTAATGTTTCTAATTACTCAGGTCAGACGTTGCAACCTATAGGAGTTACTCAAGTGGTACAGCAACCTGTTGGAGCATCTTTTGCAAGCAATACAGTCGGTGTGCAACATGGCTTTATGCAACATGTCGGAATTAGTGTTCCCAGCCAGCATTTGTCTAATAGCAGCCAGATTAGTGGTTCTGGGCAGATACAGCTAATTGGTTCATTTAGTAATCAACCTTCCATGATGACCATTAATAACCTCGATGGATCTCAGATTATACTGAAAGGCAATGGTCAGCAAACACCTGCAAACATGAGTAGTGGCCTCTTGGTTCATAGACAAACTCCAAATGGTAACTCACTGTTTGGTAACTCAAATTCAAGTCCAGTAGCACAACCTGTAACCGTTCCATTTAACAGCACAAATTTTCAGACGTCATTGCCTGTCCACAATATCATCATTCAAAGGGGTTTGGCACCAAACTCTAACAAAGTTCCCATTAATATCCAACCAAAGCCTATCCAGATGGGTCAGCAGACTGCTTACAATGTGAATAACTTGGGAATACAGCAACATCACGTGCAGCAAGGGATTCCGTTTGCTTCTGCAAACTCACCTCAGAGCTCAGTAGTTGGTCCTCATATGTCTGTTAATATTGTTAATCAGCAAAATACAAGAAAATCAGTTACACCTCAGACAGTTAGCAATGCTGGAGGTAGTATTGTTATCCATTCTCCTATGGGACAGCCTCATGCGCCTCAAAACCAGTTTCTCATACCTACAAGTTTGTCTGTTAATTCTAATTCAGTTCATCATGTCCAGGCCATAAATGGACAACTTCTTCAGACTCAGCCTTCCCAGCTGGTTCCTAGCCAAGTCTCTGCTGAGCATGTAATGCTCAACAGGAACTCTACAAACATGCTAAGAGCCAACCAGTCATATTCAGGACAGATGCTGAATAATCAGAACACAGCTGTTCAGCTTGTTTCTGGCCAGACATTCACAGCTCCTGGAAACCAAGTTATAGTAAATCATGGAACTTCACAAATTGTTGGTGGACAGGTGCCACTGCAGCAGGTGTCACCAACGGTGTTGCATTTGTCACCCAGTCAAGCGAATGCTTCTCAAGGTAGATCAAGTTTTACTACGATGTCACCTGGGCAGTCTACCGTCTCAAATATGTCAGCTTCTAATCGATTTGCTGTTGCAAGTTCTTCTGGTTCAGTACATTCTAGCTTGGGACCATCGGTTCAGTCTGTCGCATCAGGAGGAAACTTTACTGGAGATCAGCTCACGCAGAACAGAACTCAAGTTCCTGTCAGTGCATCGCATCGTCTTCCAGCATCCTCTTCCAAATCTGCCAGCACCTTTAGTCACACGTCAATTGGAGTAACACAACAGTTTGCCTTTGGTCAGGTAGGAAAGTTCCTTGAGAATATAGTCAAAGAAATGGTTCTAAGCTGTGCTAAAATCTGGTTAACTAAGTATTAAAGGTGGTGTTAATACAGAGAACATTAATTTTGTATTCTAAATACTGTGGAGCTGCTGAAAATTACTGTAAGCCAGATACATCATTTCACTTGGTATTCTCTAAAGGCTGTCTCTGTGTGAATGAATCCGTCACTGTCATTAACTCAGAAGATTTTGTTGGTGATTTGTAGTAATATTTTTCAGAACTGCTTAGCACTGATCTATTTCTACACTTGTTTAAAGTGAGGAATGTTGTAAAATTACCCAGCTACAGGCTCTCCTGAAAACCTTACCATAGAGGTAGATGTAAAGGCTTGGGTACATTCACAGCACTTGCAAGTCTTTTGACCTCACTAAATACTATGCATATGTTTTCAAAGTTTGGCCTATTCAAATGAGAGATGAAAAGGTTTCTTAGTTTTCTCTTTGTTGTCTACCATACAAAATCAGTCTTTTAAAACAACATTTTTGGGACTTTTTGCAGCTGTAGTTTTGTATGTCTGAAGCAGTTAGAAGTTTTCAAATTTGAAGCAAAGACAAGGCAAGAGGTGTTTCTTAAAAACCTTAAAAGGAAATACCTTTTAACAGAGTTTGTAAAAGCGTAACATTTAAAAAATATTTTCTCTAAGAAGAAGTCTATTTAGTAATAATTAAAAAGAAAAGATCTGAATTTACTGTCGAGGTGAGAACTGGTCTGTTGTTGTCCAGTTGATGCAGCTGCAATATATATTCAAGTCGGGTTTGTCTGTTTGCATAAATGAGCTTCTGAACTCTGCCAGTGTTTAACTCGGTGACTTGTCACACAATTAGCAACAATACGTTATACTTCCGTCCTTTTTTTTGCTTTTGTTTTTCCCTTGGTCATTATAAAATACTTATAACTGCCTCAAAATACATTTCACTAAATATCTTCAATCTTTCTCTTCTCCCAAATGGATTTTTTTACTCAAGACCAAAATGAACATTTAAGTAATGTGATTTAGAAGCTAATGTGTATTTAGAAAGTAAGAGCAAATATGTTGTAGAACCACATTTTTAGTCTTTGCTGAAACTGCTAGCACAGGTTGTAACATTTTGTTTGCAGATGATTAATTTGAGGTCTGCCTGCCCTTCATGTGACTATATCTTCCTATTTGTAGGTTTTGTGCTGGATCAGTGAGTTTCAGCAGTTATAAAAGCATAATATTTCTTATTGCTGTAAAAAATCATTTTGGTTTAGTGCTTTCAGAGCTGAAAATGAGAACTACAGAGAAGAAATTCTACTCTTTACCAGGATCTTTTTAGTTTGTTTGTAATTGCATTTTAAATATTGTAAACCATGTATCGTTTAGGCACTAAACATGGGACAGCTTGTTCCACTGTGTGTTTTTTTTTGTTGTGGAGACACCTTGTTTAGTCGTCTTGCAGTTTTGAGACTCTTAAAAGCTGAGCTTTCTGAGAGCTACTTGCAGTGGTAAATCATAGGTCTTCTAGAATGTAACTGGCGCATATTTATACTGTTAGTGTAATTGCTATTCCTCTCTGATTTACTTTGTAAATTTCTTGAATGTAGGAGTAGTTGTCTGAAATTTCACAACTTAGGAGGTTGAGATTGAAAAAGGATGTGTAGAGTTGAGTTGTAGTTGCCTTTCTTGCTTTTTTTCCCTCTGTTTTTTAAAGCTGTCAGTAAGTATTTGACTGCTTAATTCACTTTTTTTTCCCCTAATGTATGTTATACAGAAAAAAGCTATGAGCCAGACATCACCGGTTTCTGCATCGAAGACACAGGATAATTTGAGACAACCTCAGCTGACAAGTCTTCTGAGCAACACACTATCAGGTCAACTAAGGTCTTTTTAAAATAATTTCTTAAATTTCTCCAGCAACAGAAATTGGTTCTTCTTTGATGTGTCAAGACAGTTTATGCTGATAGGGTACTATATGTTATCAGAATTTCATACTTAGAAGAATGCAAACTAAATTTTTCAGTGTTGAGTGTGTACTTTTATTTTTCCAACCCATGGCACTTCATTTTGTTGAATCTCCACAATAAGCAATTAATTCTCCCCTCTAAAATCCAAATTTGTGCATGCTTCCATTTTTCTTGCTTTTTTTTCAGCTTAGGAGAATAGAAATAAGTCATTTTCAAAAGACTGACATCTGCTAAAAATTCAGTGAAACTTCTAGACCCACTTTTGTGATGGCTGCTTCAGATACAGAGGAAAGAAAAATAGTGATTAGAATGTTATGTGCAGGCTGTTGGCATTCAATTAGTTTTTGAATGTGTCACTTTCAGTTAGAGTAGTTAATGCATTGTTTGTGGCAAAATGCTGGGCTTTTCAAGTACAACTAGAAGAACAAAACAAATACATTCAAAAACAGAAAAATGCACTAACCTTCATGTTCTTTTTGTATGTAAGTAAGCCTTTTGAATAAGGTCCTGTAATCTACTTAATTTTTTTTTGTGTGTACTGTTATGAGCAAGGTGTCCAGGCAGTTCTCTACAATCAGCACAGTATATTTTTTGGGAGGAAAAAAGTGAATGAATTCTTATTTGTATTGGTTATAATGTAGCATGGCTGTTAAGATCTGTTTGAATTTCTGAGCAAGGCAACTGGATGCAGTCTGCCCATCTAAAAAGTCTAGGAAAAAAATTATGACGTCTGCTGTTTAAATACTTTTAGGAGCTCCAGAAAAATCTGGTTTATGTGCTTAGGGAAGGGTTAGTATTGAAAAGCTTGATTAAAAAAAGTACTGCATGATTTTCAATAGATTGTTGGGATTCTTTCCTTATGATGTCAGTTTCTCCACAGGGTGGTTCCATTAATGCTTTTAATCATACGAGATGCATGTCTTTCTCCTAAAAGCTAAAAAGAAATCAAGAAAGATGATGAGGATGGGTACAAGAAATTATTCTGTTCTTGCTTAGGATGACAGAGTTGTTTTAACATATTTTTAATAGGACAGGACTCTGGAGGAAAAATCATACAGCAATCTGCAGGAACCACACAGCCACAAGAAAAAGTAATAGGATCATCATCAGTTCAACAGACTATACAGGTAAGAATGCTTTTAGTTATATGCTTCCCTTTCCCTTAGAATTTTAGTAGTTAGTTGTGTTTTAACTTTAGGAATGTATTGATAATCTAGTCATCCTTGTGATTTTTTTTAGAGTGTATGAAGTCACTCAATCTTGTCAAATTCTGCCTTGACATAATAAACGTTGAGTATTTTGCAAATTGATATTCTGAAAGCTGTTTTGAGATTTAATTCAGTACGTGGAGTCTTTTTTTTTTTCAGTAAGCGGAGCCATTTCATATGGCATAGCAATTCGTACATTGAGTTAAACCTAACTCTTCTAATTGTTTCTTACAAACTCAGCTGTTCTGTAGCTGATTTTGAGGGGATGGTTTGTGGGAAGTAGCAAAAGAAATTAATCTGGTCTTTATCTGTCCTATTTTTTACTGCGTTGTCTTCTTTCCCCAGTGTCTTCTCTTTTTCTTTTCTTTTTTTTAACCACCCAAAGTTCTCCTATGCAACCATGTACAGAAATTTAACAGTGTCCAGGGTTTGGGGCTGGAAGAGGAGACCAACTCTTTTGGAGAGGGAAGAGGGCTTCTAGAGGGAGGAGACAGTTGTT
The DNA here is from genome assembly GCA_013398155.1 of Pedionomus torquatus. Classification (NCBI taxonomy): domain Eukaryota; kingdom Metazoa; phylum Chordata; class Aves; order Charadriiformes; family Pedionomidae; genus Pedionomus; species Pedionomus torquatus. Next base: position 26,244 of record VZRU01007625.1, read on the forward strand.
ACATTCACTGACTGAGTAGCTGAGGGCTTGAAGTAGGCTTGAAAATGTGGGCTTCCTTGTAGGTGGAACTGAACCGCACAATCGTGGAAGAAAATGGGGGACAATCTGATTGAGAATTTTTGTTCCTTGCTGTAAATGTATTTGTCAACATAGTATGACATGAATGTTTTTCTCCATCTTACTGATACACATGTAGAGCAGAAGATGCTCGCAGTAGTGGTCAACTGTGAGTTCAGCCTGATTTTGTAATTGCTTGTCAGATGTTCATTCTCCTGTCATGGTAAATACTTTTTATGCTCTGAAACTAGAGGCTTTTTGGCCAGCAAGTACCATTACAGTGTGACTGCATTATGCTGGTACATTGCTAAGAAGGATACTCTGTTCTACAACCTTTTATGTTTCTTCTAACCATGTTGTAATTCAAAAGAGCTTTCAGGCAATCTTTTTTTAAATCATGAGTAACTTTTGCTCTGTGTCCAGTTTCATTAGAAAGACTAGTTGACTAAAAAACCCCAACAACTTAATATTAACTTAATAAACAAAGACTCTTTGGTCCAGAATAGCTTCTTTGGGAGAATACTTGCATTGCATTGCAGTAATGCCTGTCATACAGTAGGAACGTGAGCCTTTATCACCTTAGGACTATGTCCCCTTGAAAAACCTTGGCTTCATAAATGCCTAAGGAGAGGAGAAGATGATGTAGATTTACCTGATAGGTATATCTGTGGCATTGGCACTGAAACAGAATTCCTAGAACTGCTTTCACCCTTCACCCAGCCACCATGACTTTTAAGTACGCAACCATAGCCTGCTTTCCTTACAGATACTCTAATCCATCAAAATCAGGCAACATCAGCTGAGAAATGCAGAGACTGTTCTTGAGAGTAGATTCATTTGAAAAAGCGTTTAGTTAGACCTTTTCTTCTTTTCACTTGCTAAATTTGATAACAAACCTATTTCCTAGTGAAGCATGTATATGCACTACAGTGAAATTTTCCTACAAAAAGCATTTCAGACCTTTGGGTTATGTAAACATTAGAAGTGACTTCCTTACTTCGTTGGTACAGTGCCCTGTGAAAATAGGAGATGGTTGAAAGTCTTTTTATGTATGTGGTGGTTACGCTTAGTATTGGTGACCAGTATACTTAATAGTATAGTCAATTACTGGAAATAAATGCTGAGATTTAGGCTTTGCAAAGGAAGGGTATATTGTAATTTGTCTTTTATTTTTAACTTAGGTGGATGGCCATTTGGTTGGACAGAAAAGGCCTGCGGCTAAACAGTTAACTAAAGGAGCTTTGTAAGTCATTCTTCCTTTGTAATTTTGTTGCAGGTATTTCCTCTAACCTTCATTTCTTTTTAGGTTTTGTCAACGCATAAACTTGTGTTAGAGTGTGTGTTAATTATATATCATTAATTTTCCTTGTAGTATTCTGCAGCAGTTACAGAAGGATCAAGTGCATGCTGTGACACCAGATAAAAGTCGGTTCAGATCATTAAATGATGCAGTTCAGAGACTCCTTTCGTACCATGTGTGCCAGGGATCACTGCCAACAGAGGAAGACTTAAGAAAAGGTAATTCTCTTTTTAAAGATTGGCAATAACATTTGTAATCAATGTATTGAGAGAATTCTTTATGCAATTTAAAGCAATAAGAAGGGGAATGCTTTTAAATTTGTACAAGTTACTGAACTGTCTGGTTCAGTAGAAGAACGGTGTTTGAAAGTATACTCTTATCTTTCTAGTGGACAGTGAATTTGAATCTGTAGCTACACAGCTTCTGAAGAGGACACAAGCTATGCTGAACAAATACAGATGTTTGCTTATAGAAGATGCAATGGTAAGGTGTATAACTTGGGTAAATTTTATATTTATAGAATGTGATTCAATTTAAAGAAAAAACATCTACAGGAAGGTAGGAGCTAGCATTGCAATTCATTTTGGTAGTATTATTTGCCTTATGAAGTAGATAAATATATATATGAATGTTTTAGAGATCTAGTCAGGCAGGTGTTTTCTGTATATTTCTGAGGGTGATAAAAAAATAAAATTGCAAATTAGGAAATTATTACTTCTTCTTAGAAGCTAGTTGGACTCTCACAGTTAATGAGAAGTGCTTCTGATTTAAACTGTTTTCACAATCCCAGATGTGAAGTAAAAGAAAAATAACAGAGTTGCTTTAAGAATCTATTTAACAAGGATCAGGAAATATCCTTGTCGCTTCAGACATGCTAGTTTTCAAGCCTGGAAAAGTTTTGAATTTGAGTATAATACACTTTTAAGTCACTCTGCTTTAGAGACAGGAATACATAATATAAGTGTTAGAACTAGTATGGTTATGGAATCCAGCAGTCCCTGAAAAAAGATATTAACCGTCAAACATTTGCAAGTAATTGCAGGTGCCAAAGGGGAATGGAGGTTAAAATCTGTACTTTTAGCATCTGTTACGTTGTATGGTAAATCCCATGGGGACATTTTGAAGGTATTACTTCACTTTCAGGTTTTAAACTAGTTGCCTGTGTTGTGACTTAGTAGCCTGTGAACTTGTTCTGAGATGGATGGATCTACCTAGCTTGAAGGCATCATCAGCAAAATGTAACTCAGCACCAGCTGGTTAGAAGGATGGGAGAGAAGTGCAGGGAAGAAACAAGCTGATAGGGTGGTGCTTTTATCTCTAAAAGATACTGTATGATGTAAAAAATTATGGTGTACAGTTGTAAACGTACTCAGTCCTGAAAAGGCACGTTTCTTACAATTAGGATTGTAATTCCTTGTTTTGAAGTCTTTAACAAATAAAATGTACCATAAAATGTGAATAATATTTAATGGTAGAGTTTCAGTAGTGGTTGGGGTCATTGAAGATTCTGTGGAATTGTCAACGTTCTCTGTAAATACCTAATGAATGACACTGTTTTTCTCTTAAGAGTAACTGGGCTTTAAATGTTTTGGTTTGGTACCAGCCTATGAGTGACTACAGAGATGGTTTTGTTCCTTTTCCTGCAGCGGATAAATCCCTCTGCAGAAATGGTGATGATTGATAGGATGTTTAACCAGGAGGAAAGGGCATCTCTGACCCGGGATAAGCGTCTTGCACTAGTGGATCCTGGTAAGTCATGGTTAACTTCTGAATCTCGCAAAAGCAGCTTAAGTTTGGAGTGTTTAAAGATAGTTGTGGCCACAGTGATGCACTGGTTGTTAGGGATTCCAGTAATCAGAATACTGAATAAGCAGTTGCAAGTTAAATTGTAGTAACTCCCAGACTCGGCAGTCTAGAGACACTGTGGTGCTGAAGGCAGTTATTTGGGGAAGAAGTGTATTTCACCTGTTCCGCAGAGAAATTTTTCCGAGTTTCTTTGGACAGTAGACATGACTCCTGTATGGTCTCACTTGTAGTAGGGAAGAATCTGAATTTGTTGACAGTCAGAAAGAACAGCATTGTATGAAGCATGAATATTGTTGTTTATCTTAATGAAGTGTTGTTTCTGGAATCTCCTGGCCGGTTAAATGGCAGCACTTTTACCCAGACAGTTGTTGAACTTAGCAACCAGAAACACGTAACGAGTTACTATTTGTTTAAATGTTTTGCATATTCTGCATATTTTAACATAGTCAAAGGATGTATTGAAGAAAGTATTAGTCTTCCAGCTACCATATTTGCATATTTAGAATGCTAGGAATTGCTGTTAGTCCGGTTTTACAGTGCACACTATGCAACATTTGGTGACAGTCTCCTACAATGGATACAGCAGAACACTTAAACACATGTACATGTCTTTAAGGCATGTAATTTGGATTTCAGTACTCAGAAACTATGCTGGAATGTCAGTTCTTTTGGTGAACGTTTGATTTTAGTAAAGTGTTTTTACTTATTTTCCAGATGGTTATCAGGCCGATTTTTGTTGTTCTGCCAAACAATTTGATATAACAGCTGAAGAAGCACAGTCCAGCAAAACTGACCATCAGTCTAGCAAAACATTACCTTCTCGAAGTCAGACTACCAAAACCCAAGCCAGAGACCGACCAAAATCCAGCTCAGCAGAGTCCACAAATCACAGTAAACTGCCTCTAGTGCCTAACAACGTTCTGACATCACAAGAAGGAATAGCCTCTACTAAAAAATCGGAGAGCCTCACTAAAGCTTTAAAGTTTGAAAAAGCTAATTGTTCTTCTGAGAGCCAGTACGTGGCCCTGTCTGAAGAAAAGATGGCTGGGAAAGATCTTGCCAAGTCCACTGAGAATTCTTTGAGTTCTGAAGACTTGTCAAAAACTGTGTCAAGAGGCGGTCATGGAACACACAATAAAATATCAAGGAACCCAGTTCAGTCTTTCTCAAAGGTAACGTGTAATAATTCCCTCCAAGACAAAACTCTGAGGAGCTCTCCAAAGAATGAGGTTTTACATCCTGATAACAGGAAAGGCTCTGGTGAACCCCAGCAAGACTTACTGCTCAGTAAGAGTTTAGAAACTACGTTTAAAAACATCTTGGAACTTAAAAAAGCTGGGAGGCAGCCACAAAACGAGGCAACAAGTAGCGGCTCAGTTGAGTTAGAATTTCCTAATTTTTCACCTATCGCTTCACAGGAAAACTGCCTGGAAAAATTTATTCCAGACCACAGTGAAGGTGTTGTAGAAACTGACTCTATTTTAGAAGCAGCTGTAAATAGTATCTTAGAGTGTTAATAGTTCCAGTACCATGGACTAGTTATGTTTCTCTTAGCAGAAGCAAATGTGAATGACACCACAAGTACAGCCTGACATGCATTTAAGGTTAACCTTTCTAAACTAGATTCTGTTCTGTGTTTGAGAGCAATACTCATTGTGGTTACAGTGAGATATCCAAGTAAAGTTAATCCTTGTTAGAATGCAGTCTGTTAGGGCCTTACTATTTCAAGTATTACTATGATAATGCTTTTGATAATTGTGCAGTACTGCAACGTAACAAGGTTGCAGGTTGTTAGGCCCTATGTAATACGGTAATATACTGACAATCACAGTCGTTTGAAAGGATATATTTATTAAGAAAGTGTTTTTAAAAAGTGATGGAAGCAACAATTCTCCCTTACCCTTTTCTTCTACAAATCATGAAATGTTTAGGTTTATTTTTGAAAACCCACTGTACCTCTATTCAGAAGTGATCATTTGCTTTGTTAATGAATCTGTGTTCTAGGATTCTTAAGTTGGAAGGATATCATCAGTGTGTTTACAAGGCTTCATAATTTAAACTTAAAGTGCTTTTCTATTGCTTTCTGAGCAGAAACCAGTACTTGATGATATATTTGTAGTGGGTAACTTTAGTCTGTGGGATGATATTATATGATCTTAGTCACAGTGGCATGATATGAAGTAATAAATGCTTGACTAAGGAAGGTAGAATGGAAGCCAGTAAATGGCAAAGTGTACAGGATGAGGCCATGATAGAGCCATGAATTTATATATATAATACATATATGTTAACTCTTGAGGAAAAGATTTTGCATTTTATAATTGGATGTAGTCAGCCTTGAGTCTTTCTGAAGTGGTATAAATGTTTTTTGTTTTTTTTTTTTTTCTATTTGTTGTTCGTTTTTTTTTAGACCAAGTGTCAAAAGCACTTTTATTTGAAAACTGTTATGATATTTGTAGCTTATATTTTAAGAAGACATTAGCCTTACTCTGATTAAATTTAAAGGCCAGTGTTTATTTTTGATTTTTTGCTTTTTGCTGTCAGAGAATGTTAAATCATCCACCGTAGCAGTCATAATTACCAAGATATGTACAGACCAAAGTCAGTCATCAATCCCATTGTTTAAACATATCGAAAAGTATGTAATTATTAATTCATATTGTAGAGCCAAGTGAAACCATTGCATGGTTTGTATTTGGCTTGCTGTCATGTTGTTAAGATAGAATCTTATTATTTTATTTATTTATTTTAATCTATGACATCTTTTTTTTTTTTCTTTTTTTTTCTTTTTCTGCTGCCCATGCTGCTTTTTCCTAGTTTACTTTGGTCATGAGTGCTTTTGTGCACATAAGTACAGTGACATTTGTCACGTGCGTGTAGTACATATGTCTGCTCAGGAGGATATAGCTTTTGTGATTTCTAAGATATGCTCATGTTCTTCCCCAGACCATCTCCACAGTTTCTTAGAAAGATTACCAGCTGTTTTCCAGACTTGCCGATTACAGTTTTCATCATAGAGAGGCTCGTTGTGACAGGTTGTGGATGTCCGTCAGATTGCCAGGAAAGAAAACAGAGGGTTTTGCTGTCATGTAATTCACTCCATCTAAATAGTGCAGAAGAAAGCAGAATTAGATCCTTGTGACAGTAGAAGGTTACAGGGCAACTCAGTGTTGAACTACAGTCCACTGTCTGACCACTAAAGGAAACCAAATCTAGAAAGCAACATGAGAAAGACGAACTTCCTTAAAATTCATTTCCCCATTCAATGTGAGTGGAAATACTGGTTTTGTATTTGTTACTAATTGCCATTTAAAAAAAAAAAAAAAAAAAGATGTGCCAATTTTAAAGTACATGTTTGTAAAAATCCATCATTCCCAAGTGTTGTATAAAATATTCAAAGTAATAATAAGTATTGCCAGTTTTAAATTTTTAGTTAGGTGTCCATAGAATAGAGTCTCAGGCGGTTACTTGTTTTCTTATTGGCAAAACTGACAATATAGTCTTCACCTATTGCCTTTTTAGATTTGATAATATGCTCATGGCTGTGTATCCTGATGCATATTTTATTTTATCATTTTGGAAGTTTAACCATCCTAAACTATTTAGGAATTAAAACAGTAAGTTACACAGCTGTATGTTAACTAGTTATATTTTTTTCTTTATAGGGAAAAGAAAAAAGTAAAATTGCACATTCATTGATCCACTTGCTCTTTGTACCACCTCAAAATGGGTATGGGGTTTCCAGCCTCTCTACAGCAGATATGTAATGAAATTATCAGGCTTCTATTGGATCTTGTTTGGGGATGGGAGACGGTGGCATGTAAAAAATGATAAATTACAAAGTGTAATCGTGGTTGATTTGGTCAGACACATTTCTCTGAACTCCATATGAGTGGAACCCATCAATCCTAGCAAGCTTAATCTTAGATTGTTAATGTTCTGTTGTTCACTCCTTTGAATTCAATTCTAAAGGAGTTCTGGTACGTGGTGAAGCAGTAAATGAAAAAAAAAATCGTATTTTTGTTGTGCTTAAAAAAAAAAGTATGAATTTATTAATCATATGGGCTCAAGTCCAGCAAAGTATTGTGAATGTGCATGACTTTAAACATGTTTTCATTATTTTGCTGGATCAGCATTGTGGTTTCAATGTTATTTAATACTGCCTAATATTAAAACAAATTTTAAACTGGCAATTAAGAAAAATATGTTTGTTTTGAAGATTTTAGTATAATTTATCTGTTAGATTAGGGAGGCCTTACAGACTGACTTCACTTAAAGAGGATGTGTCACTTATTGTCAGTGTGGTATGGACTTTATTTGCTTAAATACCTTCATTTGTAAAGTATGTCTCACTTGAAATTGCTTTGTATACATTTTGTAAAAATATTTATAAAATGTTTTGTAAAAAAAAAAGTATAACAAATTGCAGTTTATTTTGTTATGTTGGATAAATACTGTTAAAAGACACAAGTCAGTAAATATATTGTTAATCCATGGATAGGAAATGTTTAGTTGGAGATTACAAATTGAAACAACCATTGCAATACAGCCAAAGATTTGGGAAAAAATGTCTAATTGTGATTGTCTTGATTTAACCAAGTTGAGTATTTTACTTTTCCAAAGCAGGATTATTCTCACTTTTAAGTAATATGGTTGCAAAATATTCTTACCCTGTGCTTTTTTAATGCAGCCCTGTTAAAAAATACTTAATAAGCCAACTTCCTGTACTCATTATGAATATTTCTGAACATACACTATTGGGTTTGGTTTGTGTGGTGTTACAACTACGTACAGTAATGTTGATCTCCAAATAATAAGATTGCCAATGGTCCTGCTCTGTTGTCATTAGAAACCTTGCCAAGGTGAGGTTGCTGAGACTTGTTCTCCTTCACTGGCATGTTTTCTCAACAGAGAGGGGATGTCTTCCTGGTACGTTGGGGAGATGGAAGAAAATAGATGGACTTTGCTACTCAGCTTCCTACCTCATCCATGCTGCAGGTTTCTGGGTTGTGCCAATTTTAGTTATAGCTAGGTATTTGGTTATAGATACCTGCGTTTGCAGTATTTCCCATTCCTTCCTTTTGGCTGTGAGAGGGTATTATAGTTGCTGGTGATGTAATGTTTCTTCCTACTTTGAGGGGGGTGATGAACCTTTTCTTACTGTGATTGAATTTTTCAGAAAGTACGCTTAGATTCTGATCTAGTAAAAGCTGTTATGCTTGGAACTTCAACACTTTGATTTTTAGAGGCTGTGAAACGGCAGGATTGGTGAAGTGCCCTGCCTTCTCAGCTTGGAGTAGGGCCTGCAGTTTTGGAAGGCAGAAATCCTTATGGTCAGCGTTCATTATTTTGCCAGTGAGACAAAATAAACGTGCATTTTGAATGCTGCTTATGTGGATTCAGACAGTAAAAACATTAATAAAGTCAGTTATACATTATTTTAATCTCTGTTTGGGTTAGGATGGCTAAGCATCTTGGATTATTTTTTTTCTATTTATTGTATCCCAGGCAAACTTTCTGCGTTGGGAAACATTTGATGTACAGTTGACTGTGCAGCTGTCTTTGCTTCAGAACATGTTCTTGTTACAAGAACATTAATTGCATTTTTGTTGATTGTAATCTTTATTCCAACTCTCGGGAGAAGATTTGGTTATGTGTCTTATTTAGGAAAGTTAGGACACCTTTAATTTTGAGGATCCGTACAAAGGAAAATAAAATTAGCCAGAGTAAATCTAACACAACAAAAGGTAGGTACGTAATTTTAAGCCTTACAGAACTTCCTCTCTCTTCCTCATGAAGTGCTTTCCTCATAAGCCTTGAATTTTTCCTTTAGAATTGTACATACTTTCTGTTTGAGTTTTCACAGTGACGTGTTTGTTTCACGTGACAGCTTCAAGAAATGCAAGGAGCTGTCCTTGTGACTTGGGAGCCACCCATCACTTTGGCTAAAGAAAGTCATTGCAAAAAATAAGCAAGTTCCAGTGAAGATCTGAAGAGCAGCAGCTCTGGTGCACAGACACAGTACACTGCACACAGCTTTCAGGTTGCAGTAGTGGTAGGTGTACTGAATTACTTGTTTATAGACCGGCATTTGTTCTTTCTGGGGTACTAGTCTTGCAACTGTTTTACTGGAAATGGAAAAAACTGTATCCACAATAGTTGCAAACTTGAACAAGCCTGCTTGCTAGGGAACAAAAAGATAAAAAGCTGAAAAGATATTTTTGGTGTAAAAGCAAAAACCTCTGAAGTTGCCCTGTTGTGTGCTGAGCATAAAACCCTGCTTTATTTTTATTCTGGATTCGTTACCATACAGTTTTGTGGGGAAAAATAACCTAACACTACCAAGTCAAATGAGTGTTCACACGTGATGTGAGTTGTTGCAACTATATATTAATGAAATGACCAATTTTAGTCCATGCTTATATATCTGGACAGCTTTTTATGTTTCAATTAGCTTTTATGTCTCCATAGCTTTACATTATATAATGTAGTCATACCAGAGGCCACATTTTCAAAATTACCCTGCACTTTTAGCTATACAAGTTCCTGTAACATGTTTATTACAACTTGTGAGGATAGTGATATTTCAATCTAATTAATTTGCCAGAGCAGACTTGTCCTGATGGAGCTAAGTTGTCTGTGTGCACCCCTGAGGTGGTTGTAACGAAGCCCTAACTCCGACATTGCTTTCTAGGCACCTGGCATGTAGGGCCTGATTCACAGTCTGTTGAATTAGTGAAAAGATGGTTTTCAACTGTGGATTATGGTGGTAATACTTCCCTTCCAAAAAAATAAAAATAGAAAAAGCATGAAATAGAATTTATATGAAATCCTTGGGTGGAAGGCGATGCAAGGAGTCTCCAATTCTACAATGATACAAGCATCTTGGCACTTATGTACGTGCCATTTTATATAATTAATGGTGTTATTTGGGATGGTGATTGAATAAAATGTTTGCGTGTACGTAGGCTGCAAATTTTAATCCTCTAATAATTTTATACTTTCAATAAGTTCTGAAAATGCCAAGTTGTTTTTTTCTCTCCTGTGAATTTTGACGCCAGATGGTCATACTGAGATGTGAAACCATGCACAGGTCGTAGTAAGAAATTATTGCAAATGGTTAATTTCAGGTAAGGGCTACAGTGGCTGGAATTACAAAAGTGAGCTAAAATCGTTCACATTTATATGAGGCTAGAATCCCAGCTGGATTATTGTGATCAAAACTAAAGTTCAGCAGTGTAAGACTGAATTCATTTAAAAAATGCACGGCATTCCTGAGCTGCGACTCAGCAATTGGATTCTTATTGACTTCAAACTCTGGGAATTACTTCAGAGGCAGTCAAAACTGACACCTTTTAGGTGAGACTTGAAAATTGCAAAAAGACAATGGAAAAAGGTGCTTAAACTTCTCATATAACTTCCAAAGATGTAATCACAAATTATGCTATTATTTTGTTGAGTGAATTCCATTTCAGGCAGCTCATGGGCTTTGAGAACAATTACACCTGCGGGCAACGGGTATTTGTTTGCATACAGAAGAAATTCAGTTAAAATGTGGCTTCAGTGATCAATCAATCAAGGGGTTAATAATATAGATACTATAAATATGGGTGTTTAGATGCTTTTCGTACAGAGTTCAGCCACTGGGCCGAACCACTGATAACATATGTGTATAAATGTCCATTTTGCTATCTCCAGAGTACTTTAAGTGATGTATGCACGAATATTTCTGCAGTACTGTTGAGTTTGAGTAACTTCTAAATTCAGTTTGAAGCTGAACTAATCTGAGAATTTGTTCAAGTTTCGTTCCAAAATGCCATAACACACTGAAACTGAATTTCAGGGATCTAATAAATGTTTTGGGCTCCTTTTTTTTAGCCACAATATGTGTGGTGCATACCCTATAAATGAGCAGCAGCAGAGCGTGGCACTTCTGGAAATGTGGTGTAGCTCATTTCACAGCCTGATCTTGGTAGGTATAGTTGAGGCTGATAGATTGCGAATAGGATAAAAATGCACGTGGTTAGTTATTCTGAGGTTGAACTTCAATTTCACCTTGCTTTCAAGGTAAATTGATCAAGGAACTGGGGATTTGGAAGGCCCCCACTAACAGAGGCCAGTAACAGACCGATCTGCTGTGCCTGAGAGGTTTTAGGTACCAAATACTCAGGAACAGGGAGACAGAAACCTTTGTGTGCAGGGAAATAAATTCAGGTGAAGCTGAAGGAGATGAGGCTCCAGGGTTTGGAAGAGAAGAGCAGGAAGGTTAGGTAGGGATGTATTAGGATGGATTTTGTGGGGACCTTTGGGGTTTGAAAACACAGGATGTCTTAGATGCACAGGAAGTTGTAGAGGATGGTATCCACATAATTAACATTTTAAAAAAATATAAAACTGGATTTTCCCTTCACACCTCTAAAAATATCTGGATGATACTGGGTGAAGAATGAATTTAATGACATAGTATTCTACTTGTATGTAGATTTGTATGTCTTACAGTTGCAAGGATGGTGTAACACACAGTTTGACTGCTGCTTGTGAAAGAATGTAGCTAATATGCAAGGTCTGTTTTTAAACTGAGCAAGAACATCAGGAAAAATTGTCAGTAAATTCCAAAATACTGTGGAATTTTTGAAGTCTTCTGATGATTCTGAATGAGCATCATTGGCAACTTACTCCTTACCAACAGGTAGGGAAGGTGCGGAGTCTGTTTGCTACTGTGCTGTTTTTTTCTGGGTTTAATTTTCCCCACTGATAGAAAAGAGTAGATCTTGGGTTTTTTTAAGTGAAAATGTATACAGCCTTATGACACCTGCAATAAATAGTATTCAATTTATGAGAACAAATTATCTTACTCTTGCCTATTAAGGAGGGCAATTTGAATTCCATGGCAACCAGTCTGAGAATGAAAACTTATTTCCTAAGGGGTTGAAAACCTGCTTTTTTTTAGAGTTGAATTACGCCATATTTGGTTTGTCAAAACCGAAAGAGAGGTACCACCCCACTTCTGATTTTTTTGCTGTTTTATCCTTTGGTGAATTTAAAGCCCCTGAGTAAATGAGTTATTCTCAGATACTTCTAGCCTTAAGTCACTTTAACCTGTTTTTGCAGCAGCCTTCTGTCAGAGATGTCCCGGTTTATTCCAGAGCCTTTGTGATCAAGCAGGATCCTTCAAATAGCTGTTGATCTGTACTCTTGTTTTCCTTAAGTGAGAGATGATAACTTTTGGGGGAATTTATTTTTACAACTTTAATTTGTAAACGCTTTAGCTAAGGGACCCCTTTTGCTACCTGTATGCAGATGCCTTTAGCATCTACCCCAAGCAGAGTGAAGGTACTTTTCTTTCTTACCAGGATAAGCTCAGTAGAAAGACATACTAATCTAGAGACCTGGACAAGATTGCTGGTGCCAGCAAAAACTGGAAATCTGGTGGGATTTTTTAATTTTTTTTTTTCCATCTGCCATGCTCTTTCAGATCTGAAGTTGCTAATAGCAGTTCTAAGGCCGCAACGTTGGTAGCAGGCTGCAGGCGTGGAAAAATGTGAGGCTGAAGGCTGGAGTGAACCGTGCCACCAATGGCAAGACCAGATTAAAACCACAAAACGTTACAAGCAAATATAGTCATGTTTTGTCTGTACTGCAGTGCAAAGGCAATATTTGAGTTGAAATCCAGTTTTGTTGTGCATAGGGAGAGATTGAGGAAAAGCAGAGGACATGAAGTGTTAAAAGGACTGTTTTTTAGAACTGCCAAAAAGTGAGGATTTTTGCATCTCCTCCTTTACTTTCAAGGCTGCAGGAGTTTTGGTATTGATGAGTTGACTTAGTCTTCTGCAAAAGGTTTAAAAAAAGGAAGGAGAGGGTGGAAAGCAGGACACTCAGCTCTGTGAGTGTGTCCATTTCGGAGGTAGTTAACATCAGGTACTGTGCAAATAAACAGTAGTTCTCAATTATCTGTTGCTAATTATCACCCAAATTTGATTTGCATGCTCTTCAAAGGGACTCATATCTTTCCATTTAGTTATTTGTTTCAGTGCGATGAATCTTTAATTCAGACACAACGTGGGTCAATTTCCAACTGGAAAAAAAAACAACTATGAGAGGAATGTGTTTATCCTCGGTCATATCAGTGTCTGTCTTTAGTTTTATATACGTGGTGATTCACGGCCTCTGTGGGGAGGTGAATTTGTGTCAATCCATGAATTGGCTTTGCCTGTTTGGCGAGTTTGTAAGGGTTTGGTCAGTTGTAGAGAGGCTTAAATAATTGTGCCTAACGGAATGGTTCTGGTGGGCTTTGAGTAACGAGGGGAGGTTTTGAAGTTCTACAGATGTAACAGCATCTCATTTTGAGTACATTTTTTTCCCCCCAGATACTATTTTCCCTTTCGCAACGTCAGGTCAGTTGGTCCTTTGTGTGTGCATTTTTTCTACTCCAGTAATTTTCTTTTTAATCTTTACAGGCAGGGTATTTGTTCTTGTGTCTGTAGCGATCCAGCCTGAAGTCTCTCAGGGCATTGAAATGGTTACATGTCTTTCCTCCACCAGAAGCATCAATTGCAAAATACAGGCCCATAATGAGAAAATAAGGCAATTTAAGAATCTTCTGATGCTGTGATTGACTTACGTAGATGTTGAGAAGCACTTCAGAAATCTTGCAGCGCTGTGTCATCTGGACATTGTCCCGGGCAGACACGCTCCAGCTGACTCTGCTTGAGCAGGGGTGTTGGACAGGATGACCTCCAATAGTGCCTTCCAACCTCAACCATCCTGTGGTTCTGTGCCAATAATGTTCAGTAAAAATTGTGAAGAATGTATTTTTAAATGTGTTGTACTAAATGTAACTTTGGTTTCATTGACTGTGGTTTTGAAGTGAACTTTTTGGGGCCACATGGGTGATGCGTCTATTGAAAAATGCCTGCTTTCAGTTGCTTATAACCTAAAAAGAAAATACATTGTTAGAAACATGTTAAAAGATTGTTACTGGTCAAAGCTATCTTGGTATTTTAGGAAAGAAATCCAGAATTTCAGCTGCCTCTATGACTATTTGTCCTGCATAAGGAGCGTATTTTTAATTTTCATTTAAGCATTGTGACCATGTTAACCCTCCCCTGTGCACGTCATACAGTGCGTTCATATGCTAACACACACCATGTGTTAACACACCTTTCAGACCTGCAATTATCCTTGGCTGTCAGATGGCTTTTTAATTAATGACTGCATGCCCTTCTTCCAAGGATGCTTGTCTCATGTGCAGGACAGCAGTGGCACCTCAGACTCTGGTCAGGTCTGTCATAAAGGCTTGTCTGTGTGCCATGTAGAAGTTATATCAAGCCTCATCTGAGTAGCATCTCCCTTTTCCTAGGCTGGAGCCTGCCTGTCACTAGCAAAATTCTTAGCATTGATTCCCAGTTCCTCAGCCTCCTCCCAGAGTCAGACTTTCTTTTCCAGTTGACTCCTCTGGGAACAGAGTGCTGATCTTGCAGATCCCTGAGTACTGCCAGTACCAGTCTTTGTGAAGCCAAAATAGCAACTGGCAGTAAAATAGGTGTCATCCTTAGCAGAGCTGGCTCTTGAGTATTTCACAAAGGCCACAGCTACTGATTCTCTGCTGGGGAGTCTGCTGTGTGCTACAGCTCGTAACTCCAGGCAGCCATAAAATGTTCACTGGATGGAGTGAGCGCTCTTCATTTTAACAGGCTTTGCCTGTTTTCACCATTAAAAATATTCAATGTCCATCCTCATCCCCAGTCTGGCAGTTCTCTAATCTGTCATCTGCTCCTGCAGTAGCTGCCAGCTTCCCCCCCATCCCCCAAAAAAAAGAACAGCCTTGATCTCTTCCTTCAGCTCCCGCTGAAAGCGGCGCTGGCAACTGCTCTCTGAGCACAGATGGCAGACTTAGAAGGTCCTTGTTCAGACATTCGAGCCTCTGCTTTTTCTGCACCTTGAAATCGGTCTCTGTGATAGAAATTTATTATATATTTAGTGCCTTTGTGCTGTAATGGATCCAGCCAAAGAGCAATCTGCCACCCAGCTGGCTAGCACTTAGCAGCCACAGCAGGGAAAAGGGTAAATCCAATCAGTGGCCTGCTGCCCGTAAAGTCGTTAGCCGGCCCCTGTAATTGCTAGCAGCTATTTACATGTATATTTGTACATGTATAATATATTTATATTTGCATGTAGTTTTTGGTACAGGTTCTCACAAAAAAAAATAATATTATATTCAAGACTGCAGACCCCTCTTTCCTCTTGCGCCTGCAGAAATGTGTAGACCTTCTTGGGTCAGGGTCCCCGCAAGCCCAGGGGCACACGGTGCCGGTTCGGTGGAGCTGTTGGAGCCTGCTCTAGTTGTTGGGGTGCCCGACTGCACTGAGCCCGCCACAGGGCTCTGGCCTCCTTTACCCGCAGCCAGGTGGGTGAGTTTGGGATTAAATTGCACGTTCCTCTGGGCAATGTGTATTTGGAAGTGGTTTTTATTTTTGTTTTCCCAAGAGAAGGAAGAAGGAATTTGAGGCAAGTAAACACTAGGATTTGGGTAAGACTTAAAATTTGCTCTGCAGACCCATTCCCCCCCCCAATTTTGTCTACTTTTCAGAAAGAAAGCAAGCTATAGGTTCTGTAAGCAGACAGACACAATAGTGCTGCAAAGTGTGAATTTCTCCCAGCTGTTTTAATGGAGTGTTAATTTTAAAACCTAATTTCACTGCTTCTTACTGTGCAATTAACACCCAGTTAATACATTTTGATGAGTTCAGCTGTGTGGTAATATACTTTGTGTTGAGGTGGGTGTCAATATGGACACCATAATGAAAATATCTCTTGAAGATAAGTGAGTAGTCAAAGGGCAAACAAAATCTGAGGGTATTGAAGCAGGTATAAAAGGAAAAACTAGTGACTCTGTAATTCTATAAAAATTATTTTTATCAAAGTGTTAATTTCCGTTATGTGCTCAAAAAAGATATGGCAAAAAAGAGAGGGAATTGAGAGATGGGAAGTTAAAAATTGTTAGAAATCAAGTAAAAGGGAACCTGACAAAACAGAGG
Organism: Pedionomus torquatus; assembly: GCA_013398155.1. Taxonomy (NCBI): domain Eukaryota; kingdom Metazoa; phylum Chordata; class Aves; order Charadriiformes; family Pedionomidae; genus Pedionomus; species Pedionomus torquatus. The sequence goes on from VZRU01007625.1 coordinate 42,444, forward strand.
CTGATTCAGAAAAGGTGAAGTGACTGCCTGCATGAAGGCTTGAAATACAGGAGAACAGCTAATGAAACAAATACAAACATCAAGTGAGGTCAAAAAGCTTATATGAATAATATAACTGAATACTAACAGAATGGTGGTTATTGCCATGTGTGACAGCAATAGAATTTAACGGTACAGTGTTTCAAAACCTACAGTACAGTGAGATGACAAAAAGCTACCCTGGTTGAGGAAACACTTCACTTTTTAGTGACAAAATAATTTGCAAGGGTTACAATTTTCAAGGGGGTTTGAGGTCTGACTGCTTAGATCGGTGGTCTCTAAGTTGCTTGTCTGAATCTCTAATAAATTTAATGATGTTCTATGCTAGTAAAGCAAAACCAGGGTTTTGTAAACCAGTTGCAGTAGAACAGAAAACTATTTCCAGGTATTCTGGACCTTTCTGGGCTAAGGAAGGGATTTTTCTCTGGACTTAAAATTGTTACCGACTCTTGGTGACTGCGGTTTGCACATCAGTTTCGCGGTTCTCCACCAGGTGGAGGAAGCAGCTCAGGCTTTGGCGGCGCAGGGGCGCCAGCTCCAGCGTGGGGAAGGGGCTGCGGGCCAGCTGTGCCAGCTGTTCCGGGCTCCTGCTCCCCCTCCTCTCCCCACACCCCCCACCTTATTGGACTGCAACAACAGGCTCTGAAGGTTGCTTGCTGCTTTGCTCCTTTTAAAAACGGATAACGGGGATTTCAGTGCTGTGATTCATGAGGAGGCCCTTAAGGGCATCGTGAAGGATGCCAGCGTGGTCAGGTCTCCTTTCCCATCGCAGGAGTTTAGTCCCCCATCTGTGCAAGTGCCTGGCCTGTGGTAATGCAGCCAGGTGATGGCTGGGCTGGCAGATAAGCCTGCTTCTCTTCGATTCCGTGTGCTGCAGAGTACACACCCCTAGAGGTCAATTTCACTATAAAATTGTTGTTCTTTATGGATAAAGTACAAGGGGTAAAAAAACAAGCTAGTGTCCGTAATTCAGATATTCTAACTTGTACCAGATTTCTGCTGAGGCCTTTGATTTTTGTGAACAGTGTTTTGGTTGACTATGGTGGGATTTTTAAGAATTTAACCTTGCACATTTAGCCCTGAACTTGTGTGTCTCAGTCCTGTGCTTTCAGTCTGCAGCTCCTAAAAAATCAAAACCCATGAAAATTGAATTTCCTTTCCTTGTCTTAAATGCTGGCACCTGATTGATTTTTACTTTTGCCTGTAATGAAAGAGGTCAGCCCAAAATAGAAAATATTGGTTAGTTGAAAAATTTGGTTCAGTTAATGTCTGTTGAAAAAAAAAGATCTCTGTTAATACTTCTGGATGGATGAAACAATATTGCTTTTGTTTTAGGTGGTCATCTTATGGCAGATCATGGGAGTTACTTTTCATGGTGTTAAGGTGTGTTTGCAGAGGTGCTAACGGTGTTTTTGGGTTGCATGAAGCTAACTCCATTCTATCAAGCTAAAAAAACATCGGAATGGCGTGTTATTAAGGTGATCTACAGTAAGTGAATGCAGGAGTAGAAATGAAGACCAAAATAGCAAATTTATTGGAAAGAAGGCTGGAAAGGGGTCTTGAGGGGCCATTTAATTCACAACATGATCGTACCAGGTTGTTTTACATCTCTTTAGCCCAAACATTTTCTAAACTGCTTGTTTCTTTGCTTCCACAAGCATTGTGTTGCCATAAATGAAGCATCTATGAGCTGCAGTGTGAGGTTAGAAAGAAGCGGGAGATGAGGAAGGTGCAGACTTGATAAATGGTGTTGCCATCGGGGAAAATGCCCATGAACCTCTTCTTAAATGTATAAAGGAGTGTATTCTACAACGTACCACAGCTTTTTATTTTCTGGAAGCAAGGGCAGATGGTCGGTTGAGTTGATACTTTTTATGTATGGGAGATTTCTTTTTTTGAGACTGAAGACTCAGTTCTGTCGAAATCTGTCAGTGTGGTAAATCTGTCAGATAACCAAGTCCCAATTCCTCTCTAGAAGCTTAAAATTCAGGTGACTGTAGTTGTTCCTAATAGATTCTTAGCTTTAACAGAAATGGCTCTGCATCAGTAGGATGGAAATTTAATTGTAATATGCTTTCTCTGGGCGAAGGGGTAAACATATGGGAACACCCTCCAAACAACTTGAAGGAAAATGCATTTATCCTGAAGAACATAACCTTGGCCAGAGAAACCTGATCTCCAGAGCTGTGCTAAATTACATGTGTTACTGTCCCAGAAGAGGCAAAACTTACCTCCAGAGACTTGGAAGGATACATTGGCTTTGCTTATGTCATTACTGATAGAGGTCTCAAGTTGGACCATGCATACCTGGGAGGTAGGTCATATTTAGCAAGATGGAACAGCAGTTGCCTTAAAGCTTCAGTCTGCTTTCTCTTTGGGTGGAAAGGGGAGGGACTGCCTGAAAAGTCTCCAGCAACAGCAGGTTCAGAGCAAAAAAACGATGGGGAGCTGCAGAGAAAGCTCTGACAGTTTGCCTGCAGGGAGGAGCTGGAGGGAGGACCAGCCTGTTGGTGTGGTCCTCTCTCTTCTGGGTGGGGTTTGGCTCCTTGCTGACCCATGCCCAGGGCTGGGAACACCAGTGGTGCTTCTCAGTAGGTACCATGTTGCTTCTTAAAACCACCCACAGCCTTGCTTCACATGTGGCCTGGGGTGCTGCTCCCACTCTCCAGTGGATGACCTGTGTGGGAGAGGTATCACCTTCTCCACTACGCTAAGGACTCATCCCTCCATCCCTGTCCTTGGGGATGATTGATATAAAATGAGGCAATAACGAGTTATAGGAATCACATATTACTGGCGTAGTTCAGAACTCTGACAGATAAGAGCGAGTGTGGTATGAAAGCTATCTCCTTTTGGAGTGATGGCTTTAGTAGCTCGAACTGGGACCAGTCTCCTGATACAGGAAGATCTGTTTCTTAAAGCTTGCAACAGCATTTTTTTCCTCCTGTGTAATGCATTGTCCTGATTGCTAGTTCCCTTCATCACAAAGATGCTATCAGTTCTGATCTTTTTAAAATCTTTATCAGGCCTTCTGTTGTTTGCTGGTAGCTCAGGCTGACTGAAAAAAGAAAGCTATAAAACATATGGCGAAGTGAAAAATACACCAAAATTTCACTTCAATGCTCTGGCCAAATGTATCTTATGGGAGTTGCTACTCGAGCCGGTTCTGTACCGGAGAGCCATTTTTCTCCTCTTCACTTGTGCTGCAAAATTGTGCTTCCTCTTATGTTGAGGCCAAACACATCTCGTGAAAAAACTGCTCAGTTTGCCAAACATGCAGCTGATGACACGTGTATTTATGCTCCCTGGCAAACTAAGTTAAACAAACAGGGACTAAGTTGGGCAGACGTTCTAGGAGGTAATACTTCATTATAACTCGACCATGAGCAGCTTATTCTCCTTTCCAATTATGGCATCCCTGTGCATCACACTCCCAAGGGAGCAGTATTCTGGGACAAAAAAAATTACAGCTTATAAAGTCTTGAAAACGCCATAACTGTACAGTAGGGGACAGTAGCTGGAATGAAGGCTCTCAGCACATGTACATCTGTTTCATTTTGTTAAAAGCATGGTTGTTTCTACCTCAGATATTAAACTGTTAAATTAATTCCTGAAAACTCAGTGACTCGGTTCTCCGTGTGCCTGAATTCGAGCCGCGTTGCAGTAACATCAGGTTCTGTGCAAATAAACAGTAGGTTTCAATTGTCTGCTGCTAATTATCACCCAAATTTGATTTGCATGCTCTTCAAAGGGACTCATATCTTTCCATTTAGTTATTTGTTTCAGTGCGATGAATCTTTAATTCAAACCAAACGTGGGTCAATTTCCAACTGGAAGAAAAAAAAAAAAAACTATGAGAGGAATGTGTTTATCCTCGGTCATATCAGTGTCTGTCTTTAGTTTTATATATGTGGTGATTCACGGCCTCGGTGGGGAGGTGAATTTGTGTCAATCCATGAATTGGCTTTGCCTGTTTGGCGAGTTTGTAAAGGGTTTGGTCAGTTGTAGAGAGGCTTAAATAATTGTGCCTAACGGAATGGTTCTGGTGGGCTTAAGAATAAAGAGCACGAGTCCTGAAGTTACACAGACACGTAAAAATCTCCTTAGGCTTCAATTCCCATCCTACCTATAAAAAGATATCTGTGTGAGAATGAATTGGAGAGATGGGATAACGCAACTGTTGAATCCGAACATAAAATTGTGTATATTGTATTTTACACAGTCTCTTTGGTTGTCACCATGACCCTCTGCCATGTGCACAGCCATAAAATTTCAGTCACAGGACTGAAGGAATTCTGGACGTTTTTCTTTTAAAAATAAACAGAAAGCACCAAATGCAAGCATGAGGGCTGTAGCAACAATAAAATTTCATTGTAATAAATACCACATGTGATCACGATTTACGAAGCAGACAATAAAGACTAATTTAAAAAGAGAAATCCTTCTATTCTCTTTCATGTGGCTAAAGGCAGCATCATTTCTGGCTGTCTTTACTGGAGATTTATTCAAAGATTTAACACCCCCTTCTGTTTTTCTTCTCCTGGAAGCTTGGAGGAGGATACTTTATTAACTTGCTATTCTTTAGATTCACATCTGACCTCTGTTTTCTTTTAACATGGAGGTAGTTGGTAGGAGCTTGGGATTTTTTTCTTTAAAGAACACTTTCAAGATAATTCTGTAGTATGATGTAGCATTTCCTGCATTATTTTTTTTTCCTAGTGACTGGAGTAAATTAAATGGACCTTACTTTAAATAAGTTCATGTACTTAAAAAAACCCACAAAACCAAACCTCAAATTCTGTATGTTATCTTTTGATACTTTCAAGATCATTTGTTTAATCTCTCTGCAAAAGAAGAACCTATTTCAGTTTGATGCCCAAACAGTTAGCTAAGTCTGGACTGGTGACCTGATGTAAAAATGTTTTGGGCTTCTGTCAGTCACAATTAAAATCAGGGTCCTCTGAAGTGGAGTTTTAATTACAAAATGAGTATTGTGAATTTTTACCGTGACGGTATCTATAAGGTGTGTCTTAACAGGGTTTGACAGAGGGAGTTCTTTGCCGAATGGAAACTTTTCTGTTTGTCTGGATCAGTGTTTGTGGATTCCAGTGCTACGTGACTTGTTAATCTCCTTAATATTTTTAACGTTTATTTTCAGTCCTGCCAAATCCTATCTAAATAGTTGTATGTTTTCCTCCTACAATGGAGGTAGGGTATGTACTGGTAGAGTTAGTACAGCGTGCAAGACAAATTAGAATGTATAGGATAGCAGTTTTATGTTTGGATCATCTCAACAGTTGTTGAAGAAGGTTGGGGATCTTATTTTTTAATAAAAACAGAAATAATAATAGTTAGGAAAAAGTACTTGCCTGCCATGATAGGAGTGGGATAAATCTTAAGGTAGGGATGTTCAGATTTGTAGATGCGTTTTGTGTAATTTCCGTAGGTGTTTTGTAAGGTTCAGATGTGATGTATGTAGGCACCTCTTCTTTCCCTAATATCTGTGCCTATTCTACCCAGATTGTGAACAGCAACATGAGAAAGACTTTGCCTTTTTAAATTCTGTGGCCTTCAGGTAATATCTAAAATTATTTTGTCTCTACTAGACTGAAGCCCTAAAGGAATAGTTACCTCAGTTAGAGCTCACTTCAGTAAAACCTGAGCATTCAGCTTTTTAAGGAACTTCTTTCTGAAAGTGAGCTGCCTGAAGCAATTTTGATATCATCTGAAGAGCAATACCATTGCTAAAATGCCTCAGAATCATGGTGTTTTGTGAGAGGGTCTCTGTTCCTGTTCTTGTTTCACTAAAGACTCTGAGCTGAGACTCTGGGAACTTGTAAATGTGATGGATGCTGTTTGAAATCACCAGTTCTGAATGAAGACATGGGCTTTCTCTTGATCCATGGCATAGCAATGACTAGTATCCTTCAGGATTTGCATTGCACACACTTGTTTCACAGTTCTCTTGAGTCTAGAATTTCTCTTTGAATTGAAAATTCAGTGAAAATGAGGGCTTGAAGATGAGCTCCAACTCGTATACCTTCCCAGGTAAGGGAAAAGACATGGAAAAAAACCCTAATCACACAATTTTCTGTTTTTCAGCTCGTCTCCTTGTGGTGTGTCTGGCTCTAACTTCAATTGTTTCTGTGGGAATGATTCTGAACTTTGGTCTTTTTTTTTAAATTCCAAGAGGAGGAGATGACCCAAAGTTCTCTTCTAGCTAAGTGATACAGAGTAAATGGATTTTAAAATAAAGATTAGTTCTTGAAGACATGTTTACCTTAAAATTCTCTTGCTTCGAAAACAGGTTAGTATTTGTTGTGGGTTTTTTTCAAGGTGCCAGCCTAGCTTGAATTTTCCTTAATGTTTGCTGTTTGTAGTAGCATGGAGGAGGCTTTCTGACTTCATAATCTTTGACTCATGCTTTCTGTCACTCTGTCTCCCTAGATAGCTCCTGTGACCCCTTTCTTTTAGAAAGCTTTTTAACTGAAGTGGTCTTTTGATGTCTCGTTTCTTAGCGAGCTTTGGTACTTGGCTCAGGAGCCTTATGCTGTTGACTCATCACTTACGAAGAATACACTCAGGTGCAAGCACCCTGATGTGTTCTTGGTAATTCAACCCATGGATCAGTTCAATCATAGATGAAATTCTTCTGATTTTCCAGATTGAGCAAGAAACTGAAATACTACTTTGCCTATCTAGTAACTTTAGTTCATTGGCTAGTTCTGTCTAGGATAGTTTGCATCCCTACTGCATATTATTGGTCATAATTTGGTAACAGCCTGTGTGTGCCAGAGCTTGTGTGCACAACTTTATGTGAGACACAAATTTGTACCTGAACTGTCTGAGACTCAAGTTGCCTTTACATATGTAAGAATCTGCTCTACAGTATGGGTTTTTTTTTTCTGCTTTTGGTCCAGTAAGTCTGTTAGAGCAAAGTGAAGTATTACTTTAGATTCTTCTACAGTCCTAACGTAATTTGAATACTGTATGTAATTATAGTCAGAAAGTAACTGTCAAAAGAAGAAAAGTGGTGAAAATCAGCTCAACTACATATGATTTTAAATAGGTTTCCCAAAAAATTCTACTCTGTACTGCTCAGTCCTGAATTGGGAATGCGAAAAAATTAGCTGACCTCCATGAACCTTTGGTGGGGCATTGCAGAAATAAGCTCTGTGGAGAGCTAAACCACTAAAACTTTTCTGGTATATCCTAGCTAATCTTCACAGCTGAGGAGTCTGGGGGCTGATGTGACCGCCCACACGGCTTTCACACCTAGGTAACTATTAATTTCATCAGGATGAGGTCAGGAAATTCTCAAAGCACAGAGCAGGTCTGTAACTGAATTTTTGTAAGGGCTCTGAGATTAGTGGTGTCCAGGGCATTTTGAGAAAAGTCTTTGACAAAACATTCACATCTTTTCCCCCTGTGTTGCTATTAAAAAAAAAAAAAACCAAACCCAAAACGGGCTTTTCTTTTGTTCAGTGGAGAAACTTTGTGGCAATTATCCATGCCTTTGACACCTAGATGCTGTATTATGTTATCGCCATGCACTCCGTAGGGGGTTCTATGTTGTTGGGACCCTTGGAAACTGGAGCTGGTGCACGGTGTGGAGCTTCATGCCAAGAACGCTTTAGATCAGCTCTGCTGGTTGTTAATAAGTTCCTGGGCAGAATTCAAGGTGTTAGTTGGAATGTATAAAAGCCCAAATGGTTACCCAGGAGGCTGCTTCCCTTCCTGCAGCATAGCATTTGTAACTGGAATCGGTAAGAGATGCTTGTCCTTGGCTTTGGAATTTGCTTCCCAAATGCATCCACCTGGGCTGGGGTCTGTTCAAAAGCCAGTGTGTGCTGTAAGCTTTGCCTGATGACCTGGTAGGGAATGGTGTAAGGTACAGGGGGTTGGCTTTGTGTATAGTGATATTGTGTAATTTTACCTGCTGTTGAGTGTTTGGTGGGTTATTTTTTTACTTTCTCTGTGTGCTGGAAAGAATAGTATATTGATTTAGAAATGATACCATAACTGCAGTTTATACCTGCAATCATGTGGCTGGAACAGAGGCATTGCCAACTGCATTTTAATTAATTACATTTCTGATTCCATTGAATTCAGTAGGAGTATACAACTCATTCCCTGGCACTAGGATGTATTCCCCCGAGCAAAGCTTTTGAGATCAGATAAGAATCTATAAAGAAGTTCTATGTAAAGTTCGATGAGAGCAGGGAGCCCCGATAACAGGACTTCTCTTCAAGACTTGAGATCAGTGATGCATTGTTATGGAGCAGAAATGTTGGAGAAGAGAAAGCAAAGACAAGCAATAGTATAAAGGGGAGGCAAAATCCATGTTGGTGTTTGTCAGACAATCTGTTTTATTCTCAGCTTGTTAAACGAGGTGCAAAAGAGGGGAAGCTGCAAAAGGGTGGGATGTGCTTGGCCTTGGCTTCTGATAGAGGGAGGTAGGACGTGCAGGTACGGTTCTGCAGCGTGGAACACACAGCATGCAAGCTGAGCTGAATCTTGTTGGGTGCAGATTGTGTGAGGTGCCGTGATGTGGTCTCACAGGGTGCATCAAAGTAATCAAAGCCGGAAAACTAAACCCGGTGTATTTGGGCATCTAAGCAGTTTTACTTGGCTCTGCTGTGCCTGTAAAAATATTTTGGCGTTTGTAATAGTGTAGTTCACAAACAGGAAGAAGTGGTGACGAATGAATTTGTTGTGTTTAGCGATAGAAATAACATTACATAGCTGTTTAAAACGAGAAGCCTAGGAGAAGTCCAGTGACTTGATGAAAGAAAGATCTGATGCTTCTATGTTTGTTTCACCTGGAACTGTTAAGAGAGGGAGGACAAGGCATTAGAAAGCTGAGGGTGTGTATAAATCCCAAGACTGGAATATTTTATTCATGAGTGGCTCATCCCTAATATTGTTTGGCAGTAGACCAAAGTTCCTATCTGATAAGACAGGATGTAAAACTGTGAGTAATCCATCCACCAAACAGCACAAGCAAGATTTTTCTGGTTTTGCATGTATAAACAGTTTGTCCCTGCATTTTTATTCCTGTTTGTTTAGGCAGATGCAAGTTTTAGGTATTGCACTATGTGGTCATCCACAGGAGAGAGGCACTGAACCCCCAGCCTTTTGCCTACAGACCCCCAAAAGCACCAGGTCCCAGTGTAGCACATGTCTTCATAGAGCAAATAAGTCAGATGCTCAGTCAGCCCAAACATAATCTTTTTCTGCTTTCAGCCCCCCAACTATGGGGATATAGCTGTTTTAGGCAACCTGGAAAACTGCCTCTCCTTCTTAAAGCCCTTACATATTCACATGGTGAACAAACCCCACAGGTCTGTCGTGACAAAAGACTTCAGCTAGAGCCATCCCTGTGTACTCATGATTTTCTAAACTGTTCATTCATTGCCATTGCCAGTAAAGAACTCTTCCCACCCCCTCACCCCCCCTCCGCTTCCCCAGCCCTGGGAAAACACATGTCCCAGCTCTGATAAGTTTATTTGTAAGTCTGATTGACATATGACGGGACAAAGTTAGACTGACAGTGAGTGTTTCATTGATGTGAAATTTTACACCATATCTGGACATAGTATATACTTGGTTTATGATCCAGCTGGGCATGCTTGTTAGTTATTGTTGAGGTCAATCAAAGTGTAATTGTAACATAGGGAAAGACAGTCCCAGGGCTACAAAGATTTGTTTCCAACAGCTGCTATTCATTATTCATTAAACTCTACCTTCTGTTTTTGAAATTAATAACCCTTGGCCTTCTAACAAGGCATCAGACTTTGATTTTTAAATCTATATTCTTAAAGATGCACTAGTTTCATCCCCAAACAAGTGAGAGCACAAAGCGCTTTAGCTAGTAATAGTTGTTGGCTGCAGAACTTAGTATTTCTGCTCGTGGAAAACCAGATGTGAGTTAATTAACCTGAAATTTACAGGCACTGCATGCTGAATGTGAGAGGACTGACTGGTGTCCAGTAAACCCCAAACTTATGGAAGTCAGGGGGAACACTCAACACTTCAATTAAATATGATTTCTTAAAAATTAAGGCGAAGTGCAGTATCACAAGTCTACAATGCAGGAATATCAGATTAAACAGAGTTTATTCAAATTGGCAGTTGGATCTCCATTAAATTGGAATTTTTCCAATGTCCATTTGCCATTGTTTGTCAAACATACAGCACAGGCTTTGGCTCAGGGTGATGGCAGAAGGAGATGCATTGATGTTTCTGTCTGATGAATCCTGTTCCTTTGTCTCTATGAATGGTGCTCCACTGAGAGATGGCCCACGGGAAAGGTGTCAGGACAGCTTTGGAGCATGGCTGGAGGCAGGGATTGCTTAGCACTGCCGAGTCCTGCCCAGTTCCTGTGCAGCTTGGTTTGTTGCCACTGAGGAGAAGCTACAGTGGGAGCTGGATATTGTGCATGTGGTCCTACTGCTGTTTGAGGAGTGTTTTTGGTAGCTGAGTGAGGGATGTGTTTTTTGATCCCATGAACCACAGGAAGAAAATGGCAATATCTGTCAGTAAGTTGTTTGAATGAAAGCTGTGATTTTTGAATGACAATGTTAGTTGCCTTGTCCACTGCAAATTTCTAAACTCTACAGCAGTAAGTGACTACTGCTTCAAATGGCCTCAGAACAAAGCTGTCAAATAAATAGCTATCAGTGATATTATGGGATTAAAAGACAAGTTATCTAATTAACCGCAAGGAGACTTTGTGACAGGACTATACCCACTATCTATATATTTGCAAAGAATTTTTTTTTTAAATATCTACTTTTTTCAGTGTGGGTTCCAGTGTGATGTCCAGCAGTCTAAAAACAATCATTCTCTTTGAATTCTACCCTACCAGACCTCCACTGGAACAGACTGAGATTTTCTGGAGTTTGTAACTAGACACCACCATCTTTGTTGAGATTTTTACTGTTGTGAGATACCCATAGTGTCTGGAAAGCAGGATGCCTCAGAGTTATGAGTCCTACCACAACCACCCACCACTAGTGTATAGGTAGGAAGCTGCACTGAAAGCGTACCATTCTTCAGTCAGGTGAGTATTTTCATTGAATAGTGAAGTTTTAAATTCTCTCTATAGGAATGTGTCCTATGTCTCTTTCTCCAAAACATTGGTCTAGTCTATATTGGCGTGAAACAAGTTCAAGACAGTTGTAATTCCCTTCCAACAGTTGTTACAAGTTTTATCAAATTCTAATAGTGAGCAGCTCAAATTGCACATATGTTTCTTCTTCAGTTTTATGTCAAAGTGTATGGAAAACTTATTTTGGCTGACTTCAGAGGACACTGGGTCCAGCCCAGGCAGATCCAGGCACATTTTCCCCATTTCATCACTTTGTCATTATATCAGAGCTAATACACTGTGGCTAAAATTCGTACAGGTTATTGTTCTGAAGCTGGGTATTTCAGTGCAGGCCATCTATGGGAAATATGACCACATTAACCATGATGCATGATCATAAGACCAGTATCTACGGCAGTATATTCTGAAGTTAATGAAAATTGGTCAAGAGTGTTAAAGCAGCCATCTTTCTACTCCCTAAATCAGTCTCTTATATCCTTTTCTTTCCTATGTAAATTCCACTACTTATTCACATGAGGTACTTTAAACCATCACTAAATGTTACATTTATGACACATTTCTAAGCAAACATTGGGATATCCATTGCACATGAGGATATTTCCTCAGCTCTGCTGGCCTTGTTGAGCAGCTTATCTACTGGTCTCCATAAGTCTGACCTTTCATGTTTAGTTGCTTTAAAGACACTAGAAAACCAACCATCTACTCAATTTCCTTGTAGCTTGGGGGTAAGGTTAAAATATCATGTAGCTACCGTATGTTTGACATTATACAGCCACAACTATTTTCTTTTTAAATACACAGTACATTTTGTAAGAGTACATAACAAGTATTCTCATTCCTATTCTTTGTCCTGGAGAAGGCCTAGTGTTGTTAAATATAAAAAGTTGCCACTGGTGTTTATCTTACTAAACCTGTTCACATCAATTGGTTCTGCCTCCCCCATATTTCAAAGCAAAGCGATGGGGAAAGGTCGTATAGATTGCCCTTGTCTTCAGTTCTTGGCTTAAGGGTGTCCTGTTTGTAATTAAGGAACAATTTCTTTTGTGATGGCAGATTTTTTTCCTTTCTTTTCTCTCTTTCTCTTTTCTTCACGTAGTATTTGGAAAGGTATGTGGAAGCCAGAGAACAGTTAATGCAATTGGAAAATTTGTTCCTTCAGAAGTAGTTTGCCTTTGGTATTTTTAAGAAGAAAATCTGAAACAGCCTCTGTATCGTGTATTCAAATTCGAATCCATATGCTATCAGAGCAGTGAATTTGGAGGTAAAGGGCTAAATGCGAAGATTTTGATTGCAAGGCCGTCTGGCATTATTATGAAAAATGTGCTTGAATGCTTAAAAGAAACCTAAACCACATTGCTCAGTAGGTGCTGACTCCAATGAAATTGAACCATCTTGGTGCAGGTTTGTTGTCTGACTGTTGGAAAGGCTGTGGGAAAATCCGTTATTTCTATACTGATGAAGTGGCTGTGGCAGAGAATCATGATTTTAAAGGGAAAAACTACAAAATGGAATGTCTGGCACGTTGAAACAAAATATTTTAAAATTGTAACTTTTTAAAACAAAACTTATTGCCAGATGTACCTTTCTAGAAAACCAGAAAGAGATAATGAATCTATTGTTGCTACAGTTTAGTCCCAGAGAGATAGACACTGAAGAAAGCTAAAGTCTATTTGCTTTCACAAAAATAGTGAATGTGTTTGGGCAATACAGAGAAATATGCTTCTAGAAAATATGTAGACTGGTGTTACTTGGGTTGATCTCCTGAAGCCTGATTTTTTAGATTTCTGTGAAACTCGATTTGTTTGCCTTATTCTCTTGAAGTGTATGTGCTGTGCTTGCTTACAGGCTTCACTGCGTGGATGGAACCAAAGGGATTAGTGATGGGATATAAGGGCTTTTCTATCTGGGTCAGATTGGATTTAGCACTGACTGAAAATGACACCAGTTGTTTAGTATTCTGGATCAAATGTACAGTGGCCAGATTCATAGCAGTCTGGGTCATCTGAGGTCATAGTGCAGCTAAAGTTGAGAAAACAGCCAAAGCTGAAGCAGCACTTTCAGACTGCTAAGGGGGGAAGAACAACACTGATTATTCCCACACCAAGGTTTCATTTGTATGTATTTCCTCTTCCTTTTCTTTTTCAGGCTGAATACTTTATTCCTAGATGGCACATGTAATGCATTTATTTAGGAAGGCGTGCATCACGCCAGGCATAAATCTGATGAATGGTTTTTAGTCTGAATTCTGCAGTCTGAATTGCTTTGTCACTGCTCTGAATCAAGAGTCTGTTTCTGAAGCAGTCAGCACATACAAAAGGTCCTCCTCTAAGATTTGAGTGAGGGGACAGGAGATCTTTTTATCTTTTCACTTTATGCAAGTGGGTTTTTCAAAATAATAATAAAAAAAGGAAATAATTAGGAATGAAACAGGTGGCAGGCAGCTTCCCTGAACTTCCACCATATCACACTGGAGCTTCCGCCACAGACACAGTCTCTTGTCCACCTCATGGGCTGTGAAGGCAGACGTAGCCAATCAGGAAAAGATGGAAAAAAGTCAGAAAAAGTCAGGGGAAGATGGAGTTAACGACATTTTAATCTTCCTTGTGACTGTTTCTATTCTTAGCAGAGAAGGGAATTGGAAAGAAAAAGGAACTAGTTTCTGTTTTGGTGCTAAGGATCTGCCTGCACAGCAGTTTGGTAGCCTGTGAAAGGCAAATGCTGTTTGTCCCACTTTCCTTATCACCGGGCTGGGTTACTTGCTTCATGAATAGCATGGGAGAAGGCTCAAACTGCAATGCATTGAGTGAGTGCAAACAGCCAAAAGGCAAAAGACCGGGGATTTAAATTTTTGTTGTTTGACTTCTACGTACTGAGCCAGGTAGATCCACCATGCTTGTTGCTGTAGTATGAAAACTACAGGAATTTTTTCGTGTTTGAACTAGTGCAGCCCTGATTCAAATTCTTTCATTTGTATTGGTGAAGTAGTTCAAACATACAAAAAAAAAAATAGACTCTTATGATTTATAAATTTGGGAAAGTGTGGGACTTTCTCTGTAATGGAGATCTTTTTCATGTCACGGGGCAATGAGCTTCGGTGACTTTGCAGTTGCAGACAGGCTGAGCTGTCTTGGTAGAGTATTTCCTGTTTCGGGCAGATGAGATGTCATAAATCTTCATTCTCTCTGTGATAAATTGTGTGTTAATGAAGATAGAACTTGCTTTGATATGAAACCAGGTTAGAAGAAAAATTCTTCTGATGAGACAAACCCAGAGATAGTGAAAATTGCAAATTAGGATACAGGGGAAGTAGTGGATCTTCAAGAGGAATTTCTGTGTGGACAATGACAAATTCTCTACAGCTATTCTTGGATATTTTTAACATTTGAATTAAGATATAAAGGATGCATTTACAAGCTACTGGTACAGAGGATTGCTGAAAAATTTGGTGATGAATTTTGGGTGTGAGATGGATGTCACTATAAGCATACCTCCTCTGTTCCCGTAGAACACAGCCTGTCCAGATGTATAGTTGTTCTTGCCTTATTCCATGAAAAGCATCTGCAAATGAGGAACTGCAAGGGAGAAGGGGTAATTCACCTAAAATTCTGGCTGTGAGGTTCATTTTCAAGCTCTCATGTGTAGCATGTCAAGAAATGGGCCTCATGTTAGTTGACTCATTGTGTTATTATTCTGGTTGTATATTGATATAACACCATGAGAGTGACTTCCAAGATTTTTATCTCTGTGTCTTATTGAGGCATTCATTACACATCCAGTCATCTTATAAACCGAGTGCCTTTCAGTCCTGTGCGTAAGGCTGGCAACTCTGACAAGGGTAGGGCATGTACTGCTGTTGTATATCCATGACGTCTTCAGGACCAAATCATTCAGAGATTGGTGATACGCAGAAAATCTCTTGATACTTGCAGATTGGTCACATATGTCCTCGCATAAAGCACGCTGAAGTAACTAGGGACTTTACTACAGACTGAAAGGTCACCTTCAATAACAATTATTTCCTTTTTACAGCTCACCTTCAGTCACGATCAGGCTGCACATTTTTGAGTTGCTTTCATTTCTCCCACTGATATTGGATGTTTTAAGGAGGTAAACCTTGGCCTCATCTATCATTCTGTCAAATGCTGAACATCAGACCCGTACTTGAATTATCAGTTGCATGTGGATTATGTTACCTGTCTCTGTTCTGATCTGTTTCTGTTTTCCATATGATACAGCTGGTGTAGGGTTTTTTATCATATAAAAGCTATAACCTGGAAGAACCAACATTAATTTCCTCTGGAGCCTTATGAAAAGTATCAAGGGTGTGCCTGACTTGTGGTGACAGAGCTTTTCAGCATACTCTGAGAAAGAAGTGCTTCTGGGCACACATGGCAGCCAGATATAACTTAGATGAACAATGGCGTACATATAGTACTAGTTCATTAACTTTCCCTTCATGAATCTGCTAACCAGATACTTTACTAGCACTTTTAATGTACCATCACATGTCTGGGGTCAGATACTAGTAATACCCAGCTGCAGATGAGGCCTAGTTTCCATAAGACCTCAAACAATAGCGATTAGGTGAAAGCTTAATGCCTTTACAGTCTTATAAACCCTCTGTCTCATATATTACATCAGGCATTTGTGAAAGGGAAGACAGAATAAATTAGTCAATGTAAAATGTATCCGGAAGCCTAAATTAATCCAGTGCTTCCCAGTATTATCCCTAGTAACATGACCCTAGAACCAATGCTGAAACGGAGCAACAGGGTCGTTGCGTGCCAGAGATTAGATAAGGTCTTTCCTAGAATCTTTCCTGCAAGATGTAACCCAAAGAAATTGAAAGTAATTTAGAAAAAACTCTTGAAAACAGTCTTTATTCTGAAGGGATTAGGAGCCCGCAACTGAAGATGATGCTCCACAGTCACCTTATAAAAAAAGCTTTGTTGAGACAGCCTCAAGTCACTGCAAAAGAATTATTGTAATTCAGGAACTTGTTTTATCAATTCCCAGGCACAGTGCAGCAGATATTGGGTGTGATTAAGAAATGGTGCAAGGGCATCCTACGTGGGCAGCTGATTGAAAAAGCTTCTGGAAAAGACATACATCTGGTCTAGGTTTCTGGGGAAAGGAGAGCAGCTGTTTGGAGTTACCTTTGTCTTCCTCCTAGAGCTACAGCAAAGGTGCAGAAGGTGCAAGGTGGCTCTGAGAAGGCATCATGGTGGTGCAGCTGAATCACTCACACCCTGGCCTGAGGAGCAACCTGCTTGTGGCTTCTGTGACCTCTGGCCTGTGTGGAGTCACCTCTGCAGTGGAGGCCTCTTCATGAGAGAAGTGCTTTTTTCTTTTTGTACCATCAGCAGGTACCATCATGGGGGGCTGACAGATGCAGGGGGGAAGGGGTTGATGAGAAGGTTCAGCTGGTGTTCAAGCAGTCCCATGCCCATCCACATGCATCTGCCTGTGGAGGAGATGGGCACCTGTGGCCCTCTGGTCCTTGGGATCTTAGATGACTGTAACACAGGGGCCAGCAGCTGGAACAACAGCAGTTTGATGGACAGGCCATCAAAAGTGTGGTGGCACATGTCCTGAGCTGAGAGGGGAGTCTCTAAAATCAAGAAAAACTTTTTTTTTTTCAAAGTTTTCACTTTGGATTCAAAAGACAGGTATCAGAGCACAATGTGACTGATCCCAAGGTATCTGCTTGTAAATTAGTACTGCTGGTGGTGTCTGGGGCTTAGTACCACACAGTCCTTCTTGAAATGACTCCTGGTTCATTTTTCCCATAGAATCCTAGGAGAAAGGGTAACCAAGAATTTCTTGTTCTTACTGGAATAGACTATGAACACAGGAGGACTTTCTGGGGTGGAAAGGATCTGTGGTTGGGACATATGGTCTTTTAATTTGGAAAAAATTTTATATTTTCCAGGGTGGTTGCCATAAGTCAGAGAGAGTTTAGGCTCATAGCAAAGATGGGTGGATGGAAAAGCTGGTTTTTGTTTTTGTTTTTTATTTCTTCGTTTGGGCTCTGACACAAAATGTTTCACTCTGTTGTTTGAGATTTTGCCACTAAAACCTTGGGAAGAAATGAACCTTCTGGAACCTTCTTCCCCATTGCAAGGCTGGTATTGTTTGGGATACCCTGCTGGGCTTCTGAAGAAAAGTGATGACAGACACCCTGCGACAGACGTAAAAACCAGCTCTGGAATCTGAACTGCAAATCAAGCACGTGAGCAAAAGCTACACTGACTTTTGTGTGTCTTCATCCTCTCCTGCAGATTGAAAACAGGCCGTGTGAGTGTAGCACTTTAAATGCTTCTTGGGAGAACTGGCCGCTCTGACTAACTGAAGAGAAATGGGAAAGATGACTTAAAACTATGAAATGTGTCATAGTGCAGTTTCTGGAGAAACAATGCACTGGAGGGATGTGGAGACCTGAGCTGTAAAGGCCTGTAAGTCAGATAAACAGCCAGGGGTTCACTTTTACCGTAGTGAGAAGACCCCCAGTCCTCAGTGCAGATGTGAGATGTCTACACCCAATCAGAAAGAGCTGAGCCCCTTAGACAATTACAGCTAGATCGTTAAAGTTAAATGCCTGGCTGTATCATTAACTTTATATTGTAATAATAAAAGCGTAGTGAGAACCTCCAGTAAAAGACTCAGATGATGTGCTATTCCCAACCTGTGATTCCTACGGATTAGGGGCAGAGTTGCAGCCAACACACAGCGCAGTTCCCATGTGAATGGATCTGGTTTCAAAATCACCACTATGAAATAAACACAAGACTCTCAGGCAAATGAGCTCTAGTCCGGTTTGGTTTGACAGCGTATAAACATTTCCAGTGCCGCTGGGCCCAAGGGGACGTCGTGCTCTGACCTGAGAGCAAAAGGATGAAATAGCTATGTTCTTGGCAACAGAAGAGTGGGAGCAGAAGAAGACTGTAGGTCTAACATGGATAACCCAGGCTTGGTTAATCAGGGCCTATCTTGGGTATAGAGAGCCAACTTTGAGGCAGGGAGGGTGGCACAGCAGCTTTCACTCCCCATAGCAAAGGGAGCTATGTCTGCTAGGTCTACATGTGCTGAAGGAAGATGAACCTTTCATTAGTATACCTCATCTGATCAAACAGCAAAACTGGTCAGTTGGCACACCTGAAAATACTTGTCAGAATCTTATTTTTCTGTTTTTCTGAAAATACTTGTCAGACTCTTCCCCCGCCCCGTTTTTCTATTTCTAGCTTGATAACCAAATATACTTGCATATTTAGAAGTTCTGCAGGGGTTAATTCATTTGGACTACCTTGGGGATAGAAATATTTGGAAGCACTGGAATTCCTGTTTCTCCAAGTGTGAGCGGATGTTATCTGTTCATGTCCGACTGTGTCTTTGATATCTTCAGATGGAAGGTGATGGTGATGCCCCAAGCCATTTCATGCCAGCCATATATCACTGTTCTGGCACCAGTCCTCCTTTGACATCTGACCTGAGTACTATCAGTTGCTGTGCATTCAGTTGCCTACAAAAGACAGCTTTTTGCTGTAGGGGAATACCATTTGCTGTAGCTCCTGGCACACCTAAAGGGCCAGAGAACTCACTGGGCAGGGCTCCCCTGTCGAAACTGTCTGAAATGCCCATTTCCACTGTAGAAGAGGCCCTCTTTGCTCATGTGTAGCTTGAACCTTTGAGGGCAGCTCAGCTTTGCACAGGGGACAGGGTGGATGGCACTCATTCAGTGAATGAACAGTTATTCACCATCTCACTTTATTATTCCATGTGTTTTGCTAGCTCTTCTGGGTCACGTATGTTTCCAAATTATCCTTTGTACATAAAGCTCTCTCTTTTTGTTGATTTTTCTATGGTGCTGATCATGAAGTTACCTGAGCCTTTCATATCAATGCATTAATTTTTACTCTGCCCCTATGAGGTGAGGAAATGGCCCAAACTGTTGGTAGAGGGGATTAAGACTGCAACAGGGATGTTGGGAGCCTCCAATAATATCAGCGGGTTTTTTTTGGGATTAGCTCTGTAGACAAATATAGTTCAGACTCTCAGCCCATGGTGAGACTCCCAGAACTGGTGAATGTCTGTGGGGAACTGGAAGTACCTGAGCTGCCTAGAGGCACCTGAAAGCATTGCCCATGGGCAAGAGTAAACTTCAGTTGCTGAGAGCAGCATTCATGTGCTGGAGCCCCCAAAATGGCTGTCCCTACATTCACTTTGCATCTTCCAGTGTTCCCAGTGAAGTTTTCTGACCATCTCCCACAGCAGTGTCAATGTTCAGTGGGGATTTTATTCAGTCCCACTGATGATAATACAAGTTTATTTTTCCCCACTGTCTTCAGCTAGAACTTTATCAAACATCCTGACCAAATCCATGCCATTTTGTGCACCAAAACACTCTGAGTGTTCAAGTTGAGAACCTTTATGCTCTGACTTTTTGGTTTTGGGTTGGTTTTTTTTTTTTTTTTTTTTTTTTTTTTCTGTAGTGGGTACACTACTGTTTTTGGCAGTATGATTCCTGGGGAGCTTTGCACAAAATTGTCCTCCCTAAATATTTGTGATACAGACTCCCACGTGATCAGTCAAAAGATCTGAACTGTTAGAGCCAAGCACAAGCCTGACTCGTGAGGCAATATGTTCTCAGGCTAATGCTGCGCCGTTGTTCTTGGGAGAGACTCCCTAAAAGCATCAAATTGTGAGAAAACCTAGGAGATCCCATCTTTGCGACAATAGTGGTGCTGATAAATTTGTTTTGCCAATGGGCTTCCCAGCTGAATGCAAACAAAGGAAGGCTTCTGATTCCTGACTGAGGTTTAATGGGATATTTCATTCAATATGATCCTGCCAGTAACATCTACTATTCCCCATTTAGCAAGGCTCACAAAATAACCTCTGCCAGTTGGTATCACCTAGACTGCTGTAATTTTTGCCCTGTGTTTTAAAATTATCTATTATCTATTTTTTTTTTTAATTTTTTAAAATTGCAGAATCACTTTTTTTTTTTTTTTTTTTTT
>VZRU01007625.1:72263-123416 GCA_013398155.1 Pedionomus torquatus
TAGCGATAGGACAAAGGGGGAATGGTTTTAAACTGAAAGTGGGTAGATTTAGATTAGATACTAGGAAGAACCGTGAGGGTGGTGAGACACTGGAACAGGTTGCCCAGAGAAGTTGTGGATGCCTGAAGTGAGTGCCTTGCTTGGTACAGAGGAGCTTTTCTCCAATGACAACTTTTGGGCTGAGTCTAAAACCCTAAGTTTTGCGGATCTGAAGGTATCGCATTTCCTAGAAGAATTGTCAGGAGCTGCAGGTGCCAATATTGGGGAACAGCAAGACTTGATTCAAGTTGGACAGTCTTGGGTGTGAGCTGGTAGTTGAAAATACTGCTTCTAGTGCCCGTGCACTTCTCTTGAGGATGTGGGATGCTGCCAGGCTTGGCTGGCAGACTGATATTCGCTGGTGTTTTTAAGACTTCTCCAGGGATTGAACAACTGTACATTACTGTTGTTATTACAAATCATAATGCATTTATTTTATTATAGCTTGGGCAGTATTTTATTCAGAGCAGCTCAATCCATCTTTTAATATCTATGAGTTATGGTTTGGTTCCCTGCCAATCATTTCTCCAAGAACTTGGTGCTGTAGCTTTTGCCTTTGCTCAGTGAGACGGTCTGAGCTCTTCTCGTCTTGGGAGCAGTGGATATAAATATGTAACATTAAAACCTGCAAATGGCATCATTTGTAAGTGCAAGGCTCAGGTTCATCTCTCTGTTTCCATTTGTGCTGCCATAACCACATTTATTTCAACACAGCTGATTTGGAATAATATAGATGATGGAGACGTTGACAATATGTGTATAGGCCGCTACAAACAGTTAAAAATAATATAGCCACCTGACTCAGCTGCTCAGATGGCATAAATTCCTCTGCTGCATTAAAATTAGGTGGCCAGTGTACTGGGATGCATCTTCATTATTTGCCTATCTTATTGTGGTTAAAATTAAGGGATTAAGGGAGAGTCGGGTAGAAGTAAGGTAAAAATATACAGAACATTTGAATTCATTAGGAGCCAGAGAAGATTCATTGAAATGGGGTTTGCAAGCCCAAACAAGTTCCTTACCCATTCTGCAGAAAGATGGGCTCTGGCTTCCTTGAAATTCACTGCCAAGTGAACAAAATGTGGCTTGCTTTCACTTTTTCCCCTCGCCCCTCTCCCCTTCTTTAATTCTCTGGTTAGTCTTGTTAAACACATCTGGTTGCATGTCCACCTACAAACAGTCTGTCCTGTACGTTGTCCAGGAAATGGGTGCTGTTTAATTTCTTCTGTTTTCTTTTCCTGATGAACTTCTTTGTTGTCTGTGTTGTTACAGACACAATTCGAGATTCTTCAGCTTAGGTCCTGGTTTCTTCTTAAAACAGAAGAGGGATGGTGATTTATTACTTGTATGATGAAAAGCCCTCTCCTGGGCTCTTTCTCAGTCACTTTTACTTCTAGGAACTGTGTAAAAATCAGAACAAAGGCAATATGTGTGCATATTGTATATATTTTAACTGGTTATTCCAGAAACACAAAATTTCTTCTTAACTGTGAAACAGATTCTCTTCTGTTCAACTCCATTACTTCTATACCAGGACTGAAAAATCTGACTGATTTCATTTAATATTAGGTGCTCTTTTATGCTGCTCTTGATAACCTCAGTGGTGAGAATGAATTAAATGAGAACTTGCCTGTTACAAGAGGTTGCGTTTCACAGGATACTTTGATCATTAATTTTTCCTGAGAAAGGACACTGTCTTAATTGTTTCCTTGCAGGAAATTCTGGTTCCTCAAAGCCTGGTCTGCTGCTTAGGTAGATTCAGGTTTCACAAGAGAGTAACAGATCAGACATTGGGGTGTCACAAGAAGTTTTTGGAGGGTCTTAAAGCAGCGGGAGCCAATTTAGCAAATATTATTTGTATTTATTTTTCACGACTACCTTCCATAGGTGGAATTAATTTTTAGTCTGATCTGTTTCTAGCTGCTCTTGCTTGCATAGAACTTGCAAGTTATTTGGAAGCTTTTTCTACTGATAATCTTTCTGCTGATAAATAAAAACAAGTACTAGAAGACAGCAGAGCTTCTAAAGAGTCATCTTGCTTATATAGCTGTTCCTTCCCTGGGTATCTTCCACTGCCTCCAGGGAGGAGGATGCAATGAAACCGTAGACGCTCCTTTGAGGGAGTCTCACTGAGCTGTTGACAAGTTCTTCATGGGCTGTGGACAATATACCACTATGCACTTGTGTCACACCACAGGGCCTCCCATTGACGCTTATCCTTTTCGTTTGGCCTCTGACCTCGGCTGCTTGCCACTTAGTGAAGCAGCAGTTCAGAAAAGAAAGCAAAAGTCAGGCCAAAGTAGCTTTCATCTACCTTGCACAGCCTAGCTCATGCTTCTTGCTATTTTTCAAAGTACTAATAATCAATACAGCTCTTATTTATTTTTCTCATTTTGAAATAAAAAACATTCTTGAGTATAAGTGGACAAAATACCATTGTTTCCTTGCTACCCAGATGTGTGAATTTTTCACTCTGACGTCATCATTTTCCTCCCTCTTTTTGTTTTTAATTTTTATTTTACTTTTATTAGAGGTAATCCACAACCAACCCGAGAGAGTTAAAAAATGTACTAATGCAAATTTACAGGTTTGGTCCCTCTGCAGTTTCTAACTTTCACGTGTGTTAGTGATCTGACCTTGGGCTTACTGAGCTGAAAGCAAAATGTCATGTGTAAGTACAGTTTAGATGATCCATGCAGCAGTGGTTTTAAATGGGAGCATCTCATTCACTTGGTTAATTAAAAGAATTCATTACAATTTTTCAGAATATGAATAATAATCTTTGAAGTCTGGAATGGAAATAATTGTACTGTTCTGGATCTGTGACTGTAGGGCTATGACACCCCAACTCTTTGTACAGTGATACCAAAAAATAACTTCAGTAGCTTCCAAGTCTGTTAATTGAATTACCGGATTACAGGAATGTTGAAAACTCTCTGTCTATAACCAGGAGTCTGTTTATGTCAAGGTGGTGTACAAAATCACAATGAAAAATCACCTCTCTTGACATGGGAGTTGAAAAATGACCCAACAAACCTCCTCCATACCCCTCCTCCCACTGATTTTTGGAAGTGGACATCAAATGAAAGGGTTAGAGCTAGAGGGAGGGGAGATGGTGATTTAATTAGAGATCTAAGGGTCCATCCCCCTACCCCCAGCATGTAGTATTGTAATTCAGCACATTTCCAGTGACAGCTATTGATGTGTGATGATTACAGGCAGCTGAGAAACTGGCCTGTAGGTCCACTCTTCTAGACTTACAATGGCAGAGACAGAACTCTTTGCTTTTAAGGTTTAGCAGTTTGCCCTCTTGTTGACAGTTAAATTGTAGATAAAAGATTCAGTGAAAAAGAAGTTAAATTAAATACACAGAAAGACAAAGCAAATGTTAAAAAAGGACAGTGGTCATTTACAAAGCGGGCAAAACTTTGCAAATATGTTCAAGAGATTTAGGAGCATAGATTTTATTGAAGGTTGGCAGGATTTGTATTCTAAACCCCACACAGAGTTTTGAGTGTTTTCTCTATTACTTGTACTTCAGTTTAATAGAAAGAAAATGTATTTAAAATGTTAAGTTTTGAAATTTAAGATGCAGAACTTCAACTGGGAAACGACTAATTTTACTTTAAAGATGTTTACTTACTAAATCTTTGGTTTTGATCAGAGCTTTCACAGTTTTACCTAGTGCTGCTAAAGTTGCAGTGTTACTTGAGAAATGATGCTTTCTTTTGTTCCTTCAAAAAAGAAAAAAAAGATTCTGACTCTTAACTGGCTGGAAAAGCTCATGATTTAAAAAGTGATCTTGTATGTGAGGGTGGAGAGATGTGTGATCTGTGATTTCTTAAGATACTTTTTTTAGTACTTGCTTTTGGCAGGAGCATTACAGAAAATGGCAATCAAAACGAAGCGTTTCGTAGTGATGATTAGATATCAAGGCAGTAGCGGTGAAAGGAAGTTGCTGTATATCCTAGCAGTTTAAGTTGATGCTGTAATCGAGTTACCTTCATTTGATCCTTTGTTTCGTTAGGATAGAAATAGCGGCCCATGCTGAGCATTTAATCCTTCTGCGTGCCTCTCAATGAGCTAAGAAGGTGGTCCTCGCTTAAAACAGACAGTCATCAGACCACTAAGGCGGTCAGTTGTAGCTTCGTTCACACTAGTGCTTATTCGATGCCAAGTGTTTGCAGGATCAGGGCCAATATTTATAACTTCAATCTACTGCATAGCTTTTTTCAGTTCTTGATTCTTAACAGGTGCTCTCCCCCTGCCTGGTGCTCTGCAGACTGTGAAAGCAATTGAAGGTATTACGGTTAGACACTGAATACATCATGAAGATTAACTTGATAAATGATCAATTCTGGCCTCATGCTTGAAATTTAAGACAATTGTCTGGATGAAATGTGCAAATCCCATATAACAGGCATTTATCTCTTTCCAGACTTTTCAGTGCTCTGCACAAGATGAAAGCAAGCAAGTGGATAATCTTTTCTGGAGATGATTCTGTATTTTTTTCTTTCACTAGGAATAATTTCCTGGGGTGTGATGTCCAGCTGTGTGCTTACAGTGCCTGTCAACAATAAGGGGGACGGGTACTTTGGCAAGTGTTTCCACTGGTGAAGTTCTGGATTACCTAGGATCTGATGGACATCCCAGGCAGAAAAACAGGATCTTCCCTTCCGAGTATTCCCAGCAATGTCCTACAGGTCACATCCCTGTGCTTGGGGCTTGCCCCTGATGAGAGTGATGGGAGTGTTTATTCTTTCTACTAGCCTGCAGGAATTGTGCCCTGTATGCTTTAGTGGGAATATTCTCTTTCTCTCTTACCGCTTTCCCTTCCTGTCTTTGCTCCTCACCCTAGCTTCCCCCCTTCTTTTACCTTTTCTGGATGGTTTGTATATTTTCAGTTTAATGCTTGCTTATTTTCCTGTTGTTCCCCAAGTGGCATAGCTGAAGCATTACAGCCTGGTCATCAAAGCACCTTTTAAGAAGTGAATTGTCACAAATTTATGTGTGTATGAACTCTGTGTCTTTACATGGCAATTTTTGTGGGTTATCAGAGCAAAATATGACTTGCTTTGACAGCGGTCCCATCATAAGCTCTTACCTTCAGGAATTCAACCTCCTACTTTTACAACCTATTCATAGTCCCTTTGGAAATTTTAAGCACAGCATGTTAGGATGTTGGCTAACAGCAAATAAACCTGTGCGCTGACCTGCCCATGTGCTAATAATAAGTCACAAGTCTGCTTTTTAAGAAACTCTGTCACAAATGGTGGTTGAAAAAATAAATGAACGACTGAATTCCTACAGATAAGACCATCCAGATGGGAGTGCTGGGGGGTAGGTTAATGAGTTGGCTCTGTGGCCTTGACAGTCTTCCTTTAAAAAGAGGGGGCACGTGTTGTTCAGAGGAGTCCATGGCCTCTGTTTTCCAAAGGTGAAATTTAGCATGGAGTGAAGGGCCAGCGAAAGGTCCATGCCTCAGGCTCACATGGGGCTTGACTGATAGATAAGCGTTGTGCTAGTGAACCTCATTTTTAGGGAGCAAACCAGCCCTTCTGGTGAATTTCTGAAGAGCTCTCAAGCTCAGAAGTGAACATTTTGTTCAGGCTTTTGAGATGCTCCCTGTCTTAAAAATTTGCAAAGAGACGTGTGTTTATGGGTTAGATAAGGGATGTACGATTATCTTGCTTATACCTGTTAATGAGTGTGCATAAAGACTGTGTATGTGGGAATTACACCATTATTTTTTGCAAGAATTGGATGGCTTTAATTTCTAGCTTTGTTTTTTAGTTATATCACTGCAGTAATTAGTTCCACTTTTTCACAATACTAATCAGTTCAGCATTTTCTGAAAGGACTTTTTATGCTGCAGAAATTACTTCCATTTGCAGGGAATGTTGGATTTGCTTAGAATAAGATATGACGTTTTTGGCCAGTAGACACAGCAGATATTAGGCACCTTTTCTGGGGGGCTGGGAGGTGGTTAAAGAGTAACACTAATAGAAGCAACAGCGATGTGCAGCTATTATCTCTATTGCAACAGCATTTCAGTTTCCGAGTGGGGGTATATGGTGATTGTTGCTTTGTGCCTTGGACAACAGCATAGCATAGATAACAGCAACTAAACTCCTCGGTCTTGGGAGTTGCTTCCTCTTTTGGCTGACGGACAATTTACAGGGTTTGTTCCATGATTTCTAGTGTCTCGAGAGTGCATTAGAGTTTCACAGCAGGAGATTTGTAAAAGGGAAAGGAATGGTGTACGGGGAATTAAAAGGTCTGTAAAACTAGAGGCTTGCTCTCCTGTGAGGAGTGATCTTGTCTAAATCAATAATCGTCCATGGTCAGTGTTTTTCAGCTGTGATTATTAGGACTGTGTGTTCAGTCTGTGTTCTGAACAGCGCCAATATTGGCTTAATAACACCAAAAAAATGTATTTACAGCTATTTGTCCAAGTTCTGAATAACCGTTCCTTTTGTTCTCTGTTCTTTGCTGTTCCCAAACCATAATGCAAACAGGTTTTGGCTCTGACTCCAGTGAAGTATTTCTAAGCATGCTTAACTCCAGGCACATGACTACTCCAGTTAACATTTGTAAGACTTTGTGCAGGCTTAAAGGTAAGCTAAAATGCTTAAATGATTTGCTAACTCTGAGTCTCATTTTTCCTGAGTACTTAGGACAACATTGTTTTTAACAATTGCGCCATGCACAATAAAAGACGTTCTTGAAAAAGGATCGTTATTTTCTGTCATTCATTTTCCATTATTCTCTATTCATTATTACCTGTGCTCCTGCTGAACTGTTGGTCTTGGATAAAAAACTGTAGTAAAGGGGCATCAATGAAAGGTTGCACTTCAATGTAACAAGTAGTCAAAGCCAATGACTAAGCAAAAACCTTAACAGTCCAATATTTTTTTTGCAGAAATGCTATGTAAACAAGTGGAAAAATGAAATATAGCTAAAGAATAGGAAAGCACGGAAAAAAGTGGCTATGTGTATGTTTTTACTGCAAAAGGGTATTTTTATTTTTTTTTACTACAGCGTAACTGGTGCCTGCCAAGTCTTACCCTGCAAGGTCCTACAGGCATTACAGATTTCTACAACACGGTAGCTAAGTTGGCTTAACTCTCTTGCACTCAGCAGTGACTGACTTTGCCTACTCCAATCTCTTAGAAAAACTGTAGTGCTTAGCTTCTACTGAAGTGGAATAACGAACATATAATACAGTAAAGTGATGCAGCTGCCACAGCAAAACCGGAGTAATATTCTGGTTTTGGATCCAGTAAAGGGAAAACTTACTTTCATTTACAATAATTATTAAATCAGTCTAATTCCAGGGTAGCAGCTAGGGAAATGAAGTTCACAGGTATTAGGCAAAGGTACAGACACAGCTGAATTCTTAAAAACAAGGACACGAAACGGAAAACCAACTAGCCGGTTTTAAGAAGGACATGTTGTTTATGAGCTGTTCGGTTACATTTTTTGCTGATCCATCTGCCTGTGGAAATCCTTTGCCATCCCTTGAAGACTAAAATATCATTCTGAAGATAGAGGCAGGGTTCAAGCAGTACCATTCTCCCCTGATATCTTCTGATGAGGTGTCAGCTTCCTTTTGGCAGAGTCTGGAGGATAGATAAGGGACTGTGGTTACAGGCACAAAGGGCTTTTATGACAAGGTGAGAAAGAGAAAGTTTCAGATTAGCAGGAATTTGTATCTTTATTGTGCTTTTAACTTCAGTTTCAAATCTTAAAACAGATTTTCGCTGGTACATGAACTCAGTGAACTAATGTCCTATTGTATTTTAATTTCATCACTGACTCTCTGACTTCAAAGCCTGCTCCAAGTCTAGAGAAAAGTTCACAATCCACTTCATTTGGCTACAGAAATGTGGGTTTGCTGTACGTGGTCACAAAACAGGGAGAACTTTTGAAACAGATCAGCCAAGAATAAAAAATGCTACCCTATGTTTTGAAAGATCGGTTGTATTTGTACTTGGATAATGAATAATCTTAACTAGCTCTTCCTTGTTAAAGTAAGGACCACTTATTTGTAAGGAAACAAATAGAAGCCTCAGAGGTAGGTGTTTAAAATAATGGAAAATAAAATTAGGTAAATCAATAAAAAATAAAAAAAAACCCTGCAGGTTATATTTCTTTCCTCTCCCTAACTCTCCTATAATTGTCTTAGAATCTTGTTTTGTTCATCCAAGAAAGTTTTTAGGTTTGCAAATCTGTTCATAAATTCAAGTTTTGGAGCTTTAAAATTGTGACCTGTCAAAGTTCACTCTAAGCCTGAGGGATAGATCACATTCTATAAAATTGTTAAGACTGTCCACCCGATCAGATGGAAATCTAATAAGTGCAGCAGTGTCTCACCGCATAGGAATCATGCTCAGCATTTTGTGTGGCCATCCTTTGACATAAAAGTCACTGGTGTGTGAATTCAATTGTTTCACATACATAAAGCTCCCCAAATCACTCCCAAGTTCGAATGTTTTAGATGTACCCGTATCTGTTATGTTACTTCAGGGAGTGTCAACTGTACGTTGACTTTGTGAGAAATTAAATAAAAAATAAATAAGATTTGCTTTATGGAGCTGGTGAAAATCCAGGAAGGTAGATTTAAATTCCCCTTCTCTAGGTTGTTGAAAGAATCCACATAGACTGAAGAAATGGTACTATTACTACCACTGCACCATATGGAAACCACAGAGCAGAAATCAGCCAAGAACATTAAGGAGAAGACCCCAGGTTTTGAAAAAACTCATGTCGCTGCCTTCTTTGCTAGAAACTGGATGGATCCAAATATAGTGCCTGATTCAGGTAATAAGCCAGGGGCAAATATTGTTCTTTTGGGATTGTTTGCCAGATCTGTCAGTCCATTCTCATCTGTGGTGGGGCTCTCTGTACAGTAACAATGATTTGGCCGCTGGTGCTTTGGGACAGCTTCTACAATGAAGCAAGTAGTGGCCAATACTGAATGTACCTGGAGTCTTGTTCTGGATGTGCATATCCATCCAAAACCATCTCCATCAGAATCTCCAAAGGTAGATGAGTGATATACTGCTGAAAAATGGCACTTCTCTTTGTGGTCCAGGGGAACTGCTGGGTACTTAAATGTTTTTTGGAGGAGGACATTTAGAAGCATAAAAATAGATGCAGTGCCTGACTTCAGGGACTTATTTCAAAAGTCTTGCCCTTATTTGGGCAAAACAAATACCAACTTCTTTGCTGTTTTCCTGCTTTCATTCATTTCATGGCTATTTTTCTCATTTACTCCGAAGTAATTTGTTTATTTCTGCTATATTTCAATGTATAACATTATCATTCAATGGGAGATGAATATATAAACAATCACAGGCTGGTGTAAAACAGCAAAAAACTCTATCAAGATTCTGGCCCTGTGCGCTCACTTGCATTTTCTGAATTTCTCTTAACCTTTCTTTTTCTGTGCACTACATGAAGTCTCTGCCCCTCTCGTGTCTGTGCAAGGAGATTTATTTGGCAGTAAAAATGTCCGCATAAATTGAAAGTTTAGTTATTTACTTTATGGAAGTGAATAGCCTTCAATAAATCAGACTTTCTTTCTCTTTCCTATTATTATTTATTGTTTACATTACTGTAACAGACATGTTTCCTGTAAAGCCTTTCAGATTTCATCCATCAAGAAGGGGAAAACGTGATTTTGAAGTACAGTTGAAGCAAAGGAGCAGCCAGACCACTGAATTTTATTTCCCATCAATGGGCAAGGGGCTGCTCTCTGTGGTGTCATTCAGCATTAGAAAAAAAGCAAATTTCTCTTGCTTTTTGAGGCAAGAATTATTGCCTCTTTAAAGGGGTTCTGAGGGTTAAGAGGGGAAGGACAAGGGTATATTACAGGGATGTGTTACTCTTGCCACAGAGAGAATGGCAGAAGTTAGGTGGTATGCTGCAGTAAAAATGCTGCATAAGCCTCCTAGACAGTTAGGAATACTTAGTGTAAAAATCTACTTGCCCATCTGTAACCCTCGACACCTATGAGTTTTATGAACAAGACTCTAGAAGTGCCTTCTGGGAGGAGGATGTAGGTCCTTGGTCACAGCTGAATACCCTGGAGTGCCGTGGTGTGATGTGGGGATGGTGAATCTCATGCACTTAGTAAAGAGTTGTTGCTCTCAGGTGGAATGTAAATTACATTAATTTTGTGTGCTTTCTGATTTGTACATTGGAGATGGTAACTCTGCACCAACACAGATTTTTATTATATGATTTAAGTGCATTCTCATTTAACCCTGTTGGTATCTTGGATGACTTCATCCCTTCTGTAGATGTTTCACCTCTTTGTCTACACTTATTTACTGCTTGTATTGCTGAAAATCATTCAAGCACACTGGAAAATATTTAGTCAGGCTCTTCCAATCACTAAAGAAAAGCAAGACAAGTCTGTAAAATTGGTTGCAAAATGTTCTTATCAGCGTGTGCAGTGGTATGGCATGTACTCTGTGTCATGTGTCAAGAATCCCCGGTCTGTCCCTGCAGCTCTTCCTTATGTTGAAATTGCTTTCAACCCTGATGTTATTTCTGTCTTTATTTTTGGCAGCAGGGTTAGCAAGATGAAATTTGGAAAGGCGGGGAATGAGAGACATACAGAACTGCTTGGCGAAGGGGTCAGAAAGGACAGGCTGGCTGAGAGCAGTCAGCAATGCTAATGCATTCGTCTTCCGTCTCCTCACGTGGCAGAGGAAGGCGAAATCCGATGTGGAGTCCAGAGGTCCCTTCCCCCCACTTTCATCTCACCCACGCTATAAGCTTCGTGTCAAAGCCAACCTCTTCCTGCTGGAGAACGACTGGATGCGATTCCTTTCAGAGGCTGTCAGCGCTTCTCCCCTAACTGCCCCGTGGAGATGCTGTTGAGTGACATGAAACACTTTTTCTCCTGACAGGATTAGCTAGCCATCTCTCCACACTGCCCAGCTTCCCCTTCTGCCTTTACCGGCTCTTTCTATGTGGCCAAAGAGTCTGGAGAGCAAAATAGCATCAGGCCACTTCTCCCACATTTGCTACTGAAAGAGGAACTCTGTTATTAGGGGAAACTTTCACTCTTCACACCGCATATTAAGCCATTTTTGGAGTAAGAACAGGAATTTTTCATCAATGTTGATTTCTTTTGTGCCTCTCAGTTTAGATCTCGTGCAAGTGTACAGATTGTCCAGCATTATGCCTAGTCCACAGTCCTTCCAGGTGAGTCCCTGCTCTGACCACAGTCTCATTAGGTGTTCTGTAGGAGGGAGAGGACTACAGCAGGGTTAGCCTGTTCTAGATGAAATGCCGTGACTGATCTCTAGTAATGGAAAACTTTCCTCTTTCTGGGAAGATACATGATAAATCTTGCCAATGAGGCTCCCAGAACCAGGTTTTCGTGTTCGTTTTGACTCCATGAGTAACAGTGTAAGATGGACAGAGAGACGTTTTTAGGCACTCTAGTGGGTGATCAGTCTTACAATTTGCTGGAGGAAATCAAGAAATTGGTATTAACTTGCCTCTCCCTTGTGCCATAGTTGATGCTTGGTTATTCTGCCCCGCTCTCCATTGTCCCCTTGACCAATTTGTACTCTCCATTATTATTAGGCTATATTGGTCCTACCTGTCATTGAACATTTTCCCTTCATCCCAAAGTTGCTGTGCCTTTTTTGAATGAATGACTTGACTGTGCTTCTATTAACTAATGCTAACTAAAGCATTGTGCCAGTCAGGTCTTCAAAGACCGTTTTGTCGTGCCCCGCATTTAAATGTATGCTCTGTCATTGCCAAAATACAGATGCAAATACGTGTGGAAAAACACTTTTATTGCATGACTACATAAAAATACCTAGAAATAAGCGGCACAATTCTTTTTTTCATTGCATATATAGTGGGGTTAGGATGTATTCAGCCAAGTATGCATTCAGATTATTCATTCAGCTTGCAGTAAGCACATATATTGAGGTCAATGTTGGGTCTGCTCATGGGTTGAATCTAGTTCTGCAAATTTACAGTATTATGTTACTACATTACAATACGCTGTCATGTTCAAACCTTTGAATTTATTAAACAGGATGTAATATGCCAAATCTTTACAAATTACTCATTGTTTTGGTACTGGATGTTGGCAGTATTATCATTAACATACCAAGCCAAATGACCCTTGCACTAGATTTTCCATGTTATTTTCCAAGCAGATGTCAATGCAAGAAACTAATCTCAGTTTATCTCAAGTCATTGTACTTTCAGATGGTTATTCAATCCATGAAGTATGGGACGGTCCGTATTCACATTATCCCAAGGGAAGCCCTTTGAAAGAACTGTGGCCTCTTTGCTCTTGATGGTTAGAGGAAAGCATTTTCTTCCAACTCTTTACAACTCTGCTTCCACATGCTGCCAACTAGACTCATGTTTTTGCCAAGGAGAAACAGCCCTTTCCTTTCTGTCTGTTTCCACCTTCAATTTGTCCTGCTCAGGTTTATTGCTGGAGAAGAGGACTCATTTCTTCTCTAAAGAAGCAATCTTTTTTCTTGCAACAACCACTCAAGCATTATGGCCTTACTATGACTTGACTCTCTTGGAAACGCTGAAATGTGGAAAAGGGCAGTTGGATCCCATGGTGATGATCAGGCTTAAAAACACTTAGGTACATCAAACAGCCTGAGTTGCTGAGGCTTTGTGGCTTCTGTTTGGATTTTTTGTTTCATTTAACCTTCAGTGTCAACAGAGCCAAAACTCTGAAAGGCATACCAGACAGGAAAAGCCAGTTGGGAAATGACCTGAAACTGTTGTTGGCACCGCACTTTAAAAGTGAGCCTTTTTATTGTCTGCAAAGCAGTGGTTGCAAATCACTATCCTTGTGTTGTTATTAGCTAGTGCAGTGCTGGGGATAACTCTGAGCAGTGGCATTTCATGTACAAAAAGAAAATCCAAGAAAACTCTAGTTTGAGACCTGAAGTTTTGATTTTCTCGTGGCAGGGCTTTTTCTTCTGATTTTGAAGCCAAATAAAAATTGCATCACGGGGCCTGACTTTTCATCAGACACTTGAAATCAATCATGAGGCATGCTGAAAGGACTTCAGGAGTGCTTCAAAGAATCTATTTTCCTGACCAAGCTTCCTATATTTTGTAACTGACATCACTAAGAAAGACAAAATGGTTGCCTGCTATGCTACAGTTAGAAGAAAAGGAATGAGAAAGGTGAAAGTATTATAAACCTACAAAGGAAAACAAGCACAGAATGACCTCTCTTGATCTTTACTATCAAGGCACTAACTATGTGTCTCTTAATGTCCAATTCTAGCTAAATTTAATCTATACACCGTCTACCATATTCCCTCTAGGGAATGCAATGCCAAACGAGCACACAGTGTTCTCACATTATAATCTTCCATCAGCATTGCTGTGGGGGATATTAAGTCAGCCGGTCTCCTTGCTGCTGTAGCCTGAAGAAGAGGCCAAAGTTCACCAGTTTCATTAATTCATTCAGGAAGAGAGGAAAGTGAAAACAAACCAAGTATTTGTTTTCATTGATTGTCCAGACAACCAAGTCACTTGGTTGTCTTTTTCTTTTTCTCTTTTTCCCTTCTAGAAATCAAGAGGTTATAGAACTCCAAGAGTGGCAATGAAGATACTTAAACAAATAGAGTCATAGAATTGTCTAGGTTGGAAGGGACCTTTAAGATCAACTAGTCCAACCACCAACCTAGCTCTGATAAGAAAAAAAATGAAAAGAGTCATTCCATCATATTCAGGTTTTCAGTGAATGCTTAAATTTTTGCCTTAGACTTCCTTTGCTTCATTAGCTTACTTTTATCAGACTGATAATAAGTTTTAAGCATAAACTTCTCATTTGATTATGGTTCTTTATCCAATGAGACCTTACTAATTTTCTTTTCCTACTAATCACTGAACAAAGACTGCATTTCAAGAATGCTGGCTGGTTTGCGGAGTGCTGGCTGTATGAGATAGCTCCTTCTCTCTCTGAAAATGCAACCTCACCTAACGTAGAGAAATTAAACTGTTGGGAAATCTGAGAAACCCTGTGGTCACAGGAGATGCAATCCTACATTGACTGCAAAACTCCCTGCCAGATGAAATAAAAATAGCTATTAATTTCACCATGTTAGGAGCTAAGAGCATGTATGGGATCCAAGCTTAAAAGCCATCCCTTTGTACAGGCTTTCCCCCAAATGTAAATGCAATCATGCTGTCAAATAAAAACAGAGGCAACGATCTTAATACAACACGCTGCTATTGCACTTGTATAGTCTGAAGAAATGCTTGGTCTGAGACTGATGTGTACCAGTTTTAGAATTCCACTGAATACTCGGAGATCATATTCACTGGTAATTTATAGGTCAGCCTTACAAGTGTATGAAAGTCACAGCAATGAGGCCAAAGAAATGAAAGAAGGGCTGGACCAGAAATATGGAGGATAGCAATAGATTACCTTGGTTAACTTGGTAGTTCAGGAGTTTGTGAGAAGTTTGTGACTGCTGTTCTTTGTTTTTCTTCTGTAGAGCAATTTCCCCTGTCCTCTTCTGCCTCTTTCACGTTATTTGTTTTCTAGTAGTACTGACCTTCTGCACTGAAAAATAAAAAGAATATTTTCCTCAAAGAAAGAGTCTTCCATGTGAAAAGATTTTTCTTGTATATGAGTTCACATTTTGTAAATCTATTCTCTTGCAGGCTTTTCTGACTCGTGCATAAAACTGTATTTTTGATTTTAGGTAAATGCTGCAAAAGCATGTGACTTGAAAGCCTACATTCCCTGGATTTCATTAAGATATGAATTAGTCTTTTAAGTCAGATTTGAAAATAAAGCTGAGGCTCCTAAGTCACTTAGGTACTCTTCAAATGTACTTTTAGGGTAAGTCCTAAATGCAGGTTTTTCTCCTTGTGTATTTTTTTATAATGATAATCTAATGTTTAGCCAATGCTTGGCTGTGTAACAACAGAGAGTTGTGAGATGACCAAGCTCATTTCCTGAGTTGCATCTTTTTGTTTTCATAGCAAGTCTTTATTTAACTTCTCATTTAACAAGCCTTGTGGACTATCTCTTGATTAGATTCTGCATGTTTCCTGCCACTTGCATGAACTGAGAAATGTAACCTTAAAGCCAGAGCCAATATAAATATTTTTTCATAGAGTGATGTAACAACCAGCTTTTTGTTCCACAAAATTCAGACTTACTTGAAACTCTGAAACTTTCCTCCATTTTCAGTCTGTCCTGAGAAATAATTCGAAGCAACCGCTTATGTAAGTGAGGAAGCTGGGGGTTTAGCATTGTAAGGAATCATTGCAGAATCGTTATTTGGAAAAAATGGTTAAACTTTCAGAAGGAAGATTGTGATGCTGGTGGTATTAGGATGAATTTAAAATACGGCCCAGGATAACCTGCATGCATTGCATTCACATCTATGTGGAAAGTGAGAGTCCCCTTGTATTATTTCTTCACTGTTTGTGTATTTGTTACTATGCAGACAAGCTAGGAGCATTTTCATCTAATTTGCTGTACAGTCAAAATCAACTAAAACTTTTTCCTTCCTGTACAATTCCTGGATTTAATTACTAATTTGAGGGACTAGCTTTGTAGCCCCGTACCCTGCTCTTAAGTTTCATAGTGAAAATGTGGAGTGACTTCAGCTGAGTGCAAGTACTCTGCAAATGTGCTTGTGTGGAGAGCAACAGCTGGTCCAGAAGAAGATGGTAATACCAAGACCAAGAAAAAGTGGAATTGGATTTTAAAGGAGAAGTTTGTGCTATGGTTTTGGGGAAGAGGCCAGCTGAGATAGTCAAGGCCAAACATTGTCACCATGGGATATGCCCCAGAGAGGTTCAGCCAAAGGGCTGAATGTTGGAAGTTTGTCAGGGTTGTTTTTATTTTATTTTATTTTATTTCCCCTAACTAGTATAAGATTAATTTACAGTGTTTGGGCAGAGGGAAAGTTGGGGAATAGGGTCAAATTAATGGCAAGCTGCCAAAATCTGCTTCACTTCTTTATCAAAAGAAAAATAAACTTTCATCTGCTTTTCTGATGTCTTTGAGTGTGAAAATGGGTGTGTTGCAAACTGAATGCATAAGCTGCTCCACAGCAATGAATTTCAAATTCTTAAAGTTTATGGGGCATTATTAAACCTGCAGTTTCGGTGGTATGTTAGCAATTGCAGACTTTTACTAGCTTGAGCTCACATTTAAAAAAATGAAAAATTTTGGGGAATTGCTGCTGCTCTTAGTTTCCAATGGTCAGTGTTCACTTGCTGCTTGGATTTCTCTGCTGATTGTTTTCATTTGCTGCCCAAAAGCCAACATATAATTC
This sequence comes from Pedionomus torquatus, assembly GCA_013398155.1. Taxonomy (NCBI): domain Eukaryota; kingdom Metazoa; phylum Chordata; class Aves; order Charadriiformes; family Pedionomidae; genus Pedionomus; species Pedionomus torquatus. The sequence continues at coordinate 88,625 of VZRU01007625.1, forward strand.
ACTCAGTCTGGTTCCTGAGTCTGCTTATGATTTTATATATATTTTTATAGTGCCATCTCCCAGTCTCAGTGTTTATGGTTTTGGGTTTTTTGTATTGGTGTAGGGCCATTGCAACTTAATTTTCTATTGTGATCTTTCAGTGAGATGTGCCAGGTCTGCAAGATGGCCCTATTTTTTCCTCATCTGTTTCTATCTGGTTCTATCTGGTTGTTGTGAAAATGTACTTCTTCAAGGACACTAAAGCTTCCAAAATGTTATCATTGACTCAGTCATGGTCCTGATAAGATACTGCCTCATTCTTCTGTGCATTTTCATAAAACTATTTTCAGCCACTTTAACTTTGCCAGACTTTAACTATTAGGTTTAAATTTTGTCAGGTGTCTGCATCAAGCAGAATGTATTTCGACAAAAAATAAACCAACATATTCTAGCACTTTTCAGAGTAATGTGAAGGAAAACAATAATACACTATTTCATTTATATTTTAACGATTAAGTATTAAAAAAAAAAAAAGAAAAAAGAAGCATTTGTGGCCACATGCTTTGAGTTAGACATATGACAAAGCCAGGGGTTTGAGTATTTGGGCCAGAAATGAATCTTTTGCCATCTACTCTAAGAAACCTTACTTTATTTGATGAAACTATCACTTTTTTTTTTTTTAAAGAAATCAGAATTCAGATATATTTTTTAGAAATGTTTGAGTTTATAAAGCTGGAATTATATGAAATATTGACATTTCCTGGGTGTTGAATATTTTAGTTTTGCTCAGCTATTTACCAGTGTAATGGGCTCTAGGCAATCCTGCTGTAGCAGAGGACTAGATGATCTCTAGAGGTCCCTTCCAACTCTGACAATTCCATGATTCTTCTTTGATACCATATGGTAAAATGCTTTTGGATATTCTATTTTGAAGCTAGGAGGAGTACCATTGAAAATGCTAAGAAGTCAATTCCCTGTTCTGATTTCTAGAAGATTTTAAGTAAACATGGTAAAAATGAAAAGAAAGTCCCTGCTACCTGCACCCTGCCGTTTAGGCCCAATAGAAATATAGATGCATTTCCTGACTTAACAGTTCTTAGCTTTACACCTTAAACGTATTTTTGGTGATTACAGGGCTGTTTTTTTGTGAGGTTCTGAAGTTGTACAGATGGGCACACTACCTGGAATTGGGCCATGCTGAAGCAAAATGCTTTCATGCAGTGGCACTCTGTATCATGGAGATGGGCCAAGACACCTCATGCCCAGCAGAGTGCTAATGAAGCGTGACATGACGAAATGTCCCTGAAAAATCTGAAGATTATTTGTTATCTGAAGGTGTTTTGTTACAGAAATTCATGTTGCTTTTTTCCTGATTGGTGTCTTTCTTGATATCAATCATCTGTTGAATAATTTGAGCTGAGAGCATTGTAGAAGACTATACCTTTAAATCTGTCTCTTGGAGAAGACATTCAGATTTGGTAGAGAGCCGATTAATTAAAACCTCTTAAGTTTTGCTACTGCATAGAATTTTGCTTTATCAGATTTTTTGATGCTTTTCTCCAAAAGTCACAGATAAAGCTTTGAGGAGAAAGACATCAAATACTTTTCCAATATTTTCTGGTTCTGTGACTTTCTTTTCAGCTCTCGCAGCTTATTTATTCCTCTAAATAATAGGTACTGCTATTCGAAACCATAAGGAGAGAAGTAGGACGGCAGTGCCTGCTAAAAGCATGGGTTTAGTGGAAAATGTGAAAATACAGGACTGGCAGAAGCAAGAATGAATATGTTTTCATCTTGCAACTTTGTTATGTTGATTTTTTTCAGTAGAATTCTAATGAAAATACTATCCCTGTTTATAGTTGAACTGCAGTCAGCTCCCTTTGTGCAAAACACCAATTGATATGAATGAGTTATGCCAGCAAGAAATAAAGTTAGAATATTTTACTTGAAAGCTGTGCTTGTCAGATAAAAGGGGGAATAATTTATTAGGATTATATCTTACTGTACCTTTGAAAAAAATTACATTAAAAATACAAACAGTGAAGAGAGAAGCACTGGGTGAAGAAATACGGTTAAAAGAGCACATCTGTTTCAAATTCTTACTTGGGGCAAAAAAAACCCCACATATGTTTTTATTTTAAATTTGCATGTGTGTTGTTATCCTTGTGTTAACTATTAGGTAAATAAAAGTATTGAGAATCCTTTTTTCAGTGAAGTTTGGTTAGGATTATTTGTACACGTTGAGAGAGATATAATTTGAAAGCTAATTGAAGCTTTGTGAGGAAACAGTTCCCTGCAGGTCCCTTGACTGAAAATACCTGCCTTTTGTGTACTAGTGTTGACCAAAGGCACTTACTTATTTTGGAAATGAAATAATTTTACCCTTCAGTTTGCATTTTTTACATCCCTTGCTAGAGTATGGCATAACACATAACCATGTCACAGCTACAGCTGGAGCAAGAACTGAACTGTAGAGGAAAACACATTTGGTTTTGGTTAATGAGCTGCACGTATTCGGCTGTGATTAGTTTAGATAGCAATTCTAGATACACTCTTGTAAAGTTACTAAGTTTTCTACTGAACAGATAGGGGGATCTCATGCTAATAAAACTAGCCATTTGAGCACAAGTAGGAGTGAAATCCCAGTGCCATTGAGATCAGAAGTAAAAAACCCATCAGTTTCCTTACGTGGAACTTGGTTGCTGTCTCACAACCATAGTGTAGGTATCCTGATGCCCGTCTGTACTTTTGCAAAGATTTGTGGTGAAAAAATACTCACTTAATTTTAAAGTTGCAAGACCTCTGACACTGGAAAAAGTTCATGTGTGATGGTTTAGAACCATCCTGTTCTGCTTTTGTCATCAAATTGAAGTGCCTAAATTAGGAGACTTGACCCTTTCCAAGGTCAGCCAAGAAAGATGAGGCAATTTATCCCACCTGGGATCTGATTAATCCTCTGGAGGTAGCTGTGTTGTGCTCTGTGCAGATGGGACAAGCCAGGCTGAGAAGTTGCCTGTTACTTGGTGCTTCCCTAGAGAACATGGGATCCTCAGGTGCTCAAGGGGGCATTGATTTGTTCTGTCGTAGGCTCTCTGAGGAGCACTCACTGTAACATCACAAAACAGAAGTCAAAGTGGGACTTTTGAAATTACCCCCCAAGTAGCTGGGCACTGTGAGCTTACCTCCTGACTTTAACTGGAACAACACGCAGGTGAGAAGGAATTTTTACTCTATGTTTAGCAGGAGCTAGAAATGTGTTGGGCGCTGGGGCTTTGAATGAAAACTAACTTTATGGACTCATTATGTTCCCTTCTTTGCTGCAGAAAAGTCAGTGATTTGATATTGTTGCCTCTGCCACTTTATTATTCCAAGAAATAGTCATAAAAAGTAGCAATAGAGTCATTAGAGGAGTCTATTAAAACCATCACTGTGCCTCTAACTGCTGCAGGAAAAGAAAAAGGCTTCTCGACCAAAGTTTTCTTTCCAAGATTTTTGCCCTCTGTAGAGATGAAGGAGGCTAAAAAAGAAATCCCTGTCTGTAGTTCTTGCCAAATAGGCATGGCTTCAGTGTTCGGAGAGTCCCTCTTGGGAGATCAGGAATGGTTTGATGTAGAAAGATTTATGGGCACTTAAAATGTATAATGAAACTGTTATCTTTGCTCTCTCTTCTTTCTAAATCATATAAAGTCAGGTGGTATGTACTCACAGTAGTATTAATAACTGTCAAGTCAGGTATAATGCAAAAAATATTCCTCACTAGTCTAGAAATTAGAACTGAGACCGAAAACTGTCAGTGGAGAAGTGATTTTTGTGTTGTCTCCAACAGTAAGAAAGGTGCTGCTCTTGCAAATCATTCTCTATAAGAAGATCTTGTGCCAAATCTCGTTAACTTCAGCGGGAGCTTCACGAGAGCCTGGGGATCCTGCCTTTCAGAGCAATTTATGTGACTAAGGCTGAGTTGGAGAAAGAACATTGTGTGTTGGGGGCAAGGTGGGGAGCCGCTGCCAGAGGGAACTGAGCAGGGAAGGAGTGAAGGGAGAAATAAAAAGGTAGTAATGCGTTACAATCAGAAGGTTTTTTTTGGATTCAAAATCCAACCGAAGTACGTTCTCATTTCTATTTAAAAAACACAGCCTTAATAATTCTGGATTGCCAGGGATCAATCCTGCCTCCACTGAGGGCACTAAAGTCTGTTGCTTGGTTTTACAAGCCTGGGATTTCAGCCCATCAGATCATTTACATACAGGTATTTCTGACTTGCACAAGGTTGCCAGAGCATTGCAGGGTTGGTTTACACCCTGCTTATTTTCAAGGTAAACTGGAGATATTTTGAAACCCAACTCAGAAAAAGTGAAATTCTGAAAGAAAACACAGAAGTTCCTGTTGAATACTCTGGAGCTTGTATAAGATTTTAAATATTCCCCAAAGCTGGCTTGATAAATGTGGGAGACTGAGGATCTATCACTCTAGCTGTGTTGTTAGAATTTCCCCACTTTTAGCCATGAAAAATAGCTGTAGTGATAATCATTGCAACTGATGCTCTTATGAGTGGATACTCACTTTGTCAGACTGAGTTATCCAGAAAGAGAAGGTGAGAATATACACTGAAACTCACAGTTTCCCTTTTCTCCACGTATTTCCTTGTCCAAGAAAAATTTTCTTGTCTTCTTTATTTTCTCCTACACTGTTTCAGATCCTCAGTTAAAATGTTGGTTTGTGTACTGTCGGCACTGGCCTGCTAATCTCATCCCCAGCCCAGTCCTTAACATTCTGTTTCGTGGAGGCCAGCACCATCAGTGCCAGAGAAGCTTTGTGAGGCGCTGAGATAAGTGTTGCTGAAAAATCTGTCTTTAGGATAAATTTCTTCTTTCCTCTCACCCTCTTTAATAAGAGTTTTGCTGACATGGTGAAGTCTGAGTGCTTGTCATTAATAATAATTAAAAAATAGTGTCTACAAGTTTGAAAAGCCTGATTGAAAACAGGAGTATACGTGATTTTTTTTGTGTATTGAAAGTTAATACATAATCTACTTGTGCTGTACTACAGTATAATGTAAATTTGTTTTAAAGAACTTTTTGTTGCTTTCAGAGACTTGCTGTTTAATTTATCTTTTTTCTTTTTTTTTTTTTCTCCCAGTGGCTAAACACTTTTAACCTCCCTTTTCTAAGTCTTATTCTGTGCTCCATATGTATGAGATCTCATTTTGAACACTTATTGTTAACTTTTTATGATTGGTGTAAAAGAGAAGTGCAGAATCTGGGTCAGTTGGATTGAATCCATGGGAAAATGCCACTAAAAATTAATTTATGATGGATGAGAATGATGCTGAAAATGCTGAATTAATTTGTTTCATTACGTTTGGAGAATAAAGATGATGGTTTGACAGCACCAAACTGAGGTGGACACAGCAAAGTCCAGTTCTTGGCAATCTTCACTCATAGCTTTGTCGGTGTGTCTCTTTAATGATAGATAATATGCTGCTCTTTGGCAACTCCTGAACAAAATCCTGAATTAATTTTGCACCTAGGGGAAAGTACAAATCATCAGTGTGATGCTGTTGATGGTGTTGATTTTTTTTCAGAAGCTCTAGTAGTACAAAGAAATGCTTCTGAAACATAGGCTGGCGGAGGGAAGAACAAGAGAAAAGGGGTAGCCAGAGTTGGAAGAAGATATTTCATACCACGGTGTCCAAGGAAGAATGGAGACTGAGGACTGAAGACTGAGTAGTGCTTAACCTGTGGAAAGTGTGTGTCCTTAACAGGGATTTTTCCTTCCATATGTACCATTAGTACTTTGAGTGTGATGGTCTGCTGGTAACAAAAGGATGTCAGCAAATTAATTTCTCTTTGGGATCTGAATAATCTTTAAGCTTCTAAGATTGTATAATTTCTGTTTTTATGCCATTATTGAACCCAGATCAAGTAAAATGACAGTTTTTTAACTTTAACATCAGAATAACTCTCAAATACATTATTAAGAGAAATTCTTTCATGAGCAGATGCCTTAAGTGCTGCCTCTTCTCCTTTGACTAATGAAGCGAATGACTGATGAAGTGAGAGTGTGAGAGTTCACGCGTAATTTCTTTCTGTATGAATTTGAAAATACTGAGCTATGAAAGTGCTAATAATTTCTGTTTGTGGAATAAAGAGGAAGATGACTATCAGAACAGGGCTCCTATTTGGAACTTACTGCAGTGATTTGCTTTAGCATAGCTTCTTTTGTTGTAGAAAAATGTGAAGATTCTGAAAATATTTTTCCACTTTAAACAGAGGCAGCTGTGCTTCTGGGTTAGCAAATGCTGCTGTTGTCTTTGTATGTGATCTTGATGCTCTGGGTCCATCACAAGAAAAAAAAAGTGAGGATTTGGGGTCTAATGAATGACCTTCTGTGCACCAAAACTCAGTTTTGGGAAAAAGAAATCTTTACAAAGTAATGTTTAAATGTATTTATAGATTCAGCTGAATTTCAGAAAAAAAGGCATGCGTAACTGCTAGCACCTTGTGGTGTATCAGGCTGTGAACTGCTAGTGCCCATGCAAATGGTGTTTCCGTATGCAAACATGGAGATGTCTATGGCCACTTAGGTGTTTACAAGCACACAACGTGTGGATGTTTATGACTATGCAACAGTACATGGACTTTGGCTGCAGAAATGTGGTCAATAAAGTGCAAAACCATAGATGTGTACACAAGCACATTCCCTGCTTATTAGCAACCTGCTATAAACCCCTGTTGACATAGCTATTGGTTGTGCATAATCATCGCACACATTTTTAACTATCACGGTAAGATTCCCAGTTTCTTGTAAAATCAGTCACTACAGTATTTTCTTTTTTTATTAATACCTGTGTGTATGAGGTGTCTGACAGAGTTATTATCCACTTTGGTGATGAAAAACTCCTGCTGAGGTCCAGGAGAACAGGATTGCAAAGACCAGCATGATGTCTGTCTTATAAAGCGTTCATTCTTCTGACTGACCATCTGTGTGTGAAAAAGGACTGCTATTACGCAGCAGTAGTTTTGTTGAGCTTGGCCTTGATTTCTTTTTTCCAGATTCTGCCTGGCAAAGAGGGAGGGAGAGAAGGGAAAGAGAGAATTTCATTGGGGAATGGAGGAGGTGGGGGTGGAAGGAAGGAGGGCTGAAAGCTTAAAAAATGAGTGACTGGTAGAAGAGTACAGTAAAGTCAGTGAATAATTTTACTGTCCTGGTCTAGCAGCTTGGGAATGTGCCATGTAAAACAATAACAACTTCCAAGTGAGAAAGGTGGAGAGGGAGGGGAAAGTTAGGGTGAAGCGTGGGGAGGGCACTGGAGGAAAGAGAGGGATTGGATCCTTGAGTAGTCATTGCCAGTCCTTGGATCAGCTACTTTTTAATTTTCTTATGTTTTTTTCATTAAATATTTGACACTGAGTCAATGCCCAGGATATAAAAATCTGTACTACTCTGTTACCACTGCTTGAGAAATAACATTACAGGTAGGCTGCTGGCTTCAGGTTTTACCCACATAAATTAAATCATTATTGCTTCTTTGGAGCCTTATGGACCTCATCTCTTTAAAATCATCATATGGCACTGAAGGAGATCTAGAGGCAGGGCTTCAGGAAAGACATAGGGTTGCTATGCAAGTTGGCCTGGGTCTTTTTTCATTTTCTTTCTGTCCACCTACTGGAAATGTTATCCAGGGGCTTTTGAAGGCTTCAGAGACTGTTTTCCAAAAGTCTAGGGGTCTTATCAATTCTGCCAGTTTGCTTTTAGCCAGGACTACAGTGCATATCTGGGATTTCAGCATAGAGAGTAAGGTCAGTGTGCTGAGCTGCTGGGAAAAATTAAGGTAATATGTAGGCACCGCACAATTACTTGGTGCCTTGGCAAGAAGTATGCTGTTTTGGGAAGCTTTGGGTTAACCTGCAGAGCATTTCCTGCTCTGTTTCAAGCTGTTTTCTATGCCCAGTTGGCAACAGCAATGTGCTGCAAGCAGCGTTGGTTTCATGTGTGCTGTGCAGGATAGAGGAGGCTTTCAGGACATGGTGGCCTGGAACAAAGAGTCTGTCAGTTCGCTGCTGGAGAAGACTTCTTATCCTGACAGAGATGGTATATGAGGCTTGGGCAGTGACCACCCGCAGCCCGGGTTTGGGCTCACATGAATACAGTTTTTGTGGTATCTTGTAGACATCTGGTTTGAAGGAAACTGATGCTGTGACTGAATGTGGCCTTAGTTCTTAGTTTAATTAAAAGTTAAACTCCAACAGGTCTGATGCACCATCTGGTGAGAAGATGTACTGTGTGTGCCTGGCTATGCATGTGTGGTGTGGCCCTCCTCTTCCCCCAACTTCAACGCACAGGGGACAGTGGCATCGAGATGCCTCTGAAGCTGCAGTGGATTTCATGCTTAAGCCTACCTTTCATCAGTGGCTGAACAGACCTGTTTCTCAGGAAAGAGAAACAGGCATGTTTCTCTGGAAAGCTGCAGCAAACGTGATTTTCAGCTGCCCATTTGACTAGTAGGCTTTTCTGGAGGGTATGAAATTGTAGGCAGGGTCTGAGCTTGCTGTGCAGGAGGAGATGCGGAGCTAAAAACCTGAGAAAATTGCTGGGGATATTGGATAATTTCAGGCATTTGAACAATAGTGATAGGAGGCAAGCCCCAGGTTAACACCGAACTGCTTTGAACACCCACCTCCCCATCAAAACAAAAAGTCAACCAAGAGGGGAAAAAAAACAAAAGGGTAGAGGAAGCTGAGTTTCTATATTTGGTCTTTTCAAAGAGCTAACAGGTATCACAGCATTGATGGAGACCCAGCAAGGAGGTAAGAAAGAGAAATGTGTTCCTTTGCTATCTCACAACCCATGTTAGTTAAGCGGTATTTCGTGCTTTTATGAGGATGGATGTGGCAAGCGTCCAAGAAATGGGTGAAAAACACTTCTCCAATTAGCTATAGCTTCACAATGATGTAATAAAAGGAATGGCAATCACAGGAGGAGGAAGTAACTGACAAAAATCTGTTCCACCTCATTCAAATTATTCCTGATCTAAAAATGGGTATAAACACTAAAAGGAGAAAAATTGCTAATCACATAAAGGCCGTCAAGAAAATCTAAACTCAGATCAACCTGGGGAGTTGTAGATGCTGTTGTAATGCTGAATGGCTGAATTTCTTTTCTCAGGTTATTTTCGTATCTTAGTAAATGAAAAGTGAAGAAACTAGTGTAGATTAAACACAAGTCGTTACTAGCAGGAAGCAGCTATTCCCATTTCGGGGGAAGCACCTCAGGTGTTACTATGGCTAGGTCTGACAATATCACCTCATAACAATCTGAAAAGAATGCTAGGAGCTGGTAAGAACAGAATAGAGATTGAAGTATAGAGCATCAAGCCACAGAGCATTCACATCTAGTTTTATATGTGAAACTCTGGAAACACCGTCATTTAAAAATTTTAAAAATTTAAAATTTAAAGATTTTTAAGAAAAACTGAATAGATGGATCATAAGGATGCTATGGAATTACTTCTATGTGACAAAGAGCTTAATAAGCTTTCTAGGCTGGAAAAGAGTGACTGTAGGGGGAAAAAATGATCATTATATTTAAAAGCAGTGAGCGTGCATGAAGAAGAACAGAGAAGGTGAAAAAGAAGCTATTTCTCACTAAACAAGAACTGGAAACACTCAGATAAATCCTTGGATACCTGATTTGAAACAAGCGAAAGGGAGTGTGATGAAGTGGTGGACCTCAGTGCCACAGAATGTTATCCTGGACAGAAACATAACCAGATTCAGAAAAGGTTAAGTTAAATTGGATGGGTTCATAAGTAGCTATTAAACATGATGGTGAAATTGCAAACTCTTATTCAGGATGTGTCTAAACTTGTAGCTGGATGGATACAGCAACGAAATAACTTAATCTGTATATACCCCTTTTCTTACAGGCGTTATTAGACTGGGATAGATAGCGGTGATAGATTATAAAATATATTTTTTTCCCCACTTGGTAGCATAAGAAGTGACTTCTTGTTGGCCTTGTACGACTGGCACAACACATCACCAAGCAAATGGGGAGGGTGTTTTGTGATGAGGTGTTCTCCACACAGCATACCAGGATAGCCAGGCTTGTGGCAAGGGTGCCCGCATTCCTCTCTGGTTTTACAAGTGGAAGGAGTGATGGAAAGTACTACAAGGCAACATGCTCTTCATTTAATACAGATCATCTGTCTTAGTCTCAAAGGTGATTGAAAACACATTTTTACAACAGAAAATGAACGACCACAGTTAATTTGGTAGATGGGAACCTGCTCTGGGAAAGTGAACAATGGCTGATCAGAGGGTCATGTTCCTGCTGATAGCGTGGCTGCTGATTTTTTTTTTCCATATCGGTGTCAAGGAGGGAAACCAGCAGCTCTTATGCCAATGAGAAAGCTATCTGTTATGAGTGTCAGCACTTTGTAAACTACTTCACTATACTCCCTGTCTCTTCCCTTCACCTCTTAGCCTCCACTTTAATAAATATTTTAGATGGAGAGATATTCTCTGCAAGACCTAAATGTGATGTGTAGATGTACTGTAAATGTGTAGAAGAGCAGAGCCTCCTTTTACCACCTGTTCTGGATTCCACTCACCAAAACCTCATGGTAAAAATGAGTAGGGTAGACAGAGAAGTCAGGTGAAAAAGTAAATATGCTCTGATTCAGACATAAAAGCTGACATTAAAAAATAGATCACCAAAACACTTGGTAAGAAATTTGTGTGAGGAGGTTCTGACTTTTAGAATGTAACTTTAATGAGTTGTGCAATATTTGAGTCTGCAATATTTAATTCATGTTAATTTTTTTATTTTAAATTTCTGATTTTTGTTCAAAAGTGGAAATGCAGGAAATTCCTGAAGAAAGGCAGTTCTGGAGATTTCCAGCTCGTTTTGGGGCTCCAGAGATTCAAATAGTTTGGGTAAACCTGTGAACTTTTGGATGTTTATCTGAACTGAACCTGAACTCTAAATCTTCTAGGGTTCACCCAGCTAAGTCAAAGGGAGGAAGGCCTATAATGATAATTTTAATGTTCTTTTCTCATTCTGCCATGGATATGACCTTCCCCAGCCTCCTGAGAATTTCTATGTGCTGCATTAAACAAAGAAAAAGTTAAATAACATGTTTCACATATGCACAATTAAACATTGTATGCACCGTTACAGCTTCAGCTGCTCTGCATCCCAATTGCTGACTGTTCTCTTTGTCAGAGGATTTAGCAGGAAAACAGATGACTGTTTCCAACCTGACATTGCCTCTAATGATGTCTTTCATGTCCGATGAAGTTAACTTACAGAAACACTAGAAATAAAACTTCCGAGCTATAGAAAGAAGAACAATAAGAAAATAAATTTCATTAAATAAATGCATATGTGAATATGTAGTGTTCGTTCTGTCAAGTTTTTAAAAGTGAGTATATCAACTTTTTCTTTGCTTGACCTTAAAACCACAGCATCTGAGTTCTCGATCTTTATCTATGGAGCCCTCTGGGAAACAGGAAAATTTATAATCTCTATTCTATAAAAAAAAGAATTTTCTGTAGTACCAAAGATAACATCATAACCTTCTTGATGTCAAAGGCAAAGCACTATCTGATTTTTCTTACTGCAAGATTTTACTAGTAGAAGCTAATGTAAGAAATCCACAGGAGAGTGAGGGATGGGGATGAAGTTTCCATTTACTTTGTTTAACGGTCCCCACATAGCCCATCATCCACCACAGTTATTACTGTCTCAGAAATGTACTCTTGTATGCCATGTACAGAAACTATATGTTCCCTGAGGGTTCTCCAGCTTGAAAACACCCAGTAGTGCTACCCTGTCCTAGCTCTTACTATATTCTGCCCTTTTTCAGACTGTATCAGGGATGACAGTTGTCTTACACTCATTAACAAATAGATGTGATGAAAGCATAGGTCCTGTTTTCAAGTATCCTTCCAGGTGCAAGAAGTATAATTGCTAGAAAAATGCATAACTGAATTTCCTTTGGTGAATATGACGATAAGCAGTTTGGTAGCAAGTCTGAAGAGACAATGCACTTTACTGTGGAGGTTTTGAAAACACGATGCCCTCTATTCCAGTCACCTGCCTTTGGACACCTATGTGAGTACCACTGCTAAGAACCTTCAGGACTTCCTCCAGTTTGTGGAAAGAGGACTAGTGACCACCTTTGTAAGACCTGGTTCATTTTCTGGTGATGCCTGGAGTTACAAGGAGTAAATCTAAAGTTTACTTCCCAAATGCGTTCCCAAGTCCTAATGTTTATGGAGTCACTATGATGGTGTTCCCAGAGCAGCAATCATTTATGCCTTTGGAGGTGCCTGCCACTGCAGGGGAAATTTGGAAGAGCTCATTTTATTTCAAAGGAATTTGGAAGCCATCATGCGCAATTTGGGTCCCTGGGTTTTCTGCAAAACTTAGTGTTCACCAGCGGTAGCTGTTCTCAGCTTCTCTGTGGGAGCAGCTGTATGTTAAGACCTCTTCAAAGCTTTAAAAACTGCCATTAGGTCCTATATTCACATGAAATATCTGTTAAAAACTTCAGACTAGGCTTGTTCTCGGATTTTTGACAGGACTCTTACACAAATTGCAGTTAATTTATACTTTTGAACAGGAACTGTGTGGGATTCAGTAATTTGGTGGGATTTCCAGATTTTTGAAATTTGTCTAGCTTTTTGTTTGCTTCTGTGTGTGGATCCATGCAGTTATAGATGTGAAGTTATGAAAACTGTAGCTTAAAGGAATTCTTTTTATCAACCCTTGTGAATGGCAACTTCCAGTCTGGCATACTTATACTGCACAACATACTTTACATTGCAATCAGTCTTTCCAAAATACCACCTCCTGGAGAGAATGCTTGAATAAGCACACTCTCCAAACTCATTCAGCTTCAAGAAACATCCTACTGGAAAAGGTGTTTTGTTGTGTGTGTGTGTGGTGGTTTTTGTTTTTTTTTCCTTGCTAATGAAACCAATGCAATGGAGCACTAAAAGGGAGAAAGATCTTTATGAAAAAATCCTCTCAAGGTAATGGCTTGGGAGAACTGTGCATCCCAGCAGGATGCAGGAATGTGTCCTAGATGTACTTAACCTGGTTTGTGCAACTGTGTTTACATAGCAAATCAAAGAAGATAAGCTTCTGTACACAAGGTCTGAGGAGATCTGAACCAGGGGAGTTATACTTACTTGAAGGATACAGCACAGTGAACTTTTTATGATTAAAGATTACTCTGGGGCCTTTCCCACAGATCAAACTCTTAGCATCAGTTTGAGATATAGGTATAAAACAGATTGAAATGTCTATTGTCTGAAACCTTTTTAGTTTATCTAAATATGCATCATTCCTCTGCTTTTGTCCTAGTATCAATAATATTCATTTTGCCACCCAAAGAATAGTTATGACTTTCTTTTGAAGCCAGAGTACTGGATGCAAGTTTACAAAACTGAACATTTGCAAAATACACTTAGTTGTGAGTCTTGCAATTTCTTCTGTTCTGAAAATGCTTTATAGAGAAGTCCGACTGAAAGCAGGTCACCATCAGCAGTAAGATTCTAGTGCTGATGTAGCTTTATCTCAGAGAGAGAGAAAAGCCAGGCAATAAAATGGGATTATCAGTGGAAATGAAAACATTCAGAGGAGTGAAGCGTAAGAATAAACAGTCTCTCTCACACACCCTCAAAAGAGGATCTTTCAACTGGGGCTTCAGATAAGGAAACATTTTCACCAGAGATTATTTCTCCTATATAGAAGAAAGAACTGAGTCAGTTGAACTCTGGGTCAGTTGACCCTGGACCTCATTGTGGCATAGGACTGATTTTGCCCTGAGCAGGAGCAGACCAGGGAATGTGACTGTATGCAGTCCTCGTGGAGCCCAGAATCATCCCTTTCTGAGGCCGAATGGTTGAAGCCCTGACTCTTAATATTACCCAACAGCGGGGCAGCTAAGATCCAGATCTGGATGAGGATCTATGCAGCATGATGTGGGTCCCCTGTATTCCTTAGGGCACTGTAGGATGCAGTCACACTTGTCAGTTACTTATTTGTGAATCGTGCAGTTCTGTCGGATCACAGCCCAGTTTCTTCTCTCCTGACGAAGTTTGAGAATAGTGATTAATGTCTTACGTTTTGTTCTGCCATGAGTTGTTGTGGGAGTGAGCTCGAGGTTGCATATCTAGTGAAGTATCCTATCTTCCTCAAAGAGCAAGAAGTGATGACACTGCGGGCAAGAAGCCTTAAGTGAAAGTTTGTTGTCTGAGATCAGTTTAGGTCAGCCTGGCTGTCCTGGTACTTCCTGTCTTGTCTTTCAGTTCATCAGGAAACCTTACTAGAACTTGCTCTGATTAGGAATTATTTGCTACTTAAATATGGAGATTACAGCCTATTTTCCTATGTGCTTTTTAAAATAACGGCTGTGAAATTATTATTGTTTACTGACTGAAAATTTTTTACATGCAGAAAATGGAAATATGTATTAATATACCCAAAAGCAAAAATATATGGGACAAAAATTCAATACCTGCTGAGAAAAAACCAACACCTTACTTTCTAGCCCAGGAGATGGTGCTCTGAAGTGGGAGAACTGAGAGGAGCGTGAAACCAGAGCAATAGTAGAGTGATGCTTTCGTTGTTAAACTGTCAAAACAGCTGGTAATCTGCAGCGTAGGAACTTCCCAGGGCAGGGGTTGTGTCTTGACCTTTGTGGTTTATAGCCAGTGGTCCTCACTTCCTTCACCTTTAACACGCTTCAAAATGATACAGGGTTTTGCAGAAACATCTCATTCTGCACAAAGCTATTAGAAAGGATGGTGCAATCTCTGAACAGCTACTACTATTGTTTCCTAGTCAGTGATACTGCCAATTGCGTAGGAAGCTGAATTCTTCCTGTACAAGCATTTCCCATAATTTGTACCTTAATTCCCACTACACTAAGTAAAATGACTTCCTGTCCTGGGTTGGGCTTTATTATTTATTTTTTTTTTAATTTTTTTTTTTATTCTTTGGGCACATGTAAAGGCTGGAAAACTATATGGATAACATCATTGCTCAGTGTTGTCCTTTTCCAGAATCCTGGTCTGTGTGGCGTGCAGGATTGTGCTGGGAATTTCCCCCCTAGCGTTTGAGCCCTGCCTACGATTTATAGGAGAAGGATGGAAGTCCTGACATTTGGAACACAGCAATGCCTATTGCTTATTTCCCAGTAGAACTTTCGACTTAAAAGATTTAGATGTTTTTCTTTATTAAATGGAGTGAATACTTCAGTGTTTTCAACTCAAAGCCCATCAACATATCTCCAGTTTTTGTCAAGGGGCCCAGCTGCCAATTCTCAGTGGAAGTGCTGTTAGCAGTGGTGGTAATCCAGCATGGTGGTCTACGAAAAGGATAGGAGCCAGACATTTGTGTTCAGGCTCCAGTTTTCTCTCATATTTGGCTGCAGTCTCCAGAATCAAAACATTTTTTAAAAAGTCTCTGTTTTGTGATGAACAAGATGGTCACCCCGGAATCAGGATCCCTTTGCTTTTGAAGATGCTGTCTCTTACCTTTGTGCCCATGCTTCTTGATCTGTCAACTCTCAGTGATGCTGTATTTCTTAAAACAGACTCAGCTGTTTGGTAAATGTTTGCAGTGCAATGGTTAACTCTTAAAAAAGTTAAATATGCAGATGGTAGACTAGGTTGTTAATTTTGGTCTGCAATTTCAAACTGAGAATAGAGTAGGAAAAGGCATACAAAACTGGACTATATATTTGAGGCTTTAATTTCTGCTGCTGAATCTCCATCTCTCTCTCCCTCTTATGCACACATGTCCCCAGGCTTCCTACTCTCTACTCTGGCTCCCAGCTCATCCCCGCTGTCACCACAGTGGCATTTGGCAATCCCTGAGGTGAGAGAGGGAGCTGAAAGTGTGTGCTGTATAGTGTCCTGCAGCTCTGCCCCAATACAAAACACATTTCCCACCTACAGGATGCTTTTTCACGTCTCCCCTTTCTGAACGTTCCCTCTTTCCCTACCCCCACAAGACAGCACTCCCTGTCCTTTGAGAAAAAAATTATATTCAGATTACTAATTTTAACCTGATTATTGTTTGAGAAAACAATAATTGGAAGAAGTCAGTTATTGGTTAACGGCTTCAGTGGTAAATCACTTCCAGCAGTTTGCTGCACTGCTGCTAGCATGAATCCACGTGCTTCTCAGCTAGAAGCTCTCGTCTCTTTCTCCTCCCCTCTCTCTGAGATCCTTTGCTGGGTCCATATGGTGTTAGGGATGTTAGCACTTCAGAGGAGTGTTTCGATATACGGTTATGATTCTAATTTTTGGCATCAGCTTTTTATTACAAGTTGTTGCCTGGCTGGAGGCGTGAGAGAGTGGGAGCAGAGAAGGTTCTCGACCATGTGTGAAGCACAAGAGATGGCAGGCAGCAGTAGCAGAAACAATACAATAGCTTTTCTCTGGAGCATGAAAATGGGGTCTGGAGCAATCCCTTTGGCCCTTAATCTCTTGCTAATTGGTATCTGTTGCTAGCTGTGGAGGTTATATCATGGACCATGACAGCTTTTCTGGGAGGAAGGGTCAGGATTTCAACCATAGTAAAAGTTGCAACTAAGGTTAATAGCGTGTAAATTGTTATTGTCTGGCACAAAAAGGGGCGTATAAAGTACAATATCTAAAACTCTGAAGATAAGACCTATTCTAGGATCTGATGCTAAGTTTCTGTATTGCTTAGGGTTTGGTTTTCATGTAGGTCTAAAAATGTAATGACAATGTAAGGAGGTGTGTTTCTATGATAATACAGATTAAGCTCCTGATATGCAGCAATTTGGTTTGTATTTTATATTAGGCAGAAATGAGTACTTAGACAGAAGGTCAACCATGCTTCCAAACAAAACCAGTAATAATTGTAAGAAATTGAGTGAAATTATTAGTAAGCAGCAAAGAAGCAGAGTATTATCCTCTGATCAGCAATTACAAAACCTGGAGATGCAAAATTTAAAAAAAAAAAAAAAAAAAAAAAAAAAAAAAAAAAAAAAAAAAAGAAAAAAAACCGGGGTNAAGAAGAATGTAAACATACCAGGGATGGATATCGTAGAATGGTTTGGATTGGAAGTGACCTTAAAGATCCTCTAGTTCCAACCTCTCTGACATGGGCATGGACATGTCCCAATAGACCAAATTGCTCAAAGCCCCATCCAGTCTGGCCTTGAACACTTCCAGGGATGGAACATCCACAATTTACCTGGGCAACCTGTTCCAGTGTCTCACCCCCCTCACAGTAAAGAAATTCTTCCTAATACCTCATGTAAACCTACCCACTTTCAGTTTAAAACTCTTACCCCTTGTTCTATTGCTGCATTCCCTGATGAAGAGTCCCTCCCCATCTCTCCTGTAGGCCCTCTTTAGGTACTAGAAAGCCTCCTATAAGATCTCCCTGGAGCCTTCTATTCTCCAGGCTGAACAACCCCAACTCGCTCAGCCTCTCTTCGTAGAAGAGGTGCTATGCTCGGGTTCAGACTCTGGCCTGAAGTGATCTTGTTGTAGTAGCCTTATAATATCAGACATTATTACCCTAGCACAGTACCAGATGCAGCTTTCCCTAATGAAGCACTGATGTACCATCATTGGTGGGAAAACCAGAATATCAGAGCTTGCCTAAGACGCAAGCGTCAGGCTGACTTAACATGGAGCCAGGTCCAATCCAGCTGAAATTATTAATTCTACTCCAAAACCAGCCCTGCTAAGCATAACCTGGTCATTTTGTGATTAAGTGGGTCCCTATAACATATTTGCCTGTGTTTTGGGTCATGCTAGGATTATAAATATTAAGGACCAGAGCAGCCCTGTTGTGGAGGCTGAAGGAGAGAGCATAGGTATGCCCTGACAAGGTGGCTGAGGGCTGGATTTGCTGGGCTGTTGCATGCTGAAGCCTTAGGAAGGTTCCTGGGGGACAATACTGGACATCAGATGTCCCCAGCATAGTGCAGGTGCTAGGTGTGTGGTTTTTATGCTTTACTCTCAGGTGCTTGTACCTCCTCACAGACTACACAGGGATCCACAGTGCCTTAAATGAGGGTTAGAGATTCCACTTAGAATTGAGGTAGACTGCATGATCTGATGTGTTGCACTTGCCCGTAAGAGAAATCGTTGTGGTCTGTCAAATTTTGGAAGAGTTTTTCGCCTTCCTGAAAGTAGTTAAGGAACCACTGAGTGTACAGAGTCCTTCTGAAGGAGAAAAGGATGAGAGTTTTCCATGGAGATGTATTAATGTCAATTCAAAGTGAACTGGTGACTTTACAGCCCTTGTGGAATGTACCCCAGGTCATTTGTTTTGCTCAACAGGATTGTGTATGAAATATGAAAATGCGTACATGACATTCTTTTAAATGGCTGTGATTTATCGCTGCCAGAACCATGAGGGAATCAAGATGAGCTTATGAAGAAATCAATGTTATGTGGGATTGCGAAATAATACTAGGTCTGATGAATCCTTTCTGAAACCCTTTAACCACAAGAAATCTGCTGCTTTACTCAGATGTTGTGAAGTGGATATCTCATCCACTCTGATTCCAAAAAACCTTAGGTCTCTAAAATGTTTTCAGAAAGGTGATGCTTGACTTTTTTTTTTAGTATTAGTGTTTGTGTTTTTTGCAGTCTTCTGCATGAATTTAGGTTTTGTCGTCATGATAATTTCTAGTTGCCAAGAAACTTGAATGATGCTGGTTTTATTTTCCTGGGCAGCACAAAACATCCCAATTTACTTTTTTCATATTATTCAGTAACTTGTATTTGCCTTGTTCTGCTAAACATGCTTTAATTTGAAAGCTACTATGTTCCTATGTTCTTTCATATTTATAATCTGACATGTCCTTCTCCCATTTTCCCTGACCTTCTCAATACTTTTGTTTTGCAGCTGCAGTCTTCAGATTATAGTTCTGAAGCGCCTGCTTCAGAGAAATACTAGGGAGAACTAAAGTTTTTTGTTTGTTTTCTTCAGAAGATACTGTTAATTGGCTGACACACAAAAAAATATTTGAGCTGAAAAATGGGTCAGCACAGCCTTCAAATTTTAATACAATTACCCACTTTTGGGAAGATACTGTAGCATGACTTCCGATTTTCATTGCCTCTTGGTGTTTCCTATGGTATAAGAGTAAATATCCCTGATGTTTAAAAACTGTTGGGCTTTTTTCTCCTTTTCTCTGTGCGCTTTTGTGAAGAATAAGTGCATCAAGTAGCATGCCTGAAACTTGAGATGCCTCAAGCAGGCATTTTTTTTCAAAAATATTGAGGTCTCAATCTCAAGCGTGCTGGGAGATTTGAAGCAGGGGCCCCAAATCACGGATTATTTTCAAAAATCTTTAATGGATTTTGACCAAAGTGGAGTTTTGACCTATCCAAGAACTAGCTTATACACAAATGTTGTGATACATGAACTACCAAATGTCTCTGACTTCTTGGCAAAGCAGTGAAGTTGTCTGCTTGGCATTGTGCAGAGCTACCTTTTGTGGAGGTTGTCTGTACCACCACTTTGGGAGCAGGTAGTCAGTCCCCATCAGGCAGATGTAACATAGCTAGCTTCTCACAAAACTCAGTAACATGGCATATATGCCAGGCTGTGCTGCAGCCTCAGCACAGAGACATTCTGCTGTAAGGCTGTCTGGAATCAGACCTCTTTTCCACCTGTTGAAAGGTGGAAACCATGCCCCACTGCCGTTCCTCACCCATCCTCAAAACCTACTGGCATTC
Organism: Pedionomus torquatus; assembly: GCA_013398155.1. Classification (NCBI taxonomy): domain Eukaryota; kingdom Metazoa; phylum Chordata; class Aves; order Charadriiformes; family Pedionomidae; genus Pedionomus; species Pedionomus torquatus. The sequence goes on from VZRU01007625.1 coordinate 108,355, forward strand.
GTGGTTAGTTGGTAGTAGTAACCTACACAACCCTGTGCCAAACTCGACTCTCACTTTCTCCTTGCCAGGGCCATCAAAACATGGTGAGGCTTTATTAGATGTGACTTTGGAGTTTTGGTGTTTTCTTCTCATGTCTCCTGCAGCTTCCAGAGAAACTTCCTTGTTTCTCTCCTAGCAGGAGAATGCTCCCCAACAGCTCAAATGATGCCTGCTTATGATAATGTTCCTACCAGAGATGCTGGCTGAAAGCCTTTGCCAATAAAACTGTCTTTGGTAGCATGTTTCTCTTCTAACTGGAAGGGGAGGAGGATGACATTTCTTTGCCAGAAGCTTCTGGCCGTAGGGCTTAGAATAGGCAGGATTTCCCTTGCTTCTGGTAAATAATGGTGAAGATTATGCATGAGAGAGCTGTGTTCTGCATGGATCATGTTAATTCTGTATGCATCTCAGCTTGAGGTATGTCTGGCCTGACTCACCATTACTTTATGGTTGTGTATGACAAACAGGGTTTTCTTTCTCTCTCAAAAAACCAAAAAAACAAAAACAAACCCAACCCCCCAAAAACTCCCCAATTAGTTAGAAAAACTTTGTGCTCAGATGAGATTGATCATTTTAGTAAGTTTCCAATGTTTGGATGAAAAAAAATCAGATCTTGTAATGTTTATTTTATTGTTATTGCCATCATTTTCAGTAGAACCTGAGAGTTTACTTCAGTTTTATTTCCAGATGAATGTTTTTGCATTGGGACCTTAATTTGAAAGTGCTTTTTTTTTTTCCTTTGGGTCTGGTTTGACAATGTATTGTGCTTCAATAGGGGTGAAGTCAGCTCAGGAGGTGCATGGTTCCAGTGACAGTGTTTTGGGACTGACCTGAGAGTAGAGGAGTTGCTTGGCAGCTTGCACTGTTTCTTCTCCCTCTGCTCCCACGCTTTGCTTGTGCCAACAGAGCAATTGTTGCTGAGGAACTGATGTCCGCCTGAAGCATGTTTCAGGTACTCTACCTTGAACTATATCTAGTCTGGTCCTTTAGGCTGTGTACCCACAACTGGATAGAGTGCAGTAGGTGCACTGCTGGAGGGAATCTTCCAATATAGTTTCATAATCCAGCTTGTGAGCCCTAAAGTTGCTGGAAGTGCAAGCCAAAGCATGATGAGGACATTTTCTTGAAAGGCTTACGCCTGATTTGAAATGGAAAGCTGGAGTGAGCACACACCCTTTACTTCTTGTGCTCAGTGATTCCTGACCTGTTACCCTCTATGGGAATATTCCTCACAAGGTTGAATCTTCAGAAATGCAGCTGTGCTCTTAGGCAAGCATAATCATTATGGGCCTTTACACAGCAAAAAAGAAAGAAAGAATTAGCCTTTTAAGAAGTCCTGTGCAATGTGCATTAAGACTGTGTGAATGGTTGTCCTCTCTGTGTTTCAGAGAATTTTTGAGTCACCTGGAGCACGTATCTTGTGTGCAATTTGTATCAGTTCAAAATGTGAACTAATTGTGACACACTTAGTCATCTTCAGTAGTAAGTTTTTTTGAAGCCACATGCTGTCTAGGTGTCAACTACTTTTTTCACCTGGTCTGGATTGTCTTCCAGACCAGGAAGACATTTCTGTGTAAACTCTACTTCTGCCCTGTTTTGGTTTATCATCTGTGAAATAGTCACCTTCTGAAATAAAAGCACAGAGGGTAACACCATGATGCATCTATCCACCGCAGCCCAAATTACATTTAGGAGCAAAAGGTGTCCTGTTAAATTCAGGGTTACCTTCACCTGGGAGTCACCAGTGTAAGCACCTACAAATCCAAAGGATGTTGTGTTACATTAGCCATATTTTTCTGTGTCTGTATGTTTATAAGAAATCTATGATCTAGAGTGCTTGGATGTTTCTAGTATGTTAAATACATACAACAAACAACAATTAATGAGTTTTAGAACTGTGATGCTTATTCAGTCCACTCAGTGCTCTTGAATGCGAGCCAACATTAATTCAAGCCCAGTTGATCCTAATAAGTAACTAAGACCCCATTTCATAAACATGCAATTCTAGCTTGTTATTTCTGGCACTGCCATTAAGCAAAAGTCTCTACCCTCAGAATGACAGAATTAAGGGATTAGGGATAAACTGAAAATCATGAATAATTCACAGTTTTTTCCCTCCTCTTCTCCCTACCAAAGGCAGAGGGGAGGGAGTAACTGCTCTGTCATACATCCTTTTTACTGTGAGTCATGTACACAAGTGTGACCTGCCGGGCAATGAGGTTTTGTCATTTGAGTGAGGTCTGTGGGATCGGGTGTAATATCTGATACTTTCTATTCTCGTCACAGGATCACTAGGGCAAATAAGTAGTACATAAAGCTACTACTTATACTTAGCTGTCCTGAACAGGAATCTTTAATGCCTCCATCTTGTATGTTGTCCCAATACACATTTATTTTGAAAATAAATTTATGACATTTCAAAAGAGTCTGTTCCATTTTTTACTACAATGCAATCAATGTCATTTCTTGCCCTGGTCTTTCTGATAATCTGGAACATGTGTTATACTTGTTCCTTAAGTAGATTTTTCTCTTCTATTTCTCTGATTTTGAAGAAATATATTTTATGAAGATCTCATGGAAAAGGGGAAACTTTGCAGAAAATAATCAGGAGATGTATTTTATTACATAAAATCCAGTGATATAGGAGTTTAGACAACAAAGACTTTGTTTAAACAACAAAGACTGAAAACCAATGTGTTTCTCATTGCAAACATTTTTTACTCAACCTTTGTCTCTACCATGCCACTGAATTTCTCATGCAGGTCTTATAGTATTACAGCTGTAGACTATAGGTTTAGGACTGTCTTTTATGTGTTTTCATGGTGCCCAGTCACTGGTCTTTAGGCATTAGAGTGATATGGAGGAAAGTAAAATTTTGCCTCTCTCCTGCAGTGAGAATTGTTCACTTGTTGTCATAATCATAGAATCATAGAATGGTTAGAGTTGGAAGGGACCTTAAAGACCATCAAGTCCCAACCCCACTGCCATGGGCAGGGACACCTCCCACTAGACCAGGTTGCTCAAAGCCTCATCCAGCCTGGCCTTGAATGCCTCCAGGGATGGGGCATCCACAGCTTCCCTGGGCAGCCTGTTCCAGTGTCTCACCACCCTCACAGTAAAGAATTTCTTCCTGACATCTAAACTGAATCTCCCCTCTTGCAATTTAAAACCGTTACCCCTTGTCCTATCACTTCACTTCCTGACAAAGAGTCCCTTTCCAGCTCTCCTGTAGGCTCCCATCAGATACTGGAGGGCTGCTAGAAGGTCTGTGTTGCTACCATACTCCTTTGCTCAAACTCTAAGCCTTCTTGCCAATGCTACAATGTTCATGTAAAGCTGTTGTACTGTTACAGCATTATGCCAAAATTTAAAGAAAGAAGTCTAGCTAAATTAAAAATTGGGGTGCCAGTGTCCTTATAGATTTTCTGTCTTTATTCAGTGCTAGTGAATGGCTGTGCTGTTTGGCAGAGCTCATTAATTTTTCTTAAGTGGTTGCTGACGTTGTTATTGTTCTGGGCTTTCTTTTTTCTTCATGTACAATTGTTATTTTTATCGAAGCATGTGGGGAGAACGCTGTGCACACAGCTGCGTGAGGAACGAATTCAGAAAAAGCCAAGACAGTTTATAAGAGAAATCAGGTGTATTGCCATCAAGTTTTGGGTCAGTAGCAGGGCACCAAGTGACTTAACTTTCTTGAAAAACAGACTAAGGCTTTTAATTTCTGAACAGAACTGGGGAATGCGTGCAACCCACAGAGACTGGAGTCTCTCCAGGCCTATCTAACATAATGAGAGAATTCTTTGTGAAATGCATAAAACGATGACATTTTAGTGGTGAGTGAAATATTTGATTACTTTTTCCATAACCTAAAATAATTGGAATGTTCTTTTGCAATCTTGTTCCCGGTGAGGACTAGGAATGTGTAACCTCACCATATATCTGCCTCAAAGACATCTCTAGGGCAGCATGTGGTGATATGGAAAAATGGGTTGAAAAGTCTTTTATAACCCCCAAAGAAAAGTTACAGGCACTTTAATCTGGGAAAACATCCAGAAGATGAATGCAGAGTCATGACCACAAGTCTGAGGAGAAGAAGGATGGGCAAGGCTTGGTGAGCATTATGGTGGCCAGCGAGATAAGGATGAGTGTTCAGTGAAGTCTGGCATGTCCCTGTGGCTGTTTGCAGAAAGGGAGAAGGGACACACTCCTGGCTGGTGCCTGTGTATGGGGCAGCTTGACCTTGGTCTGGGACACAAGGCCTGGTCCGGGTCTGGCTGGACTGACTGGCAGAATTACAACTGGGTCCTGAGCTGCTGCTTTGTCTCCTATCAGTGCACCCTGCTCCCTGTCCCTATTCTAAAGGGCTCCACATGTGTGCTGAGCTCTCCTAAGGTTGGTGTGGTTTCTTAAGTTTGGACATGGAGGTCTTGGCCCTGTAGGTGACAGGCAGAGGCTGGCAGTGCCAGTTTAGTACTAGATCCCTTACAGGGTTGATGCTAAAAGGATGGTGTATTCCCAAGGAGTTTTACTGCGGAGGGTGGCCAAACAGAAAGGAATAAAATTCTCTTGCTCCTGACTGAGCGCTGAAATGGCTACAAGACTTTGAGGTGCATCTTAGTTCTGATGATCATTAGCATTTACCATGTGTGAGGAATAAGTGAATAATACAGAAGGGTTTTTGGCACTTGCAACACAGAGGAGATTTTTAACAGCATGTAACATCTCTGGCTAGCATGAAGGGTGGGTTAGCATGGTCTTTCACAGCAAATGTAATTGGTACATTGAGAGGCATGATTTAGCATTTCAGCAGTGGTAAAGAACAATTAAAATCTATTCAATTGGTCCTTGACATTCAGGACGTGTATGCTCCTGCAGCAATAGGAGCACTCCTAGATAGTATGTTAGGGTTTTATGTTTGATGTATGGAGATGTTGAGTAGTTCTGACATAACGCAGGGCCAAAAATGGAAGAAAAGGGTAGTTTCTGCTCTGTGGAAATGGCAACTGGGCACTCAGGTGGAATCTCATGGGCTGAGATTTCCAATACACCAAGAGCTGAATTGGTGTGTAAAACAGAAATAGACAGGCATTGGGTAATATCTTTTTGAACAGCTTGAGATTCCTTTAAAGGTAGACCCAAACTTTGTACTTTCAGTAACATCATATCCCTGATTGCAGGGCACTATGTATATTTAGTTGCTGAGGACAGATTATGTATTGCTCAGCATGGCTGTTTACTCACACTGTTTGTGGATAGTTCTTTCATATTTTATTCTGTGTGAACACAGAAAGACAGTTTTTCGAAGAGCGGTTTGCAACTGGCCTGTGTTGACAGAGAGTTTCATGGGGACAAACAGTACCCTGAGTGGCTGTTTCTAATGTAAAAGTATTAAACCGCTTAAAGCCGGACCAGTTTCATTGATGACTTGGACCATCAATAGTCTGGTGCAAGGGAGGTAATATCTGTAAGATGTTGAAAGACTGGAAAGGGGTGGTAGGAGTTTGACAGAAGATGAGCCAGGCTACATCATGCCTGTTTACCAAATTAATTATTTGTTTCAATATTTATAAAAGTGAATAGGAAACAGATGGTAGAAATAGAGGTGCCTGTCAGGTTTTCGTAATGCAGAAAGGAGAAAGAGTGAAAGGAAATCAGAATCCAACCATAAGAGGGGAACAGGAAATTAAAATGTCAGACAACTGACAAAACTGCAGGACCACACACAAATCTAAAGAGGTTTCTCATAGGATCTCTAAAGCATTTTAAATTTAAGTCTCCTCTCTTTTGCCACCCAGAAATCAGAATAAAGAAATTTAAAAAAATAGAAAGAAGAGGGAAGTCAAAACACACGCTCAACCCTGTCTGTTAGCAGACAGTATATTGAACTTTTCTTTGGAAACGTCTGAGTAGTTTCGAATGGTATTACTGTAATATCCAGTGAGGAGATGAGAGGAGGTGGGGAGTTCTTGACTCATGGTTCAAGTTTGGTGGTATACACATCCTTGTCCTTGGCAGTAGGACTTCTTTGTCTTTACTCCACAAAGATTGGTGATGTGGTGGGGAAAGGTCTTGTGGACTAGGGTAACAGGGAACTTTGGGTTAAGGTAGTTGATGTGAAAGATGGAGACAAAGAAGTACCACTGGGCAGAGGCAGTCTTACACTAAATGTTACACCTAGAATGTTAGAGGGGAGAAGGAGGAAAATAAAGGGTAAAAGGACGGGAAGCTTGGTGTTGAACAAATTTGGAGGAAATATACCAGGTGTGGCAGAGATCCTGAATCCCTGTGTGATTTTGATAGTCCCCATACAGCCAGCACACAGCAATGTATTCTCTGTGCCGATCATCAGAAGACAGTCCCAAAACGCCAACTTGCTCTTTGCAAAAAATCTGTTTGTGCTGCATCATTATCTGAAACAGCTGAATTTGGAACTAGGTTGTGAATTCAGATGGGGTTATTGGTCTCTTCCCCTCTCAGAATTGCTTCTGGTTTTTAGTATCCGTGGGAGCACAGGGAGATGTGTGCGTTGTCCATCACCCCCAGCTGGGGAGCGTTTGCTACCGCTCTAATAATATCTACTTCTTTAGCTGCCCATTGCTTATGTCTCTTCATATTCAGCAGTCATCACTGAATAAGAGCTGTCTGCTGACCTTTCCCTCAACAGTAAATTCTGAGCCAACTGTGCTGCTCTGCTGAGATATGGATGTTTTTCTGTCTGTCTGTCTTGTGGTGGGGTTTTGTATGTCTCACTTTGACTTTGGCCAAGTGCCTCGCAAGCTATGGACTCTGAATGTCTGCCTTATTTGTATAAAAATGTAGGCTTTTCAGTTGGCTTGACCTGCCAGTAAGTTTCCTACTCTCCTTTGACCTTGTTTCTGCCTTGCCAGTCTTTGTATTGTATTTTTTTTTTCCCTTTCACATGTAAGAGTTCACTGATCCCTCTTCCTTCCCTAATAAAAGGAAGAGAAAATTTTAATAGCAGCTGCTAATTGTGCCCTAGTCCTTCTGCTGATGTTTGATGTTCATCTCAGGAATAAGACCTTTGCAAGTTCACATTCACACTGGATGAGCAGATGCTGCTGCTGAGGATTGTATTGAAACTTGTGAAATACCTTACTTCAATCATGAGTATGGTCTGCCTCACAGAGCTGTTGCCCACTACATTTCAGCATAGGCTAGCAAGTTCTGCCCTTTGCAAGCAGCAGGATCTCTAGACATTCCCTGAGGAGCAGTCTAATGTCTCTTCACATTTCAGGAGTAGACTTTTCAGGTCAGCATTGGGGAATATAACAAAAATTTCGGAGTCAAATGCTGATCCCTCAGCTGCATCAGTGTGATCAAGATTAAGCTCTTTAGACCAAATGCAGACCACAGTCCACCAGTAAAAGCACATTTTATGCAACAAGCTCTTCCTCCAGTTAACAACTGGTAAAATACACAAAGTGAGAACCAGAACTTGGCATGGTGGAGACCTTGGTCAATGTCAGTAAGATGACTGGCAAGAAGATGGATTTTGTGATTTCCTCTCTACTGGCTTTCAAAAGGAGAAGCGTTGGAAGGAGAGGAGAAGTGAGAATGCAAATCAGTGGTACACCGGTTCAGGGACAAGTAGAGTGGTGGATGGACCCATTCTTTATTTGTCTGATGACCTACGATGGGAGCTTTCCACAAATGCCTGTCTCTATATGGCATTTGTTGTAAGCAGATAGTTTGGAAGCAGCAAATAGATTTGGTTTTATCAGGATGCTAGAAAGAGAAGGAGTTAACATTTTTTCCATGTGCCTTTTTCCCTTCTTCCAAACACTGTAAGCTTTAGCAGGTGCCTCATTTGGCAGATAGGTATCTCTGGAACTTAGTGTTTTCCATGAGATCTGAACTGAACTTGTCAACTTGTCTGAAGTTACATTTAGTGACCATGTGAAGGAATAAAGGACAGCCAAATGTGAGATGTGACTAGGAGTCAATGAGTGAGATCAGACTCGTCCTTGAAGCAGGGTATGAAGGATTTTTTTGTACAATTTTAATCTACTTTTCATCTGACACTACTTCCATTAAAGCCAGATCTAAATTAATCCCAGGGGCTACTCCAAAGATGATTTGTATTTGGTCCACTGAATTTATGACTTAAAGGCTAAAAAGATGACATACATGTTACAGAAATGTTGCCTATAACTGACTGGAGAGGAAAAAGAGTCCCATTCCTTGTTCCCAGCATGTTCATCTTTGTGGGGATTTCCCCTTATCATTTATTTTTTCAACGATCTGACTAAAGCTAATGGCCAGCCTGGAATAAATCTTGAAGATACTTGCTTCCTTTCCTCTCCACTTACTTGAAACCTGAAATGTGTTGTCCTGCCTGTCCCCTGGCTATTGCACTGTGCTTATCCACAGAGAGTTGTCACTGTGATGGATAGGAGTGACGAGGCTGAGGCTCAGTCCTGTGGAGGAGAAATGCACTGCTGTACCGGGAAGGAGAAGGGTGAGTATCAGCACGATATCCAAGGAACTGATGTCTTTTTCAGAGTTACACTTACCCGTGCTCTTAAAGCCTGCCTTTCATAATGCTTCCTTCACCTGCAAGCCTTGCAAAACCCAGCCTCTGGTGGGCTGCCTCCCTTTGCATCGGTCCCCATCTTACCACACAGCCTCTGCTGTCTGTGTGGTCTTTGAAATTCACACAGATTGGTGGCAACCAGTAGGGAGGGAAAATAATGTGTTTTATTTATTTAGAGTCAAGCACAGTTTAAACTCCATTCTAAATAAATAAAAACTCTTAGCCAGATTTATATAAATAAAAAAGCAGATTTTCCCCTCTCTTTTGGCTGCTGTTGAACAGCATCAGTTTCAAGACCACACAAGGAGCTGTGTCGACAGCTCTAAAATGTGTGGTGGAGGCAAAGGTAGGAGGGGTAGGAAGGACCTTGATAACTTGCTTTGGGCTTCTAATGTACAGAAGTTCTCTGTGTCCATGAAGGAGTCTTCCTGACACTGTGGTGGGTTAAATGGCTAGAAGAAAACTGGGAGCATCTTATGTCTTTAACAGAGGAAAATTTCTAGAAAAGACCAGTTTTCCTACAGATTCTTCATCTACTCTACTGAGTCATCTGTGTGAATGGTAGGATTAGTTGGCACAGCTGAGCAATACTATTTCAGTCTTTCAGTATAGCCTAGAGTTGATAGAGCTCCTATAAAAGCAGTGGTTTGAGGAAGAAACGTTTTATTCTGAGGAGGCTGATCACATTTGGCCTTTGGGGATTGAGTCTGCAGTATGCAAAGGTTAGCCCTTCCCATCAAATGGTGCTCCCACACAGGCGTTGACAGTGCCGTGTCTCCTGTTACAACCATCACTTAGGGAACCTCCAAGCATGGTTTCATTTTCTTGGGAATGAAATGTATTACGTCTGCACCAGGTTTCAGATCACTCTTCACTTTCAGACCTGCCAAGCTATCGGGAAGGGTGACAAGCAGCTGCTATGTGGAGCACCTGGGTTTTGTTACTCCAGATGAGAGATTATAACAGGCCCTAAATAGATAGCCACTTTAAGCAGGTTCTCCTCAGGGCAGCATTTACCCCACTGATTGTGGATGAGGGTGGGCTGGAGAACATGGTTCTGCTGGTTGCAAGACTAGACTGAGAATAAAAAGGGCCCAGTTAATGATTGTTATTTTGTGACTGGTCACAGGCCACTACAATTATGACCAAAAAATCAAAGAAACACTCTCACAAAGCAAAGCCTTGCTCACAGTTCATTACCTCTTTCATATTCTGAACCTCCTTGGGCTGGCGGACAAAATGACCAACAGATGTTAGTCACATTGAGGAAAAATTTCAAAGAATATTTTTTTAAACATGTTGTTTTATAGCTTACTTTACGCACTTTATATATTAATTTAAAGTTACATATGGTTATATATCCCCATAATACTTTCGGGTTGTCTTGTTTTGTTAGTAAAGCATCATTTCACTTTTCCCACTTAATGATGCATGTAGGGTCACAGCTTGTCATAGCCAGTGCTACCAGAATGGCACAAACTTCTAAACATCTTCACAAAGACCTTATCCTTAAGGTAATACATCTCAAGGCTGTATTGGTCTATGGTTTGATTAGCAGTAAAATGCCGTTTTTCTTTGCACAGGTGAAGACATCATCCTTGCTTCAACTGCCAAAAACCTTTGACATAGCAAATAGTCATAGCCTGCGCAACCCAGAAATGTGAAGAGTTTTCCTCCCAGCTCCAGCTGGCGGTGAGTCTTTTTTCCTTGAGAACTGCTTGCCTTGATAGAAAGAGCATACATTTTGCAAATGCTACTTGATGCAGGAACACCGACAGTGTGGCGTAGGCTCACAATGACAACCAATATAGATTTCAAGGCTTTTTTTTGTTTTCCTCCTTAAGAAAAAAAAAAAGTTTAAAAATGCTATTTCCTATGAAAATACAGTGCCAGTGGCAATGTACTCTATGTGCAATAAACAGCTTTTCATGGTTATTAAACACCCCAGCCTTGCCTTACCACTTCACCAAGCATGAAGTCATTTATTGTGTTGTATCTGAGTTGCTGTAAAGGATCTCACTTAGCACAGCATTCTAACATAACTACACCAAAGAGACTTCATTTTCACAACAGAGAACAGAAATTATTTTTAACTCTCAGTACTAATGTGAGATGTTTAAGGCCTTGAAGAGACTTTGATGTTTAAGTTTTAATTCTTTCCTAAAAATGTTAGCTGAGCTATTAGAACCAGAAAGCAGGTGGTTCTGCACCTCTTGTATTGGTGACTATGAACTATGATACTACCTGGCAAGAATGGACTTCTGGAGAAATTTTGTGCAAATTTAGAGAAAACACCATAGAATTATAAATACTAACAAATCATGATCTTGGGCTTGTGAGCGAGATGGAGCTGCTATTATATTTTAATCATTTTATGGGAATTCAGTGTAAATGTTAGCTCTGAAACATGAAAGAAATTCCAAAGAAGAAAAAACAAAAGCCTATGGGAAGCTATGTTTGAGGAGAATAAACAGAATAATTGGTTTAACTGTAGGCAGGCTAATCTGACACTGAACAAAAATCATTAAAATCTTCTGAAGACATACAATTAGCTGAAGGTTATAAAGTAATTGTTGCTAGTGAAGATAGTTTTACTTAAATATGCTCCTGCCAAATACCTAGATTAAATTTCAAATACAGTTGGTAAAGTTAAATGTGATGACAAGCTGCTCATTTAACAGATTAGATTAAGATAATTAATAGGAGATAAAATCACTCATTCCATATTGCAAGGATTAAAGATATTTTGCAAAAAGTTTCTATAAAAAGGTTACCATCATCACAAGGGTAGAAAGGGATTTTGTGTTGTTTTTTGTTTTTTTTTTTTTTTATTCAGAAAGTCAGCCAAGCTGGTTACTAACACAGTGCTGTTCAGTTGACCCTTTTCTTCCAGTTATTTGGAAATACATATGAAGTTATTCTTAGAAAAATATCCTGATGTAATTACACTTCTTTCTGGTAGGACTTTTTTGCTAACCAGGGGCAACTCTTTGATAGAGTATGTTTGGAAGAACAGGCATTTTATCACAGACAATGCAAGCATGAAGCTTTGTATTTAAAAAGAAGAAGGCCCTGCATGTAAGATTTGTGGGTGCTAGAAATCAGTGATCCTAAAGTTTTAAAGTTCATGGTAGCCACCTAAGTTTAAGTTAACACAAGCTTTTAGGCTGCTTTTAAGAGCATGACTACAGTATTGTATGAACCGGTCAGAGAATATTGTGTAGGATGGTAGAGGTGATTATCCTCACAGATAGGAATAACGAGCTATTTATTAGAAAAGCAGGTTAATTTCTGGTGCCTACTGGGAAAGAGGATCACCAACTGAGGAAATAGGGGAAAAAACTTCTTGGATGCTCTGTGGGTTCACCGATGCCATAGATTTTTTAAGAATCTCAAGTATACATATATAACTTACATCTATATTGCATAATATATACCAGTATTTTTGGTAATTTTATTTACAAAAATCTATGTATTTGTCTAAAGCAGTCTGTATGTATATACATGTATGTGTGTGTGTGTTTGGGAGGTTTGTGGTAACATATCTTCTTCTAGATTACAATAGTATTCATGTAACAATCTTAGCCATTTAAGAGAAAATTAATCCTTTTATTAAGCTGTCATAATTCATCTTGTTTTACCTCACACAGTATTTTTATGCTTAAAATGCAGCAGTAACTGGAGTGACTAGTGTTGTATAAATAACTATAGCTTCAGATGAGCTTCATTGATCTCAGTACCATAAAGGACAGTAGAACTTAGCCCTCTAAAACTTAAAGTCAGTCCTAAAATAATTTAAAAAGGTATTTATATATCTTCTCCTCCTCTGCACTGCTTGTAACCTGAGAGCATCCATGTGGCTAAGAATACAGACTTGTCTTCTAAATTGAAGACGTTCTGCTCATACCACTGGAGAAACAAACTAAAAAGTAAGGCAACCAGATGTTTAAAAATGTTGAAAGTTCCTTTTTTTGGAAAGGTAGCTACGTTAAATAAACACTAAAATGCTATTTTTTCTATATAACTATTCATTTTAATGGCACCCCAAGAGTTCGTCCAAGGGTCTCTGGGTCACTTGGGAGAAAGAACAGTGTATTTTGGCTCCACAGTCTTTGACTTGCTACAAAGAGCTAATTCTTCCAATTAATGAAATAAATGTTGCTGATGTAGATGGATTGACAAATTATTTTAAAGGCTAGTTCATTCAAGCAGATGGCAAGCCTGATATGACTAGAATGCTTTAAGAGGCCTTCCCTGGCAGAAAAAGAAGCCCTTGGAAGAAAAAGATGTAGTGACTATTTGCCCTGGTGGCACTTACTCCTTTGGGCATGTTTTGTCCACAGTGCCACTACAATGAAGCTAGGAAGTATGTAGATTTTTTTGTGCTGCAGGCCTTTCAACAGAGCTTTCTGTTAGGGCAAAACCAACCTATTTGGACAAGATAGCAGTGATCAACATCAACAGCTGAGGTAGCTGTAGGTCTGGGAGTCCCTATTGGGCAAACTACAGTTTGATAAGATACTTAATAGAAAAGCAGGTTAATTTCTGGTGCCTGTTGGTAAAGGTGTTTATAAACCATGGAAATGTGGGAAAAGAATTCCGGGGATGCTCTGAAGTTTATCAGTGCTTGATCAGATGCTGAATAGCCAAATAGTGCAAGGAAACTAAACAGCGAATTTCAAAGCTACTAGTCTATGTAGTAAAAGACTTTTGGAAATATTGTTTTCCTTTCAGAAATATATTTCTCTCTTTGGGACAGCATCCTGAAATAGCCACATTCTAAGTGAGTTTGCAAGTGTTTATGAGAGCAGTTGTATTGCAGGGTTGATATTTCAGGAGAGGATCAGCTCCATAGATTAATGCATTTACATGCGTCAGTAATGGTGAGGGTGGGTTACAGCACACCTGAGACCCTCTGTTGGGTATATTGATGTCTAGCTGCAATTTCTGAGCTTTACAACTTTAGCTAACTAATGCAATAGCCTCTGTGTTTCCAGGCAGGAAATAACACTCACTGGCAGCTGTACTGTACATGGTGATGGAAGGTGTGTTTCTGCCTTGATACCTAAAGATATGAAAGGGGTTACAGAGAAAAGCTTCTCATCTCTCAGGGAGCACATCTAGCTCTCATTATGGCTTTAAAAATAGAAAAAAATATGAGTTGAAGAAGTCAAATGCAAGATTCCTTTTGCCTTCTTTGGAAGCAAGACTTGAGGCTCTCAGCTGATGCCCGTCAGCATAACGTCAGAGGGCTGTAAGTTGATATATGGTGTTGCACACTGCAGTGATCTGGATAAACCAGAACAGGCTTTAAATGCACTACCTGATATACCACAGCCAGACCTCCTACACCATAGTGCTCAGCTAGGTCTTCAGCAGAGCTTGAGGGTGTATAATAGTGTATGCAGGGCTTCCAGATTGCTGTAGTTAAGCTTCTTTTCTTCTATTAGCTTGTTTGGAGCCTGGTCAGCTATCTACATATATGCCGTGCTGTGCTGTACTGTATGCAAAAGACAAATGTCACGACTGGGCAGAAAGCAGCTATCCCTGTAGAGGGGTTAACATCCATGGTCTCTGGGTCTAGCTCAAGGAGAACATCAACTTCAAGATGTTAAATTAAACTGCTTTGCTACTGTATGAGCTCTAATGTTAATTAGCTGTATGAATGGACATCTGTACAGGACTAGCTAAACCTCCAAATCCTGACTGAACATTACTCTGCTGGGAAATGCTGAACCTCAGTCTATGTAGATAGGTGAGGGGTCTTTTTCTTCCTGTTTATGGCAGGGGAGCTTTTAGAGGCTGTTTTATTTTCAGTGACTTGGAGCTCAAATATGAGCTGTCAACCCACAGAGCAGTGTAATATTACAGATAGCTGGATGTTGTTCACAGAGCCCCAAAGATTAAATCACCTCTGGTTAAAATATCAGTTTTCATTGTTAGAGAAATTTGATTTTTCTGAAGAGAAATATCAGCATACATGGAAGAAACTGGCTTACCATTCATGTTCTGGTAGTAGCTTAGTCATAAAAACAGGTTGTATTTGAATACATGTGGATAACCTCTTATAACGTATTGTTTACAGAGCCCAGGAGAGAAATCTCAGCATCATGCCAATGCAAGAGTTTTGTTATCCCTTCTCTTGGGAGAAAGGTAAACAAAGAAAATCATTAATTTGTTGTTTTAAGAGGAGTATATTTACCTTCCAAGAATTAGGCATTACAGATTGGTTACTACCATTAGGCGATCTGCTGCTGCAGAGTGCTTTGTTTCTTAAACAGAAAACTAAATATCGAATGCCGTGGTGCAGCTCAAACATGGGGGATATGAAGAGTAGGGATTTGCATTAAAAAGGCTGCTTTTTCTGCCTGTATCTATAGATAGATGTTAAGAAAGCAGCCACTGGGGCAGTTTCGGCAGAGAAATTTGTGTGCGTTTACATCTTTCTTTTTTTTTTTTTTTTTTTTTT
>VZRU01007625.1:129053-212563 GCA_013398155.1 Pedionomus torquatus
CCCCCCCCACCTTTCACCCTTGGCTTTGATTTTATTTCACTTTTGCCATTTTATTTACAAGCACTAAATAGAAATGATGCCACTCCTGCTTCACAGCTCAGCAGATGGGTAATGGTGAATCACCGCCCTGGGTCATGCCTGTTTGGCCTCGGCTGCCTGTGCAGTTTTTTATAACTGAGCTTTCTCCATCACACCTCTAAAGCCTTTCTGAATGAAGTCTATCTAGTAAGGCCAGGCCCTACAGGCCTGAATACTACGGGTTTCCTGTGCTCTCCTGTTTTTAGCGATTTATACACAACTGTTTTTCTCAATATCCTCCTTTAACCCAATTCATTTCTGCACTCCTCGGCTGAATGTAATACTTTAAGTGCTGGGTAGCGCCCAGGATTCCCAAGTGATTCACTGAGATGTCAGTGTATTTTCAAGGCCCGAACTGAGGTTTTGTTTATGAAAATTAAAATAGTTTAAAAAAAACCCCAACAAACAAAAAAAACCAAACCAAACCAAACCAAACCAAAACAAAAAGGCTAGAATTTAATATATTCTGTGTACACAGTTCAGAAGTATGTGTACAAAAAGCAAGACTCCTAACTAAAAGTCTTCTTAATTCCTTTTCCCGAGGTTCTGACTAATCCTGGTTGGGATTACGCAACATGTCTCACTTGTAAGGTTTAGTTTTATGAGATCAAGGCATGTTTATCCTCACTCAAAAGGCAAGAAAGGGAAAGGACCTCACCCTGTTAGTCACTGCGGTGGTTAGAAGAATTGCTAGTTGTGGCTGGGAAGGACTGATGCACGGTGGCTGCTGCCTGGGAACATGTTAGTCATTGGACTGGGTATGGGGAATGGTGTCCTTTGCCACAGCTTATTGTGTAACGCGTAAGCTTGGTTTGCCATCAGTTAAAATCTCCTCTCTGGACTGAAGCAGACCTCTAACAAAATCTTCTTTGCCCTGAGCAGTTGCAGATGGCATCCACATCAACACTGAGGAGAAAAACCTGAAATGGGTCCTAAGGAAGCACTCAGAATTTGCTTGGACAGGCTTCAGAATGAAATTTCTGGAGAAAAAAGGATGCCTGTGTGGATATTTTGGTGAACCTAAAATCTGATAAAGAAGAGGTAAAAAAAAATAAAAATCACAAGGCAGGTGGAGCTCGAAGCCTGTCGTTTGTGTTGTGACAATCCTGAGTCTTGATGATGCCTGGCATTTGGAAGGAGGTGTAGGAACTGGAAGGAGCTACTGTCACTTGGAGAGAGTTTGGATGTGTTCATGGGGAGTGCACGGTGTGCAGAAGGGGGAGTGATAAAAATGCCATTAAACAAGAGGAGATCCTCAGGGGAGAACTGAACACTGTCACAGCAGGTAAATTAATCTGGAAACAATTTGCTAGCTGTTGGCTGGGGGTACAACTGAGGCAAGGACTGAGTACAGAGGTAAGAGCTTCTATTCAGCCAAACTATGTAGCAGCATAAAATGCAATGTAAGAGATTCCTCTGAGTCTGAAGTCGATGCAAAGCTGGTACACAAAGTAGAATACAGATTGGAAATACTGTTCTGCATTTAACTTGGTTACATTTATCATGGAGTATTGGAACACTTTTGGTTTAGATGTAGATGGTGTGATGATGGGATCCACATACTGGGGTTTCAGGAAAGGCTCTAGGCAACAACAGGTGAAACAGAAACACAAGCTTTACAACTAAGGGTTTCTCAGCATATATGGGTAAAAATACCTAAGGATAACATTTACTATTGTATTTGGGGAAAGAGCATCTTTTGCTAGACCAAAACCATGTCAACCAC
Source organism: Pedionomus torquatus (assembly GCA_013398155.1). Taxonomy (NCBI): domain Eukaryota; kingdom Metazoa; phylum Chordata; class Aves; order Charadriiformes; family Pedionomidae; genus Pedionomus; species Pedionomus torquatus. The sequence continues at coordinate 130,858 of VZRU01007625.1, forward strand.
ACCAAGAGGGCATGCTTACTGGAAAAATAGGGAACTTAACCTGTTAAAGCCTTTGAACTCATCTTTCAGGTAACAGGGACATTCCCAGCAGGGAATGAAGTGGTCTGAGAAATGGGTTTGTCTCTAGAAGACTTCCTTTGGTAAGGAGGTGGGGTTCATAAAAAGCCTTGTGGATGCATTGCTCAGAACTTATAGACCAAGTAGCTAAACCACGGTGTCACAGTGACAAATATGGGCTCCGCTGGAGATGGAAATGGAGTACCTGGGATTAATTCAGCGTGGTGCAGGGGTTTCTGAGGTTTAGCCTTGCTCAGAGGACTGTTTGTGAGGGCTGAGCTGGGTCTTTTAGACCTTTCTGTGAGCTTGGCTTCATCTGCTGAAGGGCTGCCGGCATCTCAGTGCTCACGCACTGAAACATTGCCTGAAAGCCCCTCTCCTGAATGGGAGCTGGAGCCTGGTCCATGTGGGAAATGATGGTGTATCAAATGGCATTTGAGAAGTTTGTCTCTCTCCCACAAGGCAGGGAGCACAGCACATCTGTGATGGGCTCAGCTCCTGTGGGGCAACCTCTGCCTTCCAGACTGTTACTTTTCACATTACAGAAAGTTCAAATTAGAGTTAAGATGACTGTTTCGCTCCAAATTGCTGATGAACTGGCAACTGCCATCTTGATGATCTGTTTGTGATTAGCCTACTGAGAGTTTAATTTTATTTTATTTTTGCCTGTTGATATTTGCTATCCCAGGGGCAGGGCATTATGTTGTACATAACATTATGGTTACTCTTCAAGTATGTAAATGGAGACAAGTTATTTCTCTCAAATCTTTAGCTATTAGGACTCATTTTTAATGCTACACGCATTTGCTGCACTTCCCTTGAAGTTTGAAGGCCCTGTTCCTATTGTCAAATCTCGATCCTTATTTACAAGTAATATTAGAGTTGATTAACTGTAAAAAAAATTTTTAAAAAATGGTTTTGCTGAGTAAAGCAATGTCCCTAAACCAAGCAGATGATAGATTATTTTCAGTGATATATTGAAACACCTTCAGGGACTATTTGGTTTTTCTATTTACTATTATCAGTGCTGTAATTTTGTTATCAAGACTGGCAGTTTCTTCTTGCAAAAAAACTTTATTACAAGGCTGACCCACCTAACACCTCCCTATTAGTAACAGAAACAAATAAGAGTTGATTGTTCAGCTGCTGTCATTTAAAGAGAGTAAATCAACCTGCCACAAAAGAATAATTCCCTCTGGTAACTTTATCCATTTGCCCTTGGTGGTGACACTGTGGATACCACCCTGGTTGAACTATATATTAGTTTCTAGAGAAGCGCTTTGAAATATATAGCTCTGCACAGTGTTGTAATTGAAAAAAATTGCATAGACATACATGGTTCAGTAATCTGAAAAGAATGCAAAAGTTCAGTTCTAATTGCTTTGCACAATTTAATAGCATTTTGCTGTGCTTTCCAAATGGGTTTATTCTGCTGTTCAATGTATATCTATTATATAATTTGGCAGCATTTACAACAGCTATATACAGGCAGCGCTGTTATTTTAAAAGGATGTGTCAGTACTTTTATTTTATGTTCTGACCACATTTTCAAAAGACTTACCTAACCAAATGACCCACTCCAGGTGTTTGCTATTCCAGTGAGAAGGGTGGCTGTTCCTCCAGGGTCCTGAGAAGGGTTCAGTAACCTGCAAGATGAGTTAGGGCCTGACTTTAAGCTTGCCCATTAAAGCAGTCTTTCTTCTGTTGTGTCTTGGAATCAAATCCCTACATTCTCTTTGGACTGGGAGCGCTTTAAAAGCTGCTGTGAAATATGTGCTTTTCAAAATTTACTTTATAATATCCACTCTAATTGCCTTTTATTTATTTTCCATACAATTCTTCTCGGTGTTTCTGGTTATTAAACTATGTATACTACCTATCTGTGAAAAGCAGCTATCCTGAAGGACAGATGACTCTGAACAGATAGTTGTGAGAATGGAATTTCAACTTTAACTTAAAACTGTTTTTTTTTCATTGCTTTGGGTTTTTTTTGTGTGTGTGTTTTTGGTTTTTTTAAACACAACTTTATTTTAATGTCATGTTTTGCTCTTAGTGCACTCTTCAATAAATTCTACATAAAATATGACCATACTTGAGACTGTTTTAATTTTTTTTTAAAAAGATAAGTTTATCTAAAGAATTGTTAATGGTATTAATATCTATAAATATAGTTTGTTAAGATGGAATTCAGAATTAATATATATGTATTTACTTGTTTTTTTTTCTGTTTTGTAATCCTTATCTTCCAACTAAGTACAAGATTCTTTTGGTTGGTGGGATTTTGCATCTAGTTGTTTTAAGGTTTCTGTGTTGTTTTGATAATGATACAAATGAAAACAAGAGTCATATTGGGATTTAAAGCAGGCAACACCAACAGGGTCAAATTGTTAAAAAGCTTAGGAAAAACACTTGCAATTTTTTTAAGGTCTGTATAGATGTATATATGTAAAAGGCATGAATAGAAATACAATCACACATTTCATGTGTGCCAAAATGTATGCTAGTAAATATTACAGTGCTTTTGGGAGGCTTATTGGAAACACTATCCCAGATGAGGGAAGTGTATGAGAATAAGTATATTGTCAGACTATCAGGATGTGAACTGCACAATGGAACAGAATGAACAGCAGAGAGAAGGCACTTTCTTGTTAAAAATATATTTAAAATAAAATACATCTTTTCCATTTGTGGTGGGAAAACCAAAGACAAATAGAGACCAAGGAAAAGAGAAGATAAATAGAAATTAATAAATGAAGATACACTGAAGTAAAACCAACTGATAGTTGAGAGAAAGCTGAGACTGAAACTGCTTTTGAATGTCACTTAGTGGCATTGCACAATATTCTTTGTTCTAGAGCAAGCAAATAGCTTTAGAAAGCTCGTAGGAGATAGCAAGTTTGTCCAGAGTTTCTATATGTTGGAGTCTATTTTGTATATATGTCACTCTCCGGGTGACATATGCATTCTTGAGGCATCCTGTCAGCATATTTATATCTCAATGATATCAGGTTTTATTATTCAAGAATAAAAGTCTTTAATACAAATTAATTTCTGGTTACCTTTCAGTACATAGATTATAGGACATGATACTGTTTTAAGGGAGGTATTTCTTAAAATTGAGATAGCCAATAATAATTTTATCTCTCTTGTCTATTTTGATTAGTCCTGCAAACAGTTTGGAACTGATTACTCAAGACTTGGTCAAGCAATGATCTGGTCCAGACTTGTTTCTGTGGAGGCAAGTATAGAGTCCACTGAAGTTTGAACAATTATTTTACTACAGCTGAAAAAAGCAGCACTGAATTGGGAATCAATAATAAGAATGAGTTAACTTCTACAGTTTCCCTGCCATTCTTCTGTTGCAGGGACAATATTAACAAAGGCTTGATTGTTGTTTTGGCTACAAGTATTAAATACAAAAGAACTTTATGAAGGTCCTAGACACAGACTGGCATTCAGACTGACTGTCCTTTTCTAAAGCTGCTTTTCTATTAAAGGAGTCCATTATTAAAACATGGAAGATTTAATTAAATCTCTACAATCTCCCATCAGGAAAGTGGCATTAGCCTGTTAGCCAGGAAAATATGGTAAGTCCAAACAGTATCCCTGTTATTAGTGCTTGATTGTCTGATGGAGTGTTTGATCAAAGGCATGGAGATTTTGATGTTTTTTTACAGTAAGGCCAGCCCAATGTACTCAAGAGTGTGTGTGTGTGGTGGGGGCTTGTAACAATTACAGTTCTTTCTAAATACTGGACCTCAAATCCTAAAGGCTGCACAAAATAATCCTCTTGTACAGGTCTAGGTCCTCCTCATGTGGTGTGGTTGTGTCATTTTACAAGTGCTTGAACTAGTAGAATTTAGTGGTACATGAGAGAACAGGTAAGTGTGTAAGTTGCATTTACCAAACATCTTCCCCTAAAGGCTGATGTGCTGAGAACTGTAGGTATATATATATTCCCACATAAAATAAATTTTCATTTACTTTTTGATTAGATTATGCTAAATAACTTGATTTACAAATCACATCTTTAAATACAGGTTCAGACGTGAGATCAGAAGCATCTCTAAAGGATTTTTCCCATCTCTCTGGATAAAAGAATTAGAGATACAGAACTGGCAAATAGCAATAATTGATGTGGTTGTTTAATGAGTGGATTTGTTTGCACGTTTCTGTCCAACTTGGTTTTACGATTTGTGCTTTATTCTTATCTACTCACTGCTTTTGTGTAAGTGACATAGTGACACCAGATTGAGATGGAGAGTGGTGTGCAGGAGACCTATTTGCTTAGTGTTTGAGAAGTATTCAGGCTGCCCGTGTCATCAGGCAGGCTTATTCTTTCTTCTAAGGAAAAGCAATAAAAGATCATGGAACTATTTGTACTGGAAGTCTACTTGTCACTTCCTTGTCCATCATCACTTCCCTTCCTGCTCCCACTGAAATCACTGAAAGCTGCCCTTGACTTCAGGGGAATGAGCATGACATTCCACGTGACAAATATGACAATGATGGTAGTCTTAGACTTTGGAGTTTTATAGGAATGCAATTGTCTTAAATATGGGCTGTTACTACCACCACAAAATAAAGGGGGAGGGATGCAATTACCTAGAGAGCATGTGGCATGCTTTTCATTGATTAGACTGTCCTGTTTGATTAAATTCCTCAGTATTTTTAATTTTCTAGCCCTAATTGCTGCCTTACATCTTTCTTGGGCCCCTTTGTTCTAACTCGTCTGCTTTCAGGTCCAGATTTATTTTTCAGTGCATTCATATTCTCCACAAACGTATCCTGTCATTATGTGTTTTATCTGTCTCTGCAGATGGTTATTTGACAGAAACTTTCCATTGACTCCAAGAGAATGGGTCCCATAAATGCCCTTTGTGGTTCTCAGACGGAATACTTGCAAAATGGAATTGATTAAAAGGTCACAAAACATCATCATTGCAATGTCTGAATTGTTCCATCAAAGTGGTGGTGTGACAAATATGTGCCAATCTTTTCAAGGATCTAGTCTGGATTTAAAAAAACATGTTGTATCTTTCAGATTGGCTTTCTAACATTTCACAATGAGAGAGATATTTTCAAATTACAGATGCAAAGTAGTCTTTTCTCTTATGCCATTGTCAATTAGTAGTAACTCTGGAGGTAATGAGGTTCCCCTAGTCTGAGTTACAGTGGGATTGAGATTTACCTGTTTTCCAATTTCTGGCTCTAAATTGGTCACGATAGCTCTTTGGAAACCAATAGCTTTATTAGTTTAACTAGCTAAAGTGAGACTGCCTGCAGAAAGTGCAAGTAACCACCTGGGTAAATACCTGGGTCTTTCAAAATCACAATGCCTGATGGGGAACCAGTGAGTATAAATAATTCCAGACTTGTTTCACATATACCACATGACACCAGAGAAGAAGTAGCTCTATGTCCTCTCCTGCTCAGAAAGTCATTGAAGGCCAATAAAGTCTCAAAAAACTCTCTGGGCAACCTGTGCCAGTATTTGGTCACCTTCATGGTAGAAAAAAGGGATTCCTGATATTCAGACAGAACCTCCTGTGTTTCAATTTGTGCCTATGGCCTCAGGTCTTATCACTGGGCACCACTGAAAAGAGAAAAAAAAAAAAAAAAAAGAGAAAAAAAGTTTCTCCAGAAACTTTTAGGTGTTGTTGGTGTTATTGCAGTTTACCTAAATTATCTGGATGACAAAAAGTATTTTCAAATAAATATGACTTTGCATAATCAATATATAGAGATAGTAGAAATATTGTCCTTCAGCAGAACAGAAAAATGAAATTATAAATGTCAGGACAGTCTGAGTTCTGTGTTTTGCACTGTCTAGTGAAAGGACAGATGCAGTACAATCTCTTATAGATGGCAAATGTTAAAGACAGCATATGCTACTACATAATTTTCTCAAGCACTTTTAGTTTTTCATAAGAATTAATTCACTTTTTTTCCCCCAGACTACTATTTCATAGCAACATTTGTGATTTCTCATATAATAACTTTGCCTCCAGAAAAGCTCCTTTGGACGAGTGTAGGCTGTTAAGTAGCACATTGCCAAGTTCAGAAATACAGCTTTTCAAAACGAAGTACTATAACAGGAGAAAATAAACACTCAATACTAAGGAGCAACTGCCAGAGAGATTCACCAAATTCTGTCACCACAGGAGAAGGAGACAAAACTTTTCCTATTGTAGTTTTTCCTGGCTAGCAAGAGGAGGTGTACACAAAAGCTTTCCTTGGCCTCTTCAGTCTGCTCTCATACTGCTGTGCACCAGTACCAGGTCTGCTCTTTGTCTGTAGCCTGTACATTGTGCTAACTCCTAGCCTTGTGCTTTGCTGTTTTTGAAAAAAAAGTCAGGGTCTGCCCAAATACGTGGGCAGTGTGCCTGCGTGTATCCTAAAGTGCTGGTCCTTACCTTCGTTTTCATTCTGTTAAATGTTCCTGCTAGAAGTTTAAATCTTCTCCCTTGGTTTTCCAGTGTGAGAAGCTGAACGTGGGAAAGAAAAACCTAAGCATGTAAACAGGCAATGCATTGCACATCTAGGTGCTGAAGCATGGCTGCCATCCCTCCAGTTCACCTGCTAAAGCAGCTCTGGTGCTTCTCAGATGTCACATATGGCTGTTGCGGCTTTGCCAGCAGTGTTGGTCTGCCCTCATAATGTTAGTGTTCTCTTGTTGTTTTGGCAGGCTACTAACATTTTCCTGAAGAGGGAACACATACAAGGGAAGAAAAACAATGAATTCAAGAGCATTGAGCTACTTAAAAATAGGGTTCAGTGCCACCTCCTCCCCCAGTACGTTGCTGTGAGTAAAACTTTGGCACCAGTATTATGTACAGCAATTGCAGCACGGGGCTGTCAGTTCTTATTATGTAGAAACTGAGCAAATGAATTGCATTACTTCTTCAAACGGTCTTCTGAAATCAGGCTGTTGAACAGAACAAGAGACACCAGTGCAGCTACAGTCTTTCACATGGTTTGAATTGGAGCAGTCATCTCTCCTCCACTCTCCCTGCAGCGTCAATGAGGGCCAAGTTTGGTGCACTAGCAGGGAAATACTGGATTGAAATGCAAAGTAACCATGATTTAGGATTTTTTTTTCTAATGAAAATGTAACAATTTTCAATCAGTCCATGGCCAAAGTGAAATACTCAGTTAGGACTAAGCCTCACAAATACAAAAATATAAAGAAGACTATAACGTGCACTGGAAATGATAGCTTTTAGTTGGGATTTTGCAACAGTGTGGTAATTTGTGAAAATCCTGAAATTTGTGACAGTCCCAGTAGCATCATGGCATCTGCTTAACGGAAATTCCAGTCACTGTGGAGTATTTCTTAAAAAACTCACCAGACTAGGAGTACCCACACATTGGAAAATTTAATTCTTATGATGCTCTGCTGCCATAATGGGCTCTTTTATATTTCAGTAATGAATTGCCACTCTGAAAATAATAAAACAGCAGTAGCGTAGAATTTCTTTCAGCCATGAGAGGGCAATGGGTACAGAAATCCATCGTTTTATGGTCCTAACTTACAAATGATAGAAGCATAATGATTTCTTTATAGATACTGCTTGCATGACCCAGCTTTTGCTAAATGTGTGCTGAACTGTACTGGAGTCACAGTTCTTGCAATATAGTGTGTGTTACTCAAGCTAAGGCCATTTATCACCAGTTTTTCAGTTCTGTGGATATATTGCTTCTCTTGGGACTTCAGTGGTCCGTGGCAGTTATCTCTACCCTTTTCTTTTGGTCTTTTGCTTCAGGATTTTGCAGAGCCTCAAACATTTTTAAATGAAGTTTAGCAGAAAGAGTCTATTTGGTAACAGTCACACCCTCCTGCAGCTTGTGTGATTAAAAAAATATGAGGAAAAAGCTCTGCATGTAAAATCCTTTGGTATCACATCAGTGTCAGTGCTGGCTGTTCATGTTACCATCACCAGCTTCTTTTCCAATTTACAGATTAGCAGAGATCTTTTGTCTTTTCCCATGGCAGTGGCAAGAGGTGTTAGGCATGGAATAAGACCATGTATGTGTTTAAAAAAACTCAGGTATTTTTTTTTGTTTAGAAAATGATCATGTTTTAAGTGACAATGAGAAGAAAGCTGAGATGGGCACAATAGGCATCATTCTTCAGTTCAAAAAGTACAGCGACCACTTTATTTACTGGGTAAAAAACTCCTCCCTTTTACTCAAAGAGTAAAAACTGAGTATACCTTCTCTTTTATTGCCCTGAAGATGCATAATGCTGTGATTCATTTCCCTACACCTTTGTGCTTACCTACTCATGTGTCTGGCAGATTATGATATAGAATACAGCTTTGTATTTATGATTTAAAATCAAGTTTTTTTTTTTTCACGAACCTTCTCTGAGGTGTCATGTTCAATCAACAATGGTATGAACAAATTGCTTCAAGCACATATTCCTCCTCTTAGTATTATTTACTTTTATTTTGACAAACAAACTAGAACCAGAGTAGTCTAAAATTCAAGCAGGGATTAATTTTCAGCACGTCAGCTTGTAATAAAAAAAAATGTTTAAACTTGTTAGAGAGGCCTATCAATGAAAGTAAAGGAAGTTCAGAAGGGTAGGAAATTAATTTTATTAATCCAATATGGTGTATATATGCTCTTTCACGTGATTTTTATTTTATTCTGTTTCTAAACCCACTAAATACTAATGATGGGAATAGCAGGGACTTATGCATCTACTTCTTTTGTCTCTTTTCTAATGTATTGCTGTGGGGTAAAAATCCAGCAGATATGCAGTGCCATTGTAGGCACAAGAGACAACAACTTGAAACGCATAATAAAAATTCTCCGTTTATTAGATTTGTCCTTCTGTGATTAAAAACATATCTTAACAGCAGACATCTGTTGGACAACTTACGTGGTTCCTTATTGTCTTGGTATGCGAGAAAATACTGCAGGCTGTATTGCTCAGCCTTGTTAGACCCTAGTACGTTGTGGATGCACAGGAAATTAAGCATATGCTCAGTGGTGGAGTTGTAATAACACGCGAGTTTGGTATAATCTGTTGAAATGAAAGACTGCCATTCCTTGTGCTGTGCCCTATAGAAAGTAAAAGGGTGGAATGACAGGAGTCCTCTTCCCTTGCCGGATTTCATGTGTTATATCTGATTGGCTGTGAATCAAGTTTGACAGCAAAAATAAGTGTGTGATAAGCACCATGTTAACATGAAAATAGTTTTGCAGCTGTTTCTTGGAAGCTTCGCACTATGGCCATTTTGTGAAGAGATCCCTATACAGAGCAGTGTTACAGGGCAGGGCATTGCTTTCACTAATTTTCACAAGATGAGTTACATTATTTTTTTCCCCCTCAATAAACATAATTTCTTCAGGCTTCCTTAAATGTGATATCTCTTTACTTAGTATAAGTACTATTCTCCCTGTGAGCACAACTAAGCAATCTTTTGAAAGGTGACTGCTTTGAAGGCAAAATAGTACTGTGGGCTGCCAGCATGCAGCAGACTTCATTTGTGTGTACTTTCAAAGCAAAAGAGACCTTCATTGTTATAGCAAGGCATTTCAGAAACATCCAGGGCCAGCTCTATGTTTTGCAAGTAAATATGCAATGATGCCCATGAAAAAAGTCACCAAGGACATAATATTTATTTACATAACCACGGTTCATCTGAAATTTGTGTGCTACAAGGGTATTAAAACAGGTAAAGATCTGTAATCTAGATTTTCAAAATGTTGATGTTTTTCCTATGTTATTCTTATGAATAAAAGTCTATTCAAATTTATGGTAGAGAAGGTTTAAAACGTCAAGGTTCAGGACAAAAAAACAGCCTCTATGGAAATATAGTAAGAACTCATTTTGACCCTAAATATACAATTGAAGTACAGAATTGCTGAAGTACTGGGCTATTTGCACCCAAATCCAAGTCAAAGATAGACTTTATAAGAGTGGCAGCCTATTATTTTGATATGCTATGGTGATTACCACAGAATAGTATCTCCACATACTTCCAAGAAGACATAAATATATCCTATCCTTGCTGACAGCCTGGGAACTGCAGTACTGAATCCTTTTTATGGTGAATACCAAATTATCAAAGCACTAAAATTCAGAAATGGGGCATTGTGCCTTTCTGGGATGTAGACAACAACTGAGATTAAGCCTCTAGAGCTCCTCTTACATGAAGGTAACGTGTTCAATAACCAGGAAATACAGAGGTGAAGGTATGTGCTGGGCAGTTATTAGTCTGACTCTTTAAAAGTGATGATCGTTGCCAAAAAGGTTCATCCAAGTTAAAAGAAGTACCAAATAAGTGGTGGCTTCTCTGTTTCTTGACTTTCTCAAGTTGGTGCTGGAGACATATGAAATACATGTTGGTTAATCAGAATGTAATGGTTTCAATACTGGAGCAACTGGATTTATTCTATGCCCTGTGGTATACATGTGTAGAGAGCATGAAAGTCAAATCAAATGACTTCATGATGCTTTCTTGCTGTTTATTGGCAGGTATGAGATAGGCCTGAGAGAATGCCTTCTCCAGTGGTTGTGCCTGGTTCCAAAGAGTTAATTTCATTATCTATTTCAGCTGGATTCACTCTGTTAGCTCTATCTAGACTGAGTGATGGAGAAACTCCTTCGACCTAAACCATGAGTGTAACGTGAAGAAAAGTCAACGCATGCTATGAGAAATCAGGGAAGTCTTTCCAGTGTTTAACCTGGTACGTGTTATGAATGGTTTTCTTCCTAAGACAGTGCAAGTGGTATAGTAACATACTCAGCAAGGAGTAAGTGAAGAAGACTGAGAAATTCTCCTCTGGGAAGTGATGCAGAGTCTAATACCTAGCAGGTATGGAGAGCTTTTCTTATCTGATTTGTAAGCCACAGGCTAGTAGCTCCTTTGGGCTATGTTTTACTGAACTGCATGAACAGAAAGGTGCTTATTCTTCATAAGATTTGGAACTTTTCTTTTACCAAAGTCTTCTAAACAAGTGTTTAATAGCTAACCTGCAACTTCTATAAGCAGTAAAAGCATTTTTCTATCCACAAGATTTCCTTTTCCAATGTTTTTGTTTTAATTTTCCTTGTGTCCGATTAAGCAGGTGAATTTGTGTAAAAGTTGTATATTTTCCTTAAAAAAAAGGCCTTTGATAGTTCTCAATTCTGACAAATTTAGTAACTGTATATGCTACCTGATGTCAAAACAATTTACCTACTCTTTTACAGCTACAGTTAGAGCTGTTTTTTATGGCTACTCTAGTCCAAATAAATATTCCTGATTAAGTGGATCAAGATAAAACCACAATCCGTAGTTGCTTTCAACAAATACCAGATTGGGATGATCATTTGCCCATTCATGGGTTTTCTGGCTACGTTCATATTAGATGTTACCTAACAGTTAACAAAAAAGTCTCGAAAAACCTAATACTTTCTTTTGGATTTTTGTCAAATATGACCATATTCTGATAAGGGAGATTTAAAGCAGCAGGTATGTACATAAATTGTGTATTTTCAAGTAAAGTTGCGGGACAGATATAACAGTCAACAGGCACAGAGGTCCTGCTTTCTGATGTAGGCCTGATAAAGATGAAAATTCCAAAGTTTCTTCTTCTGATCTAAGGCATTTAGAAGGTATCACGTAGGAGACCTTTGGTAAAACCAGGAGTTGTTCCCACTCTTGCAGACTCTGGCTACCATGAAAATGATTATTTTGTCTTTAATTGTTGACTAAGTGATTCCAGGAGGATCGTCCAATGTAAGGAAGAAATGTAGTCTCTGAATCTGTTTGTAGTTGTCTCGGTATCTTAATTTTCATTTCAGAACTAGAAAGCTCTACCTCTTTTTTTTTTTTTTTTTTCTGGAAGGGCAAAAAGCCCACTTTTTTGGTGTGCCTCCTGACTTATACCACAGACGTCTTTGCCTTGCAGTGAACCAGTTCCAAAAGGAGATTGCCACATCAGATTATGTGAGTTTGCTCCATTTCCAGCCAGTGCTATTTAATATACGTCTGCTATGTAATAGATGCAAAAAACCAAAATGATTTTCAGTTGCGTTAGTCTTTATTGGATCTGACCTCTGGTCTAGGAGGTGAAGGGAGAGTGGAAAATGAAAGCTGATTTGGTATTAGCCCACTATTCATATTAGAAAAAGTAAATGCTTTTGCGGTTTTCCTTACAGAGGTGTCTTTATTCATTTGACATGCCTTTAATAACTAATTCTAGTTGTCTGGTTGCCAAGATAGATTTCCTACAGGCAGACTTAAAAGTGATTTTGTCCTCTTTGAATGCATGGCTTCAAATGATCCCAGAACAGCAAACATTAAACTTCCCCCTAGACCTTGAGATTTTCTGAAGCACTGTAATAACATAAAAGGATAAGACTATTAGAAAAAAAAAATAAATAAATGAATTAAGTATGCTCCATATGATATGAGCAGGACAATAAAGCTCCTTGTTTTTCTTTGCTAGCTAATATCTCATATCTCCTTTCTAGTGTTGGACATATGCTGTGAATTTCTCACTATGCCCATTTTATGAATTTCGGTATCACTGCTCGTAGACACCTGGGGATGAGAATGTTTTGTAGGTTTCATCTGAAAGCAAGGACCCAACAGACCCCACAGCCTTTCCTTTCACAGATGGCTTTGTCACCGTTTCTTTCTCACATTCTTAAAGAACTTTAAATGCATATGTGGTATTTCTATAAGCATGTGTAAAACTGTTGTGTTTTATATGTGAAGTGAAGCATGCAAAGTAGGATGTCTTCCTTGTCATTTAACTGTATGATGCATATAAAGCAATTGGGAGCAATTTTCAAACTCAGCTTCGTACAAAACCAAATTGCTTGGAGAAAGACCACGAGAAAGAATATTGTCATTTCCTGGCAGGACTCACACTGTCAAGGAGTATATCTGCTATGGGGCTGTTCTCATCATTTTGGGTTAAATTTGGTTAAAATTTGGAAGTTGGCTCTCTAGTGTACTGAAAGCCAAAATCCGCCTGCTCTTTGGGTTACTGAAGTCTAGTAAGATATCAGTTACTTTACAGGTAATTCCTACAAAGCTTTTTACCTCAGCTAAGTTTCAAATGAGCTTGGTTTTCTCATAGAAGCAGCCTTGGAGCTGAGAACTCAGGCAGACATTTTTTCTCAGCTGAGAATCTTTGTGTTGCAATTGATAGGTTGTGCTTAGTGATCAGGTCACTGCATTCAGCGCAAGGAATTTCATTTCAGTCCTGCATTACAATGAGCAGACAGGCCAATCCTAATTTCTCCCTTAAATTGAGTCATTTAATTGTCTCCTTCTGAGAGGTGATTTCATAGGATGCCACACATTCTTCCTCACAGGTCTTGCCCACCAGCACCCACCACTATTCTTTTGACAAGCTCTTTAAGCACTGTTGACAAGAACAATATGTTTTGAAATAATAGATCACAGTAATAGCTTGTGCGATGTCCATACCTTTCCATTTCACGGTAGAAAATACCTTGCGGATAAGCCTTGGGTCCATCCCATTTACATTTTAATGGTTACAGTATAGTGACACCTCAATAGCATTGGTTTGAAGATGGGAGTTCATAGAAACAACCAAAGATGACCTAATTCTGGCAGCTGAATGCACTGCTTACATCAGAAGTTGTTATTTCTCCATCCATACTTTACCCTACATCTCATACAGTGAAATTTAGTGTCTTTTCTGTTAATTGGGTGACCTCAAGGTCTTTCAACAGAGTATTCTGACACTGCTATACTGCCAGTACCACAGTTATCAGCAAACTTTCTCAGCACAGTTTCATGTTTTTCTGTGGACACTGCTGAAACCATCAAACATGATCAGCCAAACCATGAACAGCTCCGTGAGCAGCCTCCCATGGAGCCAATGATACTTCTCAGTTACTAACTCCTCTTAGCCAATTCCATGTTAATCCTGGTGGTTTTTTGTCCCCCCAGTTTTTCCTAATAATTTACTCTCTGACCCTGTATTGAATGTTTGCAGAAGCAAACAAAAGTTTGCAGATGAGACCTTCCTTTGTCTGGTACTGGTTTACTTTGTAAATGAAGCTACAAGGTTTGTCTGGACGATCTGTCTTTGGTAAATCAGTGTTCCTTATTACCACATTTTCTAGGTACTCCCACATAATTGCTTTTTTACTTAAAAATTTACAGCTTCCTGGTTATCCATGAACTAATAAATGTCTGGACCATTGTATGACTCTCAGTAGTGTGGGGATTCTGTGACATAAACTAAATTTAGTTTTTAGAGAAAAGCAAAGTGATGCTATGCCTCCTTTGCTGCAAAAGCGGGTTTTTTTTTAATGCCAGGGAAATGATAAATGGCTGCACTTGAAACAGCATGCAGCTTATAACGTTACCCTGCCAAAATAAAACTACAAAAGCTAGCTTGCGTGGTACAAACCTGCTTAAGAAATTTTAAAAGCAGAGCAGTTGTTTTGAAATACAATTAAATATTTTGGAAAGTTTCTAATAAATATTGTATTAGTTTTACAGGACACAGATTCTCATGCCATGCAAGTTATAGCCATTTAATTGTATTTTATATGGTATCAAACTTTATGCCAAAATGCAGTGTTGGAATGTTTTTCATTGTTACGGGTCTATTGACATTACATCATTTACTCACTGCATCATGTGTGACACACATGTCTGCGTTTAACCTTTACAGTTAGGATATTTGAGCCTACTTTAATCAAATGTTATGCTACTAAATCGGTGTTATTCTTTAAAGCTTCCTTGCTGAGGAAACAGGTCTGAGTTTTCATATGTCTACCCACTATTAGACATTGCTATCAAATTTAATATAATCGTAAGTAACGACAAATTGACATGTACTAGAGGCCAAAATTTAAACTTGGTCGCCTTAGTTCTATTGCCTTAACCCTTCTTTTTCATGCAGGTACCCAAAAGCTGTGGACTGGAAGGTGCATATCCACAGTCTCAGGAAAACAGTAAGACCAGTGGCTTCTTTGCAGGAGACAGAATGGGAAAATGCTGAAGTTGTTCAAATGCAAAGACATCTTACTTCCTTTACATAGCTGTTTGTGGATGTCTCCAACACACTGCATCTTCTTCACTGCTATGAATCTGAAGAAGAGACAGGCACCCCCTTCAAAGAGACGTTTCAATGCTGCTTCGTGCAAAGCTTTGGGGGCTGGATTTCACACCCCTCAGGATAACTAAGAATATGATTTGTCCAGTTATTGAACAACACAACGTAGCTACCAGTAACCTGTCCCACAGGACCTTTATTCTGGGATCCCTTGGCTAAATCATTAACTATTTCTCAATTCTGAGCTTTAGGTGATACATTGCAGTTTAGGTGATAAACAGCAGTTCATGTCATCTTTTGGAAAATCAGATAACTGTGAAGATTTTCTTTGGTGAATGACTGTCGATAGTGTGGGAATATGTAAGCTTTATAAGTACCTTTTGGAACAGAAGGAAATCATAACCTACATAATGAAAAGCTTTGGCTTAGGAAGCTTTCTCCTTCCTCTCTCTTTGATCACTCTCCCTGGGCATTTGTCGACTGTGCAAATGTGTAACACATATACATAGCAAAGACTATCCTAAACAGCAGGTGCAAGACTATGGTGAGATTCCTATCAAGTTTCTACTTCTATTGTTTTCAGCAAAGTTCAAAAGACAGTGTATTGCAAATCCTAAGCCAAGACTTGAACATGGAGGGAGCACCGCAGCACTATGCAGAGAGGACATGCCAGTGACGTAGATAGACCTGCATTGTGCACACCTCACTGATGCCAATGAAAAAGACTCCGTGGGTCATGTCAGTCAGGCTCTAAAGCAGAAGAATGAGGCCATTGGAGTCAACCTGACTTCACTTGCTTAAAGTAAGTACTATATCTAAGTTGTGTTGAAGAGTTTGAACCAAAGGTTCAGTCCTGATGTTAGTGAGGTGAGCAGAGTCGCCTCACACAACCTCTTAAAGAAAAGCTCCAAATCCAAGGTCCTTTCCTACAGATTTTTGTGCTTTGAGCTTCTTCTGCACTTTCCTAGTCAACATACAAACTTCAGAAAGGCCAGTTTAAATCCAATTTGAAACAAATGGAGAAAGCTATTTGCGTGTCTGGATTCTGGAAAAAATAGTTACATCAAAGATAATATATAGATATCCACCTTGAACTGTTTTCTCAGGAAACGAGGAAAGCAGAGCATGAGTGAAATATCAATTTAAAGTTCCTCTCTTGACCATGGTTGGTTGGTTTAAATAAATACAGGTTTTAAACAACATTATTAAAAGTATCTTTTGCCAGATGTTATGTTTGTAAATACTAAACATTAATTGAGAAAGACTGTTACCTATGAACCTGTGTGAAGCCAGAGGAATTATTGGAGGGTGAGGTGTGGGGGGTTGGCTGGTTTATTGCTTGACTAATCAAAACATTTCAGTGCCATTAATTATGCTCAATGGTTAAGCCTGTATGTGGGTTAAAGACTCAAAAATTATCTGATTTGCAGCTCTTTTCTATTTCATTTTGTAGGTAGTGTAAGTGATTCTGTGTCATGAGAAAATGTATACAACACTGATAAATCCATAAAGTATTTGACCTTTAATCAATCCTAATATTTTCAACCCACAGAGCCTTCTTAAATGCCTGTAACCTTGGCCCTTCCACTCCCATTCATCACAATTACTGTTCGAGCTGTCTGATGCAATGCACAAAGCATTGCACGTTGACATCCAATATTTTCTCATTAATAAAATAATAATAAAAAAAAAAAAGAAAGAAAGATTCCAAGTATTTTTGCTGTTCTGATATTTTCCAGTGCAGTGCCCAGGAGAGGAAAAGGGACAGACAGTTTTGATTTATGTTAGTGCCAGCAGATATTGTTAATTTGTGTTTACAGTTAGCAGAGTATAGATATGGTTGATTGTCTGAACTTGATTCTTAATATTATGCTAATTTTCAGTGATTTTTAACCTGTTAATACAGAAAGTAGTGTTTATAAAACAGTAAGGTAAACAGTATGGATTGCATAAAGAACCGGGAACAGTAGCATACATGAATAGAGAGAGCTTTAGACCAAATCATGCAGTCCTTATTCATACTAAAATAACTGAATAAGGGCTAGTAGGATTGTTACAAAAAATTGTAACATTTCTTCCCATCCCCCAAGACTTTCATTATTTTATTGATTGAAGAACACTGCAGTGATGGATGGAAATCCTAACAAAGTTTACCCACAGAGGGGTTGGTTTCCGTAGGCAGCTGAATGATTCAATGCAGAGAACATTAGGGTCCTCGTGAAGGAACTTACAGTTCTGCTGCACACTCAGGCAGTTGCCTTACCTTTCTGGGGCCATTTGCTCTGTGTGCACATTGCCAGTTAAGATTTCAAGATTTTTTTCTTGAAAAGAAAGGTCAGACTCCTTTCACACACATTCCTGTGCCAAGTACAAAGAATAACATATTTGGGTTGAGATAAGCATGATAAAAATAAATATTACTGGATTTTTCTGTTATGTAGCATAGGCTTTCACATCACCTGTGATTCACAAGCCTCTTGAGGCAATAGGTGCTGCCCAGGATTTTTGCTGAAAGAGAACTCCCATTTTCTTTGCATTCTGAATGAAATATGAGTCCTTGGACCTCTCCTATATGAAAATACCATTTGGACATATTAGCGTGCTGCTATTTGTCCAGTTTCAAACCTATAATATGCTCCCCAGATCTCTCAGACCCAGTACCAGAATACACTTTCGTTTAAGAATATATAATTTTATTAAGAGTATTCTTTGCATGTATTTATCTCTATATATGTATACTTTTATATATGTGTGTTTATATGTCTATATCTTTCAGAATAAGGAGGTATCATGACTATAGCAGAGAAAGGTCAGAAGTGCAAAGAAATGGCAACATTAACAATTTTATACATATAAGCTCCATCTTAGCTGGAAAGGCTTTATGCTCTTCCTCCATCTTGTAGATTTTTTCTTAGCATAGTTTTTATAGGTCTTAACGATTTGTTAGCAGGAATTATGCTTTTAACGGAAATCATGAAAAACTGACATGGGAGCATGATCTAAGTCTTCCCTCGCCCCCAGTGATAGTTCTCTGCTGTTTTTCCAGCTATTTTGCCAAGCCAAACAAAATGATTATAACTCAGCACTGATGTGTAAGAATTAGTATGATATGTCTCTTCGATGCTGGACTGAAGAACGAGCATGATTTCATTTTTACTGCAGTTATCCTGTTTACTCTTCCTGCCTCTGCAGTTTTGTGCTAGTGGAAGTTTCACAGGAATGCCATGGGAAGATTTACAGACTTTCTGGCCAGGTTGATCACTAGAATTTCTGACATCCTGCCTCTGTTGACAAGACCATCTGATATTTATTACAAGATAAAAATCTCAGCCTGCTCAAGAGACCTCAGGGATCACATCATTTGAGTGTGGGAAATATGGACTGTGGCATTACTGTGCACAGTATACCCACGTGCCAGACCTTCAGCTGTACATAAAGGAGGTTCTGAGAGAACATTGAAAGAGAGGGAGGAGAAAAAATTAGTTAGTTTTGCTGTCTTTAGTGGAACAAGAGAATGCTGTAGGAGCTGATAACCTATTCCAAAATAATAAAAACTGTGGCAGCAATTGTGTTCTGCTGAGTACTGAATATCTTTAACCCTCAGAAGAGAATAGCTGATCATCAGAACTCGTGGTTTCTGCCATTCATGCAGAAGACATGAAGTTCAAGAGGTCCCAAAGAACACCCATTCCCATTACTTCATTTGTGCAAAAAACCTCCATTGTGTGGATTTTGCATATTTTTATAAGGCTTAATCAGATAGTACTTGCACCTTTGTTTCAACCTGGCATAAAATGGAGTGGCGGAGATTTTTGTCTGTGTTGATGCTGATAAGGTTTTCCATGATGGACTCTCTGCAAAGAGCCTCAATAGCAGTTCCAGGTACAAGACTGAAAATAGCTGAAATTAGGTTGGAAATATTTTCACAATTTTGTGGAACAATTAGGTATTCTCCATGCAGTGGTATAGGGTACTAGAAATAGTCTTAGATATTTAGCAGTATGTGGCTAAGTTGTTTTCTATACAATGGCTAAAGACATGGCCCGTCTCTGACTTTCCATTAACTCTTCCACATTGCCCTGTGGAGGTAAACAAACACCTAAAAGAAACTCTTCTTGTGGTGCCATCATGCTGCTGAAGGGGCTCAACTTTGGATCAAGAGATCTGACATATGCTTGAGTATTGTGACCTCTTCCTTCCTCTCTTTGACTCTGCAGGTATGTACATCCTCTAAGAAATCTGTTGTTCTTGGCTGCTGTAGTTCATGTTATTAGTCCTGTATTTTAGGGAAAAAGCATTGCCGATGTTCGTGAATAAGGAGCACTATTCCGTAGCTCTTGATTGTAAAAAATGTTATCTACTGCTGAAACTGCTGTTTGCTGCTTTATGTCGGAGATGCAACGCTGGTGAGACTGATGTCTTGTTACAGACCTGCTTTCGTTAATTTCATTGCACATTGGGCATATAGTTGCTACTGAATTGTTTGGTTATTACTGCATGAAGTTGTGCCAGTTCTCTAGGAATAGATCTGTGAAAAATGTCACTGGAAGTGTTTATCTGGAAAGCAAATGAGCTTGACTCAATGGTGGGCAGAGTGTCAACAGGGTGGTTATTGGGGAAATGGATCCCCCTGTCTAATACAATATAATATACAATACAATATAATATGTCTCCATATAAGATGGCTTTTATGATGGGGTTTCTGAGCATCTGCATGTGGCAGCCATTTCTCTGAAGCCTGCCCTCCTTTAAATCCCCACCCCACTGCACAGAGGGACTGTTCAAGCTGAGGTGAGATACCCAGGTCCTTACCCTGAGGTGTGGACATGCAAGTGGTCATAAATTGGCTCCTCGAAAAAGTGTTTGGGATGTTACTAATAGTGTTGTCTGAGTAAACGGAGCAACATTCATCCCTCATACTCAATTTTCTTCCCTCCTGTACATGTTTCCTTAGTGCTAAGAGCCAGTGTCCTTCCTCTTCACATGCTCTGCCTCTTGTTTCCTTTCATACCCAAGACTCATTTGAAAAGGCCAGCCATATACAGACACTGAAACTGCTTATCTTGGTAGAGTGAGCATTATCTGTGCTGTTCAGCTTTTTGCCTTGAGTCTTCTGTGACTCCTTTTCCTCAACTTAACTCATTTCCTTGAGTCTTGTTGCTTAACAGCCTGACTTGTTATCCAGATGCTAAATTCATAGCAGGCGACCTTCCCCTGTAACCTCTTTCTCTCCCAGTCTGAATTTTTCTGAGTTCCTGTTCTTGTNTTTTTTTATCTTCTAAATTCTCCTTTTGGGGAAGTCCTGAAGCTGATTTTGGAGGTCAGTGGCCTAGGACAGGTTATGCCTAATTGCCTAGCAAATACATTCTCAGACCGAAGTGCAGTAACAGTAATTTCTGAAGAGAGGTTCATCTATTCCTGCATGAATGCTCCATAGGTTTATACTGAATTTTCTAACTGCAAGTCTTTCTTTCAGAAGCTAAGCTGAATGACCTCCTAAGGGTAGGGGCAAAGGAAATGCGTGTCACTTTTCCAGGGCCTTTAGTGTTCAAAAAGTTTTACAAGGATCTAGTTGCATATGAGTTTCTGTGTGTTCTTAATTGTGAATTTAGGGTGTTCCCCTTCCCCTGTTTTGTGCAAAGGGAAGGGAGAGGTAAGAAGGTGTATTTCACCCAGCAAGGCAGAAAATATTCCTTTTGAAGATATTAGCAAGTATGTTGTGGTTTATGAAGGTCTCCTCCGGAAAAATCCTATAAATTTGCTTAGCAGTGTCCCTTGAAAAACTTGGGAACCCTAAAGTTAAAATACATGCAAGTTTTTAGTCTGTAGATCTGCTGGATTTGTCCTGTGAGCTTGGCAAGTTCCTGTGGACCTACCTCCTCTCAGCAGGAAAAGAGTCATGTGGGTAGTGCTGTATCACATAGGAAAGTCAGTGCAATTAAAATAAAAAGATACAGCTCTTTGCCAGGACTTAGTAATAGAATGAAACTTGCATCCAAGTTTCTACAAGGATTGAAATGATAGAGTTCCTTTCCAACAGATGAGTCTGCAGAGGCATTGCAGTTGTTCATGTCTACACATATTTATATATGGCAGCTTTATCACTGAAGTATCAGCAGATCAGGAAAAAAAATCAAAGTAAATACATTTTCCTTTGTTTTAATTCTGTAAACTGTTCACAGCTGTTACTTCAACTGTGATATGGAAATATTCTGCAAAAGGAGGGGAAACTTCATGGTCTACAGTTCAGTTCCTACATATTCCTCCAGTGGTGGCTTATGGCAGTGGCTTGTGCATGTGTGGAGGGACCTGAGTTTCCCCCTGCTAAACTCACAGAGCTGCAGGAAGCCTGAGCTTGTATGGATATGTACCCTATATGAGTTTTATACTGCTGCTAAGTGTGCATGAAGCTCCACTGTGCTTACAGACCTTTGGACAAACATGCTGTGGGGGTAAAGAACTTTACTTTTGCTCCATTGACATGTCTAGGTTACGTGATGTGGGGGACAAGGTTATGTTTTCCATGGGGGACCAGGGGGAATCTGGAGGAACCTGTTCACCTCCTTTTCCATCCTCTGACATATTCAGTGCAGCAGAATCCATTACACAAGGGTTTCTCCAGGTACAGGCAGGGCTGTCACTCCCTGCATTTACTCACCTTCTTCATCCCCCATGGTAGTGGTGCTGTGATCTTCGGAGATTTGATGCTCCAGACATACAGTCAAGCTTATGTGCCATTGTGAGATTTCACACACATGATTATGAGATCTGAAAACCTGTATGTCCATGAGCAACAGTACGTAGCAACCCTCTGGTGTTCTCTGGTATAAATGCATGAAGCTTTGATTGAATCTTATGAAGTACTTTTCTCTCTTTAGAAGACTCTTATCTATCACACTGCCTCTTTTTGCAAAAACCACAGAAATTTAACAGCTCAGAGATGTGGGCCTCCAGGTGGGACTCAGCTCCAGATGTGCAGACCTGAGTCCATGCACATAGTATTTAAAGTGATGTACCTACAAAAAAAAGCTGTATAGCTTACCTATGAGCTATGGCTGAGCCCAGCTCCTGCTATTGGCAGCAAAGATGTAACCACTATGAGCAGTGTCTCTCACCAACCAGCTGTAAGTGCTTGAATTTCTCATCCTGTGGTTGGTAGATCAGACATATATATAGCTTATGGGGCTGAACATGGTCCTAGCACCCTATTATATGGTGAAATATGGGTGAAATTGGTTAGAGGGCTATAAAGCTGTTAAGAAGACATTAACTAAGATTATATGAGAGTATGCATTTACCACTATTTTCTTGGGAAGCTACATATTGTGTAATTAATCGTTTTATATTTGTTTCTTTTCTGATGCCTTCAGGTATGTTTGGGTCATTTAATCAAATTTTCCTCATTACCACATGGGATAAAGTTTATATTCCTCTAAAGCAATAAAGACAAAACAGAAAACGTGCTCTTGCTTCCGAAAGCTGAAGATGTAAAAAAATCCACCAAACACTGAAACCTTGTAGTAAAATATTGAGTCGGCAATGCTGCTGCTGCTGTCCTATACTGGGATATGCAGTGTAAGCTCCCACAGAAAGCAAGAATGTTTAGCTCCCAGAGAGCATACCCAGACCTCTCTAAGGAACCCAGTGACCACAGTGAAGAGGCAGATTGAAAGGATCCCCTAAAGAGTGAATGCATCCAGGGCTTTTAGTTCCCCAGCTGCTGTTTTGACAAATGCGTGTGAGCTGTTTTGCCAGCAGATATCACTATGTGTGTCCAAATTACAAGTGAGAATGATAGCGAAAAAACATTTCTCTACTTGTAAACGACAGGCTGATTTAGGAATGCCTGCTGAAGTATATGTGCATTATTAGGGACATTTTTAATTCGTTTGTCAACCTCTATTAGGAGGTCGTTTCACTCAAATACAAATTAAAACATAATTTTTCACCTTCCTATGTTCTCTTTTGTCATTATACATTTTTAAAATGTGTTTCTTGATCATGGCCCCTAGAATGATATAAGTGCCTGTAACTGTCTGAACTACTGTGGCCTTTCTTACCAAAAAGAGCTCCTGGTTTTATTTCTGTGTACATTGACAGTATAAAACCTTACTTTCTTTTCTCTCTTCTGCAGGCAAAGAGCTATACTAATCAAGTTCCATTGTAATTTCAACCTTTGTTCTAAAACATTATGATGTGTAGAAAATTGATTAACTGGAATTTAGTATATACAACAAAAGGAAACTTTGTTGAAATCCAGAGGGCCATTTCTGTTCATTTGATAAATGTATTAGTTTCTTTGGTTTCCTGAATTACCAGGTAAAGGGCAACATTTTCCAGATCTAACTAATTTCACTGAAACATATGAAAGACAAATACCAGAAGTCAAATCTAACATATTCTTCCCAAGGGCCCTAAAAAAAACCACCCCAAACTCTTTATTTTGAAAAGCTAGAGTAAGAGTTCAAAATTAAATGGATGATTCATGTGAGATATGTGAACTGAACAACACATCAAGCTGTTGAACCAGCTGAAATGGCCTGCGTTTCCTCAGCACCATTAAAGAAATGAAGCAAGAGGTGAAAAAATAGATGGCTGCTTTATTCCATCTACACAAGCGTCACCGTATCTTGAGCTCGCAAGAAACCAGACCCTCTGTGATGAGCTCTCTGTGCAAGGGTGAGGGCATTTAGCCTCATGGCTACAAAGACAAATTTTGCTTCCTTTGTCTCTCCTGGTCATGGAGGAGGTGAGGGTGGGACAGGGTCTGCAGCAAGAAGATGCTGCTCAGCACCAGTGGCCCTGTGATGCCTTTACTCGCAGTGGCAACCCTATTGCTTCCAGCTGCAGCTCTGCGGTCATATGTTATTCCTCCATAAGCCTGTTCCCTCCTGCTGCTGCTTTCCTGGATGTGGAGCACAGCAGAAGGCTACCGCCCCACTTTAAGGAAATTCTTGGATGTGTAGACTGACAGTCAAATGCAAAAACGTCTACTGGGGTTTGCTGTGACTTTTGCAATAGTGCAGGATACAGTAGCCTCTGCAGTTAAGTGGCAGGAGGAAAAAAGCAGTTGTCAATAACAGAAATATTAGTTATCAGTTCCCTGACATGATCACATTATGCTTCTTACTGAAGGTAATTAAAGGGGAAATTCTGGTCTCATCTCTGATATGGCAGAATGTAAGCAGTAAAAATTATAGCATAAGCGGCTGCTTTGTTTCTGAGTAACAATAATTTTAAGTAAATGTAAGCGTTCCCAACTGGGCACATGAAAATCTTTAATCTGTCGGAGATACATAATAGTCCCTGCTTGATGCACAAAAGATCCCTCTTGCCAGTGTAAGTCACATTTATTTCAAGTCTAGACAAAATAGCTTGTAGGTGTTGCAGGAAGAAACAATGGCGTCTGAGTGCCTCCTGGAGAACATTCAGATCTTAGGCGTATTTTGGTTTGTGCTAGAGTTGAATTTGATGTGATAGGTCTGGAAAAATATAGAGCTGACAGTCTATATACACAACCAGGTTTTCAGTCCACATGGGTAATGAGGCCAGAGCACCCAGCCACTTTTTTCATGCCTCTGTCAATTTAAAGTGCATTTTTAAATGAACAGTGGGGTTATTTGGGTCTATTAATTACAGTAATTGTTTCCTGCGTGGAAACCACATGTATGAGATATGAAAGGCGTGTGTGTGTGAGAGGGAATGCTGGCGTGTGTGAGACTGGTGCAATTCCTCTTTGAAGATTTTTTTTTTTTATCCCTAGAGAGGGAGCTTGTAATGAGCAACAACATTTACACTGAAGACTTCAATGCTCCTTGTTGCCCCATCGTTGCCTTGCCTTTCACATGGAGATTAAAGCCAGTGGTTGAAGCTGCTCCTCCTTTTCCCATGTGGCTGATATAAATTCTACATCAAATAGAAAGGAGGAAAGGCAGGTTTGGCTGTCAGCAAAAAACGAAGAAGAGGTCTGACAGCAGCAGGAGCAGGGGCTCAGTTCTCATTAATCCAGAGGGCACCAGAAGAGTAAAAATAAAACCTCGGGAAGATGCCTACTGTGCCCATTAAACAAAGAGCCTGTGATTGGCATAATAAGAAGAGCAACGCTGATAAGTACATGGGAAAATGCTTTTCCTAGGGCTCGCTATGATGGGAAACTCATGCAGATTTTGATAGTTTGTGTAAAACTTGAATGCCGTGGTTTGTGCATTATGGAAGTACAATAATGATTCTGTAGTTCAATTTCTAACCTGTTTTCTATTACAAGTCTCTCCCTTTTAACTTTCACAAGAAAGCTGCCTTTCTGCCTGATAATGGTATTTTTCCTAGCACAGAATGATGCCAGAGGAAAATGATTTGGGGAAATCTTAGGATTAATCTGGAACTTTGCTGCAGTGACACATCTTAAATGTGGCTCAGCCTGTGTGCTTTCCTACCCTGCGCCCTGTGGAACAGCCTAGTTTGGAGAGAAGAGGGGAGGGGTGCAAAAATGTTCAGTAACACATCCTGATAGAGGGCAGCCTGACAGCATGGCTTTGTTGAATTAGGGGAGAGCTACGCTGGGAAGAGAGACAGTAGATCTCCCAAGATATCCAAAAGCAGATAGTTTACCCTTAACTAGTGCAGATAGTTTGCGCGTTGAAGTCACAGCACAGAAATAAATCACTCCTCAAAGGCACTAGGGTTCATGGTTCATTTTGTCATTGTCAGACTGATTTTAGAAACATTTGCACATTCTAATTTTGAGGTTTTTTCTTTCCTTTGCTGAGGTCCTGTTCTCTGCTCCTCTGTGTGTCAGATGAGCAGCAGAGACTATATTCTGATACAGCCAGAAGCATAAAGGCAAGAGGTGCAGAGTCAGCCCAGGGGTTTTTATCCACCTCTTAGTTTGGGATCGTTCTTTTGCGTGACCATGGCAAAACTTGTTCTCAACACAAGTGGTTAGAAATCAGCATTTTAGATACTCTAATCAGTCCTTTTTTTCCTTCTTCCTTTCCCAGTGAAGTATTTATAGTTGTTAATACTGCTCCTTTTACCCCTTCTCCACCCAACTGAAGATATACGTAGAGACTTCAAGGTTCAGAGGCAAGGCTACAAAATAAAACTCTCTTTGTTAGTTAAGCTAGAAATTTGAACCACACAGAAAATTACTAGTAAGGCTTTAGGCCAGGGGAGACTTTGGTAGTAGTTGAACACAGAGGAACCCAGGTGGTACATCAGAGAAGATTTATGTCAGCTGTGAGACCCAACCAAGAGGAAATCACAGCATTTTCTTTCTCAAAAACCCTGTTGCTACCTCATATTGTTTATTCTCCTATTAGTTAAACTATTTCAGGCTTTTGCCAGAGTTTAACTACAGGGCTGATGATACTTGAGTCTCTGCTACTTTTGCTGAATAATAGGTCATTCCTTTGAAGCCACTCCTTTAGTACCAGGTGGCATCATGTCACATAAACACTAAATGTCCATCTGGGCCAAATGAAAAAATAGCTGGGCTTAATGCCAGGACTAGTGGCCATCTCCTCCTTTTGTTAGGAGGGGAATTTTTTAGTTCTACCTGGTGTTCATTCGGTGACATCAGTGGCAATCTTCAATATTTTTGTCTCTGTTGTTTGTGTGCTGCTTGATGGGGCAGGTTTTTTGTGGCATTTTTCTTGCTGCAAAGCCAGAACAGAGAGAAGTTTGTTCTCACCTGGGCTTGGTCACCAGAATAAGGAGGCTGAGCTGCTTTTTGTGATGTGAGTATTCCAGGGAGAAATTACTCTGGTAGATATTCTCAAGTTAATGCACTGATACACAAAATAATAGAATTCTTGTAAGCTCATTACATGCTGGGTACCAAAAAAGATAAGTCAGAAAGAAGTTAATTTGACAGAGAATCTGTGATTGATTGTGCCATTCATTTTGGGTGGAAGAGAAAAACAGAATGTGTTCTTCCTAAAACATTTATTTATTTTGAAATACTGTGTATTTGGAAGGATTGTTGTGATGACCAAGTAATCTACGCAGTTCTTGATATACTAAGATTAATGAAAATGAAATAACTGAATAAATTATTTTAAATGTATAACTTAAAATAGCTCAATCAATCAAACGTATAGATACAATAGTCTCTGTAAGTGAACTTCATCAGCCTGATGGTTTGCTATGTTTTTTATTTATTTTGTTAACTAAGAAAAAACAAACTTCTGTATGAGTTATTTTATGTTTAAGCATGCTTAAAAGTTCTCACAGTATCAGGGGATATTAATGGACAATTATGTTTTGAGTTTAAAATGGATTGATTATTCCTTTCTGAGAACGCCAATGCACAGACAGTCTGCACAGAAATAACATGTCAGTAATATCACACTACTGTACAGATTTTAAAGATAAATTTCCATCTGGCAAGCAGATACTCAGGAAGGAACTGTTGTTAATGCTGCTTTCACACAGACCAAGTTCGTAAGGGATAAAACCCGGCTTGAAGCTTCAGTTCTACTTCTCGCAGTTGGCAAATGTAAATAAGCTCTAGATGTTTTTTGAAGAAATTGAGCACAAATAACCATAAGGAAAAATGTGAGTTTCCTCTGTTGTTTGACTGGAAGATCTGTCCTTCCCGATAATAAGAGCCAAACAGAAAACCAAAAGGAATTCCAAAAAACAACTGCAGACCAAGAGCTCTGTAAATATTAATACTTCGCTGATAAGTTCAGTGTGCTTAACAAACATTAGTTAATTGTGGGAAGATAACTAATAAACCCCTCATTTATGAATGTGAAGGCAGGAAGAGAGCCTGAGGCTATCGAAATGATATCCCTGCTGACTTCAGTGGTCTTTGGAGAAGGTCCCCTCTGATCTGTGCAAGGTCAGGGCTGATGATTCCCACAGGATGCAGAAGAGAGCCAGGCTCTCTTCTGTTCTTCACCACAATGCTAACCCAGCATTATATGAGGTAAGATAATGGAGCAATACATAGATATTACATACAAATACATTGAGTTTGACTGTTTCCCTAATGTCTGTGCCATTGATAAACATGAATAATACTATTCTTTATTACTGTAGAACTGTTTGATCTGAGGTATTCAAGGATTGTTTACAAAACATGCACAGCATATTTTGGGAGGGAAGAAAAACTAATCAGAAAAAACATGTACGGTACTTTTAGGAAACATGCTGCCATCAGAACTTACCTTTGCTCATGGAATTGAAGCTAAGAGTAATTGCTACTGGTAAACAAAGTTAATTTTAAATCCAGCAGAAGGAATGGATAGGGCTGGTTGAAAGATACAGTTTCAAACTAGAATAGTAGCTGAAATCTCTAAATTTACTTCATCCTAAACTGAAATTAAGTGTCAGTCTAGAATTTTATTTAGGGAAAAAATTAACAATAGTACTAAAATATGTTCTACTGCATTGAAATTTTCCATATTATATAGTGATGAACTCGAGATATAAAATATTCTGACATTATTCCCTGTTTTGTAAAGGAAGAATTCCTCAAAGTGTTTGATTATGTCATTGATTTTTTTATAGCACTTCAGCTTCATAGTGTAAAGAATAGATTTGACTGACATTTTCATGTTTAGGCACAAGGAAGCACACAGCTACTGATTCATAAGCATCAATGGACATTCTCTTTGAAGGCCACCTGTACAAGTGCTCATGTTCCAGGCTGCTCATGAGATCTTTTGAGATCAAATAGTTTAGGAAAACAGGGTTTGTAGTCTATAGCACTAATAAGAGTTACACAAATGTATCTGGGGAAGAGGATGCCTTATGGATGCTTTCTTATTTACATTCAGCATTGTCTTTCCAATGGCTGCTATAGATTTGTTCTCTGTTTTGTAGAATGCTGATTTTTATGCTAATTTGCTCAATGTGGTTCATTGAAACGAAGGCTTGTTTTAAAAGGGAACAATATTGTAACTTGACCTGGTAAGTGTGGGAGACAGCTGTCTGCCGCTCATAGTTTGAAATATCATTTTAACAATTGTTTCTTTCATTTTCTTAAATCGGTGGTACAGCACTGCCATTGTGGGATTTTAGGTAGAAATGCCTTTATCCTAGAAGAGAAACAGGTTTAGAGAGGGTACAGCCTGGCAATGGGGCACCTGTTAGTTGTTTTCTCAGTCAGTTGCAAAAGTGGAATATGAATCCTAACAAATTTCCCTTTTCAGATGCAAAAGTTCTTCAGGAAATGGGATTACGCTGCATTTAGAAATGTTGGCTGTTTAAAACTGATGCGGAGCTAAAAGAGATGTGGCACTGGTGTGGCTCCATGTCTGGCTTTGGGGAAACAGGATGTTGTGCTTTGGGGTCACATACAAATCCACCTCAGATCGGGGTCTGAAAACATCTGCTCTTTGAAAGCTTCTTTCCTGTTAACATGGAATGAAACCCGTGTCCTGACTGACAGTCCTTCATCATAAAGCTTACCTGTGCTGTAACTGACACTTACCTAAATATCTAAAAGTCAAATCTAAAATTATGCCCAGCATCTGTTGCCATAGTACCTTGGGTCTGACGGTGAAGCTGAATTTAGACACCTTACAGTTAGATTTGGGGCATTCCTTTTGGCACATGTGTTGGGTCTCAGGCTCCAGTGAGCCAGAAGGCTACCTGCATGGTGGCTCATGTGCAGGTGTCCTTCCCCTTTAGTGGAAGCGATGTTATACTGAGAAGCTGTTAGTAGGGAAGCAGGCAGGCAGGCAGGAAGGAAAGGAGGCATCCACAGGACAGCTTGGATGCAGTTCAGGCATTTGCACAAATGGAAAAGAGTTGTCAAGGAACAGCCAAGTTAAAAACTTTGTCCCTGACTGAGAAATGAGCTTCAAAATGAAGGAGAGGAGGAAAGAACAGGGCATATTCCCCCTGTGTCAAACAAGGGAAGGCTGGCTGAGCTAGAAAGGCCAGGTTGGGCAAGTCTCTCAGAAAATATGGCTACGTGTCAGTGCAGAGGGTGAACAGGTTGGATAATAAAGTCAAAAGTGGTTGATCTCCATGCTGGGAGTTGGAAGTTCTCACTGGGTCTGAAAATTTGTCAACCTACTTAGAAATTTCAATACACTCAATTTTAGCTAATTTTAACATTTTGCCCTGTAGCCCATTTGTTTTTGTAATCGCCTACAGAATTACTGCAAGGCATAAAGCTTTGAATTTAACAAATTCTGGAAAAATAAGGGCTTGATTCATCAGTATTTGCCAGATTAAATAATTTCTTAGTACACATCTTGTAGAGACCCCAAGATTTCTTATGGTCCTGTATAATAAACTGTTTGTGCAATTAGCAATAAATTTGTCACTGTAACTCTTTAAAGCTGGGAACAAGTATAACATTTATTAGTGTCTTAGAGTTAGCAGTTAAAAATAGCTGTCCTGTTTTCATATAGTGAGTGCACTTTCAGGCTTTTTTTTTTTCCAGCTCTGTAGATACAAGGAAGGTGATAGAGTCAGCATGAATATGGGATAGAAAATGGTATACTTTGTATAAAAATGAAGCTTATTTGCAGCATATTTTGATAAAGCAAAATCTGCATTACCACCTCCTTCAGCATTGTATTTTGGGATTTAACAAGTGTTTTATGCTACCTGTTCTAAAGGCCTTATCTGAAACATGCAGTCTGGTGGTATTAATGTTAATACCTCATGCAAATATTCAGTGTTAATATATAATGCCAACTGGTGCTCAGCATGCAGCTTTGGTACTCAGTAATGAAGCAATGCACAGTGAAGGATTTAACTGTCTTTGCGTTGAATACTGTGGTCTACAACAGGCCCCAGAGGTACCAGTCTTGCAGTCTGGTCAATGCAGTGAACTCTAGGGGAAACACACTACCAGTCAATGCACTGAGCTCTAGGGGAAAATTATGGAGATTGCTGCTTGTAGTACTATGAATGGCAGTTAGACTATGTAACATAGACATTTAATTTTCTTAGCATTTACCAGAACTGATGGCTATTTATTTGGAAATCTCAGACATGAGGTGTTATTTGATTTAGGGAGCAGTCCATTTAATTTATTACCCTCAGATATCCCTTGGCTCCTTAGAAAATATCTTAATTAATGCCGTTTTCTTGATTAGCTGATTCCTAATTAAATTTAGTATACTGTATATGTTTATTTCATTAAATTTAATTTTGTAATAAATCTTTCAGGCTATGTATGACATGTATATTAACTTTGAAAAACTGAAGCTGATGTAATGCATGTTTATAGAAGAAAGAGTTACGCTCACTACGAGCTTCAACCTGTGAGAGGCTGAGGAATCCTTTTATATCAGTAGGAGAAGAACTGTCTGAGCCATCATAAAATTACACCCAACGTGTATGTGAAGGGTGGTGATGGGGAAAGTTGAAGACTGAGGAGGAAGAGGGGGAGACTTGGGGCAAGAAAGATTCCAAAGAAAGGATTTAATTATATTGGAATTGATTCTAGATCATTCATCTGGACTGAAACAAAATTAATTACAAAGCATTTGTTTTGAAGAAACTGAGCCAGAAAAAGCACAATGCTGCCAAATAATATTTGATAATTGTATTCAAAATTAGAAAAAGAACCCTTTGGGACTCCTAGTAGATCATTGAAACCAACTGCTCTTTTGATGAAGCATGTGTCTTTCTCAGATTAAATTACAAGGGCCGTCTCATGTTCTCATGAGATTCTGTAAACCTATATTACATTATTTTAGTAAAAGCAAAATAAAAAAGAAATAAATTGGTGATTACAGACTAAGAAAGGCAGAGTAGAGTTTTAATGAGCAGTTATTCAACCGTCTGTTCCACTGCTTTTCCCCAATTCGAGCCTCACATTTTCTATGGCGCTGGGAGAAACTACTTTTCTTGAACAATTTCACATTTCCTGGCCCTACTCATGCCTTGTAAGTGATGACGTGTCTTAGAAAGAGAGCAACAGAAAGAGAATGATGGTCCTTCAGTGAGTTGGGAAAAATACAAGGAAACCTTTTCAAAGGCAGAAGGGGATGTGTTTACCTTTTGCTTTGGCTTCAGCAGTGTCTAGACATGTCTTTACATGCTTAATGGTAACCGCAGAGCTTATGAAAGAGTCATTTTGCTCATTAATGCCCATCATTTGCTCATCATTGGTGTCTACTTGAGGTGTTTGCTTCAAGGAAGTGCTAGGCAGTGCCATCAAACCTTCCAAAATCAGGTTTGGCAGGACCTGGCAACATGATTTTGGATTCTTGAAGACAAAATCTTGAACGGAGCGCATGCGTACTGCTGAATGCCTCTAGCACTGGGACAGGATGTTCACACACAATGCAATTCTCCCTTGAAACTCCATGGGTGTGTATTCACTGCTAACTAATTTGAGGCAATAATTCAATTTTTGTGTTGATTTGATGGATAAAGCTGAGGTGTTTTGTGTAGAGAATTCAAATGTAGTCACAAATGAGAGAAATGTTAATTGGATTGGACAGCTCTGTGTTAGATTTCAGGTGCCCCACAGCTGTGAGCCTTTTTTCTTTTCAACAGTGTTTTAGTCAAGAGGTGGAATTAATGCTGGGTTTATCTTAATGTTTCTGATTTTTCTGGCTTAATATGGCTCCTTTCTTGCCCAGTTTGAGCCTCCCACTGGGAGATAATTGAAGTCCCTCCTGGGAGAGTTTTTGCAGCAAAACTGTTTTCTTTTCAAGCTCCTTTTCTGTTGTGCCTCAGTTAAAATTGACAGAGATATGGCTTGATCAATCTTTAAATGGGCTATGGGCAACAAAAAAGTGGGCAGAATGGCTGATGGACAAGGGGTAATGGTTTTAAACTGGAAGAGGGGAGATTTAGATTGGATATTAGGAAAAAATTCTTTACTGTGAGGGTGGTGAGGCACTGGAACAGGCTGCCCAAGGAAGTTGTAGGATGCCCCATCCCTGGAAGTATTTAAGGCCAGGCTTGATGGGGCTTTGAGCAACCTGCTCTAGTGGGAGGTGTCCCTGCCCATGGCAGGGGGGTTGGAACATGATGATCTTCAAGGTCCTTTCCAGCTCTAACCATTCTATGATTCTATGACTTCCCTGACTTTGGTTCTACAAACAGAAGTTGAATGTCTGCTTGGAGTTCAAATTAGGAATTCCCTCTAAATTAAGCAGCGTTGGGCAATCTCTCAGGGGTACTGTCTTTGAATGTGTTCTGCTGCCTGTCACAACAAGGTACAATCTTAGAAGCCTCTGTGGCAATAATGGCATAACAAGGTGAAAAGGAGCGGAAATAAAAATTCACAGCTGGGCTGATAATTGCCGAGCGACACCTTACGTGTAAGCGCTCGGCTGGTATCCATGGCCTTGCTCTGGCTGGACAGCTTGACCCCACCTGGGAAAGGCAGCAGGCTTCCTGGAGGCCTACAACAAATGCTCTTCCCTTAATCCCATATGATTTTTTATTTTTTTTTCCAAAAATTTCATTTTATGGGTTGGAAGGAAATAAGAGCAAAATGAAGCTGGCAACTTGAGTAGAACAGGGAAAGGCTAGAAAGCACTTGGGTTGTATCTTGCTGTTAGGTCTTGCCTTCTAGAGGAGCCACGGTGGACAGGTGGGGGACCTGGGGCTCTTGTCTGGCTTTCTGCCACAGAGCAGGCAGGGCAGAGATAACATTTCAAAGATATTTAAAAAAAACCCTTATGTCTACTTAGAAAGCCTGGTCGTTCTTGCACACCTCAAATGACCGCAGCCCCTTGGAGCAGGCTCAGACACAGAGCAGATCCCAAACGGGTTCCCCCAGGGAGCCTGGCTCCTGCTGCTGTGTACATATCCCCAACCGGGCTCCTCAGGTACTGCTGCACCATCCCTACATAGCAATCCGTACGAGTAAATCTATTACTGCGGCCGTTATAACGGCCATAAAGAGGCTATAGAGAGAAAGTAACACCACATCACTGGGGTCTTGCCTTTGAACATGTTCTCAAAGATATAATTAAAAACACCACGTGCTTATTTCAAAGCCAAAGTTCGTAAGTGATGGGTCTGGCATCATGCCTATTGCAGGAAGGCTAATTACACCATAAATTTAACTTTTTTTTTTTCTAGCCAAACATTATGACCTTTAATAAAATTATTTTTACAACCAGCTGTCAATAAATCATCCAGGAAAGCTAGTGAGAAATGGTCTGTGAGCACTCCACTTCTGTGAATTTCATTAGCTGCAGTTTATTTGATTTTTGTGAGCTATGATGGTTTTTAAATCTCAAATTAAAAGCCCCAAACTATAAAAACTAATTCAAGAACATTAGCATCTCAGTCTCTGAAAATGAGCGTCTCTAATTGCAGAAATTAGTCAAGATTGTATAACGATCAGGAGGTCATTAAAAAAAAAGAATAGTGAGTAGGCAGTGCTTTATTCAGCTACAGCAGCTCCAGAAAAGGTTTTTTTTTAATATACCCTTAACGACAGAAAAATGTCTCCAGGTAGGCTGATTTGAAAGCACTGTGAAAACCTTTTAACCTAACAGTTTGATTTGCTAGACGTCAGGTTTTGAACTTTATTTATTCTCTTACACACATCAGACCTTTTGAGTTTGGGCACATGCAAGAAGTTATGCTGCATATTGTACTGTTGTGGACATAGTGGTGAAGTAACATCATGACAATAGGCTTCAGGAGCCCTTCTTGTTTTGCATTCTTAAGGCTCCTGTACAACTTCATGATAATTACAAATATTTGTAGGAAATATACTATAATGTTGATTTGTGACTTTAAGATGGACGTATTTTAAAGTTAGGCATTTTTATTAGATTGGTACCAGAAAATGAAGCTGTTAACATTCTACTCCTCTGCCTCATAAAGCTTGTCCAAGTAGAAAAATGGGTTTATTTTGTGTTTTAGAAACACTTAGAAAGAATTTTAGTTTAAATTTGACAAGACAAGATAGCAATCCTCATTCTTGACTCTTTTGGTTTCATCATGTTTCTGTTTTCCTCTTCATATTTCTTCGCATGGTCATTTCAAGCCCATCTTAGCACTCATTGTTCATCTGACTTTACGTAGCTCAATTGTGTGACATATATATCGTAAAAGTCAGGTATACCTTACTGAGCCATGCATAGCTTCCATGCGTCCTTGTTTATACAGTTACTGACATCTCACACAGACGTTTCTGTTCTGCCCTGTGGTTTATATTCAGAAGGTTCCTCAGGAGTTCATCTGTAGAGTGTGCCTGCTTCCTTTATCTTTTTTGTTTGTTTATTTCAGGGGCCATAAAACGAATATTTAATTGAAAGATGAAGGAGAATATGAGACTTTCTAGCACCTACTTTTTACTAGTGAATTTAAAAATGACCTGGACTCTGTCTCTTTTGTTCTTCCAGACATTTTTCCTGTCCCCTGTGTCTTGTCCCAAACATTTGTATGCTGTCTAAACCAAAGGCCTTCTGGTATAAAATATGAAAAAATAATATTAAAAAGACTTGATTCTTTATTCACTATTGCAGGTTCCCTGGGAAACCTGTTGGTCTACATGCGAGGCTTCAAGGCACCCACATCCCTCTTTCTATGAGGTCTCCTGACTGCTGGAGGCATTAATTTCCCTGCATGTTTTCCTTCTTTGGGTCTCACAAATTGGGCCATTCCCTTATTTCTCACCACACTTTTGATCACTGTTATGTTTGTGCGCTGTCAAAAATACACGATCACGTTGTGCCCCAGCTTGCCATCCCATGTGTACCAATGTCTAAATGCAAGCACATGCACACACTTGTCTTTGTTGTGGTGATAAAAGAGTCCATTTTTGTTGTATGACTTGATTTTACTAAGTAGGTTCCTTTAGTTTGATAGCATGTTGTAGCCCTGTTGCTTCTGAAACAAAGCACCTTATGTTTACATTCCTCATATTTGATCTTTAATTGGATCTTTTGTTAGCCTAGCTACTCTGGTGATCTTTAATGTTTTCAGACTGAATTTAGGCATTTGCTTGTGTGACATGTAACTGTCACTTAGACACCTTGGAAAAACGGTTTGGAAAAAAAAAAGATGACTCCTGTCCCCTCAAATCAAATACTGAAATATAAACTGAACTCTATTGTGATAAAAATAAATCAATTATAAAATAATGCTAAAAGCAAGACATAGACTACTGGTGAGGGCAAGAGAAATCAGAATGTATAAATATCAGTTACTTGAACTCCATGAAATATACATACACACATGCCTGTCTGTGCACACGCGCATGACGTTAAACTTGATCTGGACTTTTTCCTCCTGGCTTCATTAATCAACTAGCCAGTTAATCTGAAATATTTCACTTCAGCTTCACAGATCTGTTTTATGTATATACATTTTTCAGCTTTTATTTTGTTTGAGGTTTTTTAATATTACTTGGCTTGCCCTTCCATTATTCTTGAATGTTTAAAGTTGGAAAAAAAAGAGAAGTAAATTACAGACCCTCATGGACTGGTGTAACACAAGAAGGCAGATGTTTTTCCCTTTTCTCAGGTCACACATTGTTTTTAAGCTGGATGCACTAAGTTCAGTAAAATTATTTGGACAAAATACCAGTTTCATATAATAGTAGGTATCTCTTTCTGTAGCTGTGTGTATCACATGTGGAAGCCACAGGCACTTCAGAATACTAGCTTCTATTTGGTTCCTATTAAGTACCAATTTGAATAGGTATAACTTTATCCAAATGGAATATGCATCATAAGTGTCAGAATTGTCTTATACAGTATCTTTCTATCTTTGGTTTTATTTATTTAGTCATTTCTTTAAATAACAAACAAGTGACTTCCACAGGTACCACATAAAAACACTTTTCAGAAAACATTGGTTTTCATATTGATCTAACAGTTATTCATAGTAAGGAAGTACTCTCTGCACACGTTTTCACCGTGCATGGAAATGGAAACTCTGGCAACGGAGAGAAGAGTGTTAGTGTGTATGACTTGCTCTGCGATATGAACTGCTTGTTAGGATTTTGTATCAGATGACTGTTTTTTTTTTTTTTTTTAATTAACTGCTTTAGTGGGACTACTCCTTTAATTGTTATTGGGCTTTTCTTGTTCTTTGGCTTTGTCTTGCAGCAAGACTCAGAAAGTTCCTAGAAGAGACAGTACAAATACTAATTATATCAATAGCAGGCAACATCTGAAGGAAACAAAATGCAAGGACTTGCCAGTTGCAACATTTCTGTCCAAACTGGCATCAAGAGTTTTCAAGTTTGGATTTAAGGTTTTGCTCAAGTCTGGTCTGGTACTGGGAGAGGGGAAACTCAGCACTTATTACAGAGTATGTGATTGCTGATAGCTCCAAGCTCATCACAACTGTCCAATTTTAAAGCAGTTTCCAAGAAATTTTTCTGAGTTTCTGAACTGATATCCTTTTATTGCATTTTTTTACCCATGCAGGATATAGAAGACGAGCATTACTTTTGTGTGTAAAGTTTTTAGTTGCTGGGTGCATACTGTTACCTGTTACCTTATATGTGCTCTGGTTTTTGCCTCCCATTCTAAAGTGAAAGTAAGAGTTTTCTAGTCTGCTAAAGAGTCCCTGGATCGTGGGAGTGCTCAGGGAAAGCCAAGAAACCAAACACCTGTTTTTCACTAGACTTGAGGATGTTGGGTAGGTCAAGAGGGGAGCTGTGGGTTAGCTCATTCCACTGTAAAGCAATGAAAGCCATAAAATATTATGAGCAAAAAGCCACCTGTTCTTGAATTAGTGCTTGCCATCTACCTTTGTGGTTTAAATTGAAAGTTCAGTATCTAGGCAGCCTGTTTTCCTTTTGCTCTGACTTCACCCCAGTGTGTCAATTTGTACAGTGCCTTCACAATCAGCTCCATCTCAAAGCTCTCCGCAAAACATAAAAGCAGGTGCACACACACATCCTTTCCTCTCCCAGGCCCAGCGCACCATCAGTAAAGCTACTTTTCTATAAGCAAAGCATGAAAGTCAGACAAGTATCAGGCACTAAATTTGATACCAAAGTACTAGAGAAGATTTTCAGAAAGATACACCAGTCGCAGTGAATGGCTGAGACAGCACTCCTTGATTTACATCTGGTGCTGTGTTCTACGAATGCAAGTGGTTTCCAAGTAGCAGCTCTCCTCTGGCAGCTTCATAGTCCTTCCTTGTTGGACAGAAAAGCTGATGGTCTCAATTTGTACTGCTGGGTGTCAGTATGGGAAAGCACGAGATTTTGTATAATTTGATATTTTGGTTGGGTTTGGGGGGATTTTTGTCTATTTTTTCATTAAGTTCTTGGCTTAAAATATTAAGATATTTGGGGCAACAGTTATTTTAGGCACTATGATGACTAAGTGAAAGCTATGCTCATCTTTCCCTTCCCACATTGTCAGTGAAGGGACAGAGATAGAGCATCCTTGGGGCAGTGATTCAGATGCTGCATGGGCTGAGGCATCACTTCTGGAGATGCTTCTCTCCACAGACAGCTTGTTCAGCAAGTTTGGAGCAAAGATTGGGCTAGGGCCCCTTTTAATGCTCTCTTGTGAAATAGACGTGTTAGTCTCTCCAGCCTTCTCTTTGTCCATATGCCTTTACCACTACATCTAACAAAGCCCTAACATTGTGAGGTGCAGCTTTTGTGAACACTCTAAATAGGCAGCTCTCTGCCATTTCCACCACAGATGGCACAGTCTTAAACCATGGACTTCCCACCAGATGAAGGCATTGAAAATACAGGTCTGTGAAGGATGCAGGCTTCTGCATGTCCAAGTACACTGTGGCAGAGGTTGTTGTGTACAGGCTGGTAGTTCAGCTCTACAAGAAAATTGACACCTACTATACAACATTCTTGTCACTCATCTTCCAGTGGACGTGAGAGAGGAGATTTTTCTTTAGTATGAAATTTTTTTTTTATTTTTTTTTTTTTTTGCAATGTGGTATGTTTGGCTTAAGGAATAGCCATATGCAGTTCAGGCTTGTTGTAAGTCATCTTTACTGTTCATATATATATGCTAAGCCATACAAAAAGCCCAGGAGAACTTCAGCTTGCCTATGTTTCAATGGTTTGATGTTTTGGCATTTCTCGAAGGTTTTGTTTATTTAAAAACCCACAACTTTTGTCCAAAGCAAAATATTCCTTCATATAATGCTGTATTTTTTTTGTCTTGCTTTGATTCTTCTTATTTTGTTAGTTCTGTCTTATTTAAACTCCAGGATTATATAAGACAATACTCAGTTTACTTTTGCAAGCAGAGGGAACAAAAAGAAATAGATAGGAATGTTAGAAAGAATGGAAAGGAGTTGTCTCAGTCTCTTTAAGAACTACACACACATTCATTGATGGATTTTAATGCCAGTTTTTCAAAGTTAGCTTACATGGCTTTTATTAGAAAAACCTTAGAAAACCCTTAAAATTTAGGAAAAAAAAAATCACAAAAAGATTAATGAAGTGACTTTTTGATTTAGTATTTGTACAGGCGGCTATTTACCAAAAGCAAAACCTCATATTCTGCTCTGAGTACCCCAAATCCACTTCCTCAGTTTCTGAACTTGTGTTGTCAACCATTTCCAAAGTTCTATGGTAGCACCATTAATAATCCTTTTGATATTCTTTTCTCTAATAAACATAAATCATCATGAACTCATTTGGTATTAGCATGGATGTCATAAGTATTTCTATGGTATTCCATCACTTAATAGAAAAACTCAGTTGTGGATCTGACTAAAACTAAAGCAACGACATTACTGTGGGTGAGAACTTGAAGGAATCCCACCTCGTGTTCTGAATATGAATGCCGTTGTGTACTCTGATATGAAATTTGGCTGTTTTGTGGCAAGTGGGACCATGAGGAATATAAGAGAGTGATTCGTGCCTCCTCTGAGCTTGGAGGGGGCTCCCTGTAGCATCCTAGGGCTATGGTGGGGCTCTAGGAATTATGCCCATACAAAGACAAGATCAGCATAGCCAGTCCTGTGCTTTTGTTTATCTCAGCACACAATGCTCAGCAGTCGTGACCTCAGCTCTGACACCAGCCAAGCACTGCTTCATTTTGGTCACTCAGGTCAGGGTGGTATAAACGTCTGCCTTCCCAGGTGCGGCTACTGGCCATGGAACTGAGCTGCTGCTGTCGGGTCTTCTGTGTGTTGTAAAGCTTTGTCTCTCAGAGCGGAGGTGGTGTATGAGAGTCATGGCTCTGATGCCACCAGGACTTGGGCTTTTGCCACAAGCAGGCCTGGAAGTAGAAATAGGAGCAAGAAAGTCCTCCTCAGGTGGCTTTTCAACCAGTGTAAATTGTTGTCACTTTGCGTCCGTCCAAGGATAATTCCATGAAATGAGGGTTTCCCTGCTTGGTTTCTAAGCGTTAATCTCAGCTGGAATTCTGATTAAATTTCATAGCACAGGGCAGCAACAGGCATACAGCACCCAGGCTCAGGCTCTGCCTTTCCAGTCCGGTACTTTGAATTTACCTGCTCATAGCAGCTTTTCTCCAGCTCCGGGGACAGACAAGGTGATGGGCAACACAGGGCAGCACATGCAGTATTGCAGCATATTCGCTGCCTTTGGCAGGAGGGAAAAAAACAGTATAATGAAGTCAACAGGACCAGAATTTCCCTATTTTAACTTTGAATTTGATTTAGTTCATGGGTCTGCTAGCTGTGGTTGCTGGTCCTTGTGGTGAAAACAAAGCACTGACATAGAGGAGAAAAGGGAGATGAAACTGTGGGGTTACTTTAGTCATATCAGCCATATAGATGAATTATAGTTATCAGCCATAAAGATGAATTTCAAATAAAGTTGGAATAACTCATTTAACGTGACAAAATAAAACCCCTGCTCTTTAACACTGTCAAACAGACACACCTCTCCATAGTCACATCAAAAATAAAGCCTGTCTTGAAATTGCTGAAGGGCAATTTAAACTTTGCTATTGATTTGTACAGTGCCTTTATAGTGAAATTTGAAGTAAGGTTTTTCTTACAAATTTTGGTTTTGTGCTTTTTGGAGTTATTTACATTTAGACTGGGGAAGTGGAAGGCCAGCTGGTTTATAAATGTCACATGACTGACTTTTTTTTTTTCTTCCCATACAGTGGGCTATTATTTTAGTAGTAATTCCAAGTGATCTTTGCACTGCAAAGGTATAAAATGTCAAATTGTCGACATCTAGTCAAAGCTAAGGAATATGTCAGCTTTTTAATGAGTCCAAATATTGGTCTGCATGATTATTTTATTTATGTGATTGAGGTCAATAACATCCTTTTAGAACACAAACAATAGTAATCATTTAAATTTTTCTATTGACCTTTTAACTGTGGTTAAATGTTTTTTCCTAAACAGCTTCTTCTAATATCTTTAATTTGCAATACTTTTACTGGTGCCAATTGTTCTGCTAAAGTTATGCAATGGATATAAACTGCAGTGGTTTGTTCATTACACTAGATGCCTACAGATTTCTTTTTTGCTGTAGCTGTGCTGTATGATTTTTATGTGAAATTGATTTTATACAACTGTAACTAATAGGATTTTCCTGGAAACAATCAGAACATATTGTACCAATGTTTATAATAAATATATACGAAGAAATTGATAGCTATCTAACAGTTTCCAGGAAGATGTGAATTAATGTGAAGCCAGCCTCTGAATGTTTTTCAAAGGGAAAGATTGGGTTTTATTTTATTTATATTGAAACTTGTCTTGTTATCTGAGTTTCTTTGACATTTTTTCGTACTTCGGAGACTTTTTTTTTTTTTTTACATGTCTATCCATTGAATATGCTGGTCTTCCATGGTGCCTGGGAAATGTTAATTGACCAATCCTGAGTTTAACCCCTCCTTCAAATAGTTTGTAAAATACAACTGTTAATAATGCTTATTTAGCTTCAATTTAGATATGAGAAAAATCCATTTCAGGAGGTTACTGAAAAAAGCTTTTGACTTAATATGTGTTCCCCACATATTAAGAGCAATGGCATGTGCTGTAAAGAATAAAAACCACAACACACAGACATCAGTCCTCATGGGCTAATGGAAATCTAGACCTGATTAAAAACCCATTTCAGGACTTTTTTATTGCAGGGGTGGGTTTGATAGCTGTCAGTGTACAGGAAAATAGCACATCTGGAATCCTACTGTGTACTTGTGCTGGCTGGTATAACTCAACCTGTGTGTCAGACTTTTTTTTTTAATAGCCAAGATTTATTTGGTTTCTATTAATTTTTTAAAAGTCTTCGGTAAGTATGCTTATTAAGTACTAAATTTTTACCCTCCACAAATTAAAAGCTATATTTTAGTAGTGAGCAGTTTCCTTTTGAGAAAAGTAAGAAAGCCAGAAATACACATTAGTAATGTGGAGAGTTAAGTTATTTGATTACAAATGTACCCCAGTGAGTTCTCAGGGATGACTATTTTGCAGTTTGTTTAATGAAAGTTGCATTTTTCTTGTGACTTTTCTATCTAGCTGTGGGAAGTCTAAAATGAGATATTAAACAAGTAGCAGACTGTGACTCATTATAGTATCAAGAGTTTATCTTCCCATTAGGACAGTGTATATGCCTAGGAAATTGTAAATATAGTTTAAAAAACCAGTCAGATTTGCTTGTAAAATATGAAAGCTCAATAAAGAAGAGGCCTTTTTCCTAAGCAATGTCTTGGAGGAAAAAAAAGAAGTCAGCTACAGATTGAAAACTCCAGTGTTGTTTTGGTCTCACATCTAACCAAAATTTTAATGAAATATGTATATTTGTAATCATCCTTAAGTTAAAAGCAAGAACAGAGCAATAAAAGTCCTTAGACAGTCTCCCACATCCTTAGATTTATTGTCTAGTTAAGTTTTTAATAGTGCAGTTCCAGAACTTTTATATTTTAATTACTCTAGAGATTTGTACAGCTGAAATATTGAATATATTAAAATATATTTAAATCGTGGTCTGAAACCAACAATGACCTGCATGTTGCCTGTCTTGGATAGTCCTAAAAATCTCCAGAGATTGAGCTATGCAAATCAGTTATTAATGTTTTGTCTGATTTTCTCAATAATGTTATTTTATCCTGTCCTGCTCAGCAAAACTACGATATTTTATAGTTTTTGCAGGTTAGAGTTACCAGGTGAAACTGTAAGTATTCAACAGAAAAAAAAGCCAAAAGGGTATAAATTCGGATCATATTCAAGATGGCAATATTTTTTAAGCAAATAATGTACTATTTATTTGATTTATATACAGTTTAGATGGGCATTTGTTTAAATGCCATTCCAGCGCTAAAATGACTAGTTCTAAAAGCCATAACAAAGGACCTTTAAAATGTCACTACAAAGTGCCCAGGAAAGTTCAGCCAGTTCACTTGGCTGAGGTGGGGAGAAAGA
The DNA here is from genome assembly GCA_013398155.1 of Pedionomus torquatus. NCBI lineage: Eukaryota > Metazoa > Chordata > Aves > Charadriiformes > Pedionomidae > Pedionomus > Pedionomus torquatus. The sequence goes on from VZRU01007625.1 coordinate 174,205, forward strand.
AAAGCTTGCTTTCTGGAATAGAGTCACTCACTGGAACAATCCCTCATCAAATAGTCATAATCTTGACACAGCAGTGTGTCTGTCAACTTTATTTGGACCAAAATCAAATTAAATACCTGCACGTGAGATATATATACCAATCTTTTCAATTTCCTAAAAGCTTTAGAGCAGATTGCAGTAGTGACTTCTCAGATAATTAGCTGTATTTTACAAAATGTACCATGTGCATTTCCGTAGGAAATATTGTGCCTGAGAAGTAAACTGTACTTGTCAAAATAAACGAGCAAAGCATGTGTCATGAAACAAAACCTAGGCTTTTGGATTTCTTATTAACCAGGTATTTTCAGAAGCAGGTTTTAAATGCTGTGATTCATGGGTGGTCAGTGGGAGGAATTCTGGGCATTATTTTTTTTTAATCAGGAATTTAACAATCCTGTCTCTTACTGGACTCTATCCTGGGCTCTTGCACTGGGTTCCTACCTTCTTTTCTTGATTAGTCTTAAGAAGTGTAAAGCTAGAAGCAGAAAACATTGATGAGCAAAGTCTGCTTTTTCAGACAGAATACCTCACATATCCAAAATTTAATCTTCTAATCAAACTGAACAAGGAATGAAGTTACTGACAGGATAGTGGATGTGCATGGGCAGGAGTCTGAAGTTAGAAATTATTGGGAGATACTCTTTTATGTTTTGTTTTGTTTTTTGTTTTCATTTTGTGTAGCCTGGAACTTCTTTACTGGTTTCTGGCAAGTAACAATTTGTAGTAAAATTTTGCATTATTTTGTTGCAAAGGATCTACCCTGAGTCAATGTTGCCATTTTTATTCTCAAAATAAGCTTCAACGGTAGGAAGTGGGGTTGACAGGACTTTCTTGAGGCATGGATCCATATTAATGGACCAAGTATAGTGTTTTTGAGAGGTGCTCCCTGTCAGAAAACTGCTGGTCTATTGCTGGGTCAGTTGGACTGCTGTGCTTCTCTGGGCAAGGACAGCCACTTCCACAGAAGCCACTTTTTCTTGGCAGACTGCAATGGGTAGCTGTCACCTGGCAATACCTGGGCCAGGTGCCTAGATGCTGGTGTTGAATTGGTGACCTGACCTTAGTAATCCAGTGTGGAGTTACCGTGCTCTCGTGCAGCACAACACTCCCAAATGTCGTGCACAGAGCCTCTGCATTCAGCAGGAGCTTTTGGTAGAAACCTTATGCTGGGTGTGACCTATACCACTGATGACTGGTCACCAATAGGTTAGAACTGTGTTGTCTGTATTAATGATAAAATTCTGCAGTGAATGAGGTCAAAATACTGCTTTTGGATGCTTTCAGAGCCTCCCCTTAGGACTGCAGCTCTTGGGTAGATTCCTGGATTTCAACAAAGGACATTTTAGCCATATCTGCCAGCTGTTCTCACATCAACTTTATAGAACTGATTTCAACCAAAGCTTGTTTTTTTTGATAGACATTTGGTTTTGCTATTAAGTCTTCAAGAGACAGGGAATATATTACATCCTCAAGTAGATAATTTTAGTGCTAATTTACCTCCTTAGTAAAAATACACATTATTTTTAGTCTGTTTTTGCCTGCTCTAACCATTGGACTTTCATATCTTAAAGCAGACTTGAAGATTTATAAGATGAGAAGTATTTTTGGCATGGATGAGAGTGTAACCTATGATTAAGTTAAACATTCAAATTACCTTGGATAAGTTTGAATCTCTACTGTCATTCAGGAAAAGACAGGTTTTCCAGCCGCAGACCCATTCCTCTAACCCTTTTCTGGACTGTTCCCAGTTTCTGAACATCCATCCCTTTTAAGTAAAAGTCTGCCAGTGAGCTTAAAGCTCAGAGGTGCAGCAAACCTTGTCCTGGGGTCTTTTAGTACTCATTGTAATTTACCCTATGATCCTAAGACGCTCCAGAGTACAAAGTTTTCCTTTAAAAAACTGTGGGCTTTATAAACCTTACAGAGCTCTCTTTCAGGACGGTAATTCTCATCATTGCAGCTGTCACACCATATTTACTGCTGTCACTGTTTTCTGTTAAGATGATGAAGTGAAGCAGTGTCTGTAATTGTTAACGTCATCCTGGGTACAAAATGTCTCATTTTTCCTAGCAGACCCTAAAATAGAGAGAAGTGAACTGTGGAGGAAAGCTTTGGCAACCCTGAAAACCAAGAACATAAAGTTGCTGCCTAGTGACAGTAAAATGAGAGATGTGAGGATGACAAATAGTAGGACACCTCAGGACAGCTATGGAAAGCTCCCGTGTGGGGTGGGATTTTCCTGTGTCCCAACATCAAAAGTTTGGGTGCAATGGCCGGAACTGCAGGGCCTGCTGGGCAGAATACAGTTGAAAGAAGGAACATGTTCAATCCTTTCTTGGATGAACCAGGGTTTCAGCTTCTGAAAGGGCTTAAGGAGTCCCACAACAGCTATGTCTGTCATCCTAGTAGTTCCATCACAACCTAGTAGACATAAGATATTGGCTCATTGGTGTCAGCTCGGATCACGTTAGAAAGATTTAAAAAAAACCAACAAACCAACAACATTCACAGTAGCTCCTACTAGTGTGCTGCTCTATTAAAATATCTGTTCTGTAGAAACTTGACATTTTTTCTTCATGGGTAAAGATTCTTTCTGTCTGCTTGGAGTAAGTAAGCCTTCCAGCCATGGATCTTAGAAGACTTAGGAAACCAGAGTTGGTGCAAAATGCCTTGAGGGTTTTGACCCAACTTGAACTGTAGGTCTCTGTGGTTAAAGGATACTGCTTCATAAATGGACCATATCTAGTAAGGAGGTCTAGTGACATTGCCTAACAAGACAATAAAAGCAAAGTGTTCTGCTCCTGTCAGATTTCAGGACATTGAATTTTAGCTCTTGTTAAAGATAATTTTTATAATTTTTTAATATTTTGCCCTCTGTGGTTGCTAGTCATGGTTACTTATTTCTTTAGCTTTACCTTTGCTGGCTTCATTACTTATTCAAATCCCTTTGACTTGCCTGGGTCTTCACACTCAGCTATACCTATAGCTGGAAGCATGCAATGCCAGTAGAAAAGGATGAGTGAATTCAAAATGCTTTTCTATGATCTTGTTGCTTTTCTGTAATATATCAGTGTATCAAAAAAAAAAAAAAAAGATACTCCATCTAAACTAAACCCAATTTAGCTACTATGCTGGTGGGAATGGTCTGTGCTTGTAAGTAAATGCACAGACTTCCTGCCAGAAGTGACTAACTATACAAATGCTTCTAATAAGCCGTAGAATTTGTTTCATTGAGTAGAGATCTGAAAGCTGAAACAAATGATAGACTTTCTTCCAGAAGATAGCATTTTGTGACATTCAAAACTGGAAAATATTATCCCTAGTTTATAAACAGGGGAACGAAGTGCAGAGATGATCGTCATTTGCCAAAGATTGCAGAAGTGTGGAAGAGAACTTAAGTGTGACAACACTTTCAAGGAGAAATGATACCTCTAATGTATGTAGAGTTAGCTTAGTTCCTCATTGCCTAGCAGGGTCCTACACTTCCCCACTTTGTGGCTGTGAAAAAACACCTAATCAAAATGGCAGCATTTTTTGTGTATTCACTTTTCATAGGTGCAAATGAAAACACCAGATGGAAAACAAAATACAGCTGACAGTGGATATTTTAATAGCTATATCAATATCAAGCTTTTTTTCACTCCATTCATATTCAAAGAGGTCATAGATCTACTACTACTTCCCTTAACAGAAAGGGTCACTGGGATAGTTCAGATGGTGGTGCTTTTCTAACCAACCTAAGAGAATTAACTGCACTAAAATGCTTCCTGACCTGTGTTACCACAAAAACTGTAAAAACAGTTTTACAAGCTGTTGTGCTGCAGTGCAAAGCAAACACATTGAGAACATTTAATGAGCATTGCTTCTTGCATCTTCCTGCTAATTATATAATTTAGTCCTATAAAAGAAGCAAGAACTGTTTGTTTGGAGCAGCTTAAGGTGTTTATTAATAGTTGTTGGTCATGCTTACTTGTAATGCGAGCCTAGATAGGAACTTACAGTTGTAACAGTTCTACCGTATCAAGAGAAGTTAATTTGCATTTGCTTAAACATGTAGGAAACAAACCAGGTACGATACAGTAGAATTCAGTTTGTTTATTTTTTTCTACTGGGTCATAAACTGGAGTGTAATATTCCAGTGCTGTGCATCCTCAGACCTTGAGCCTAAGGGACCTCACACCTCCACAGTGCCTTTGTGCCACAGTGCACAAAGTTGGCATGGAAGCCCTGGTGCGGGTTTCAGAGAAGTGCCTCCGGTCCTGCAAAAAAGGCAGCGCCACATGTTGGGAAGCAGTGTCACACCAGAAGGCTCAAAGGCCCTCTTAGGAAAACAACTCAGAACTGTAAGGGGATGGCATGGGCGACCTCAGAGATCATCTCCCTTTTCATTTCCAGGGCTAGCTGGTTCAGGGCAGTGCTGGTTTCAATTACTGCTTGAGCACAGCTGCAAAATTCCAATGGCACCCACATCTTAGGCACAGCTTTACTGCCTCTCTTCCTGTATCACCGGGCTGATATGCAGTATATGCAACTGATTTGGCAGATATATAGATTCAAGAATAACTTGGCATCGTCTGTACATGTTATTGGCAATTTTTCAAACCTTTCCGTTCGTGTGGATCTCAAAGCTGGTCTCGCTTCATTTGCAAATGCAGTTACTTGCCTAAGTCATGCATGATGCCCTGTAATAAAGTTATTTTTCCAGTAAGCTCAGACCTGTCGGACAACTTTGTGCTGGAACTAATTATGCTTCCTAACATCCACTGAGGATTGACTCATAATTTGCATATGCTTGCCTTGTATCATAATTGTTAAACTGCCAGTTGAACTCATTCTCTATAGTCATATTGTATAGTAATGTGGTTTTTCATAACTCATGTAAATTGTGCATTTTATCATCTATAGTTTCTTTGTGTCAGAATCTCTGACTGTGTTGGGTTTTTTATCTCTCAGATATAAATGAAAGCCAAAGGCTCAATAAGTAAGGCTTTATGAATAATGCTGAATGTTTTCCGCTATGGGGGGGTAAAAATATACTAAAAGGAACTATGTATTTTATGTTTTGAATTTCTGCTCTAGTGGAGGAGAAAAATTGTGAAATGGGAGAGAAAGAAAATGGTAGGTGATGATAGATATGTGAAGATGAGGTATGGAAGAGAACTGCAGCAGCACTTTCTTATCTCTTAACTCCCTGCACAAGGTTCACACTCAGTTCTACACACCACAGTGAGTTACTTTTGATATGATAGTGGGGAAAAAAAGAGAACAAGTATTGTGGAAATACTTGTTCCAGCTTTCTACATGGTGCCAGTTTCACCATTGTTCTCTCTTCTTTACTGTCCTCAGCATCACTCTTGTCAGCTAGAATTTATTTTGATAATTCTGCTTTCTTCTGTTATGAATGACCCGGATGGGCCCAGTTCAGGCTGGATATGTGAAACTAAGTTTAATCACGACACAATGCTTTCTGTTAGCTTAGATGTACTAGGAAAAGAATGCTGTCCCTTCAGTGAGGTTAAATAGGTCTGCAGGTGATATTGCTGGAGCAACAATACACCCTCTAATTCACTGAAAGCAGCTTGTGATGGGAACATGATGTGCCAGCTGGATAGGATCCTGCTAGGAATGACTATAAACTTTTTTATTAAACGTTATTCTGCTTGTCTGTACTTCTCTCTCCCCTCCACTAGTTCTCTGAATTGCAATTTTTATCCTCTATTTTATACGGTAGGAAAAATAACCCAGATGAAAGCTTTCATTCTTTGCCTTATGAATCTCTTTCCTCAGACCCCCTGAAGGGAAATTGTTCCTGGAAAGTTTGGACAGTTCCTTTATTTTCCTTAATACTTGCAAACACTAAGCCACTGCCTCGGAAGAGATGTTTGTATTGCCATACACTGCTTGGTGATATTTTTCCTTTATGACTTTTCCCAGCCTCCTTCCTCTGTCTTCTAGGGCACAGCTTGTGGAAATATGTCACATTTCTGTGGTGAAGCAGAGTGGGAGGCAGCAAATCTGGATCTTATTACTAGTTTGGCCATAGTCTTCCTATATGAACATTGGTAAGTTATTTATTTCTGCACTGATAATACAACAATGTTAATCACTTACTTCATGGGGCAAGGGTGGCTGATCTGTAACATGCTTGAATTGTTTAAGTAGTTCAGATGGGACTGCCCAAGCGAGTCGCTGTCGTGTGTTTGACTAGCGTGGAGACTTCTTTGCAACCTGAAGTTCCTCTGTGGGAGACAGCAAGTGGCTACAGCTTTTAATGCTGATACCATCTGGGTGCCCTGAGATTTGGCTACAAGGCAGCCCAGACCTGCTCTTCAACAGGTCCTCAAGTGAGTCATCCCCACATCCCACCCTGTTGAGATTTTTGTACAAAACATGTAGGATTAGCAAGGGGGGCCATCTCTGTTACACAAAAATAGACTGAGCTCTGTTGAGAGGACTATCAGGACCACAGCAAAGCGGGCTGCGAGAGAGCAGGTGGTCCATGCCCTGTCATACGCAAGTATATTCCTGCATGTCTAGGTAGTGCTTCAAAAAGTGCCAGTGATGGACCAAGCCAGTACCAGAGTATTAGGGTTGATTAATATAATAATATACCTTTCAGCCATCTTCTTGTTCCTCAAAATAAGTAAACTTATGGGTTAAGGAGTGCATTCCTCCCCACACATGTCAAAAATCTCTGGCTTGCTCTCTTTGCTCAGTTCCCCTGATCCTATAAATTACGCAAACTGTGTTCATCTTGGACTCGTACCGGCTTATTTTCCCACTTATTGCATAGTTTGGCAACATTAGAAGAGACATATTTTTCCTCTCCTTCCCTCTTTTTGTCTTTCTGTTGAGCATTTTGTTTAATGGGGACTGTAAAATGAAAGCATTGCCAGTCTGGTACAAAGCTTCACAGTTTATTTGATAATGAACACTGCTTATACCACAGTGTAAAGGTAGTTTAAAAGACATACTAACCCACTCCTTTAAGTCTTGTTCATCTGTATGGAGTGTGTAAGAAAATGGCCCACACTTGGCACTGACGGAGGTTAAGAACAGGTCTGGCAAAACTTCACATTCTTCCTTTAGAAACTGGACTGAGAGAGTGAGCAGCCTCCGGGCTCACAGACAGCAGCTGAGCATTGGGTTTGGATTCGCACGCCACACAAAGCTGATGACACAGCCTAGGAAAAAGGCAGAGGAGGAAAAGCTCCCTCTTGACAACCAAGCTGTTTCCCAGTCTCTTTTGTTTTAGATAACCATCCAGCAAAGGCTCCTGTGTGGACTTGATATACTTGAATACTTCCACTGGAGCAGGTGTGATTTCAGGGTGCTGCTCAATTAATCTTATTTAAAATCACATCTGACAATTTAATTACTTTCAGGACGGGGTCTTTGCTTACTATATATGGATCATTTAGAAAAAAATATATCTTCTCAAAGCAATCAAGGTACCAGGAGGAAGCCATAATATGGAAAATGGATCAGGTTTTCCCCAAATATTCTAAAATTAAAGATTGAGAGAGCGATTTTATTAATTTCCCACTGCTGAGCCTTCCTTCACAAGAAAAAAATTCAGAGTACATTTGACTGACTTCTGAACAAACAAAATTGGAACAACACATTTTGCTAAGTTACGTTAATAAACACTTGCTAAGAATCTTTAATTTCTTAAATTCTCCTTCCTAAATATGCGGAAAAGAAAATTTACATAAAAACATATTTTGTTTTGTTTTGTTTCTAAATGCAGCCTTATCCATTTTGTGGCCTTACTTGTGAATTCTCATCTCTTAAACCAGGAGAGATTTGCCTTAATGCTAAACTACACTGAAGATTGAAGTTTTTTTGAAGGTGCAAGGATATATGAACAAGTTCAAAGGTCTTAAAATTGCATTAGTTGGTAGGGTGTGCCTGGTTTACCAGAGTTATCAAAACAATACTTAGCTTCTATACAGACACAACATGCAATTAAACACATTCATCTTGATCTTCTGAGTAGCACTGAAGCAACTTCCAGAATTTAGCTATGCTTGATAACTGCATGTAACACAAGATGGTCTGGTAAAAGCCTGCCAGGGCTTTTGGTCTTCCTCAATATGCCGTGAACTGCAAATCGAAGGGAGCATTATAGTGTGAACATTGGGATAAGTGACGCAAATTTAAAGGAAAAATCATGGCAATGATGGTGTTTTCCTTCTGCTGAAAATCACCATAACTCCACATGCAAGACTTCTGCTTTTGTGACTAGCTTTGTAGGCTTTCATAGTTGGAAACATGATATTGTCTGTGGCCTTCATGGACGAGCGAGTGAGTACGACATGCTCACATTCTATCGATTTTCCAGATCCGAGAATGCTAATATTTTTCATATGCAATCACACTGGTGTTTACATTATTTGGGGATTTGAAGTCTGTTTTGATGCTTTATGAAGTCTGACATTGCTTGAATAAACAAATTCTTAATAATTGATTAAAAAGCATAGTTGTACCACTAAATCTGTCTGTGCAGAGAGAGGCATTTTTCCTCTGGGACAGGAATAACCCAGCATTTAGTTAATCAAGTTTTAAAAGCTGTGAATTTAAGCTCTTTGGGATATATACATTACCAATTGCAGGAAGTTGGGAAATAAAAGGAACTTTCAAATAAAAAGATGTCAATTTAATAGCAAAGGAGCTAGAAACAGATGTTTCACGCAAAGCATAAGAGTTGTGTCATTCCTTTAGGTTTTCAAAGTCACTTCTTGTCAGATGCATTGGTTAAGAGAGAAAATTAATGAGCTGTGTTAAGTTTTATTGCACAATCTTCTGATGTGGGAAAGCTTCCCTCCAGGAACAGCTCTCTGCATGGCTTAACTGATTTAGGCATGCCTGCTGCAGTATTCTCCAGAATGTGTTAGAGATCAAAGTAGGGGGAGTTGTTCAGGTTTTATGGCAAGGTAATTAAAAAAATGTGAGGATTATTACATATAAATCATACTTGCATAAATTTGCTGGCAAAATAAAATCAAATAAACACGTTTGAAAAATGAGATCAGGAAAACATTCAGCCACATTTTTTACCGTTACAGATGCAAAACTGTACCCTGAAGTCTACACAGTAAACCTCTTTCTTCCACTGCAGAAAATTTGGCCCAGTTCCATTTTAGTGGTGTTTTCATTTACATAAAAGAAAAAGAAAAACAAAAAAAAGAAAAAAGCATACTGAGCTCTCCTATGTTGTGACAAACTGAAGATGAGCCCTTTAGCACCAGGTACAAGAGATGGAGAAGTGGTCCCAGGGAGAGCAGGCTTCCTTGGTTTCTGAGGTTATTTAATCTTTAAGTTTACTCTCCTAGAAGTAGACTTTTGTGCCTGAGTATTTATCTTTTCAATGCAAATGTTAATGATATACAAGACAAGACACACGAGCAGACATGGTTTCTGCTACTGTTACACTGCAGACTATAAGCGAAAACCAGGTTTAGACCAACAGCTTCTGGAAAAGGGGGGCAAAAAGACTCGTAGGAAACTGCAAATACTTTCTGTTCTCAGGTACACAGGGCTTCTGAGGGGAGTGCATACAAGCTGAGGAAAGGTTGTAGCTCATCCTTTCTGGCCACATATGGGAAAAGTTGGTGCATGAGCTATGCTCCAAGTAAGGGCTCAAAACTCTCAGACTAGAAGAGGGAGAGATGATCCAGTTGTAAATGTTGGAGTCCTGATCACGAAATGTGGAAAATGTTTCTCTCTGGGTGGGAGAGAAATGAAGAGTATTGTGAAACTTCTGTTTAATCAGAGAACTTCCACATTTCTGTCATATAAATATGCAGAAAGGATAAGCTTATAGCTTCAGCTGTCCTGAATGCAGTGATACCATATGATGACAGAACACACATGCATATGCCTGTCTAAACATATACACAGTTGTAGCCAAAACGTATAACACTGTCAGGACTGAGCTTTCTCACTCTAAGGATGTACATATGCCCTCTTTGGTCTGATTGGGTTTATGACTACATGTGCATGTATATGCAAGAGATATAAAACGCAAGTACAGGAGTTTTTGATGTGAAATAACATTTATTTTCTTGTACCAACTACAGGTCCCCGAGAGAGTACATGCAGAGTTCACACTGGAAGCTACGTAACTGAAGGACTAGCAACAGAATAAGCAGAACATGCTTGGCTGTCATTTTCCTGCTCTTCTCTGCTGGAGTCCTAATGTGCATGAAAGAGGGGCTTTTGACTGGCAACTCCACACAGATGAAGCAGTATAATCTGGACAGTGAAACCCTATATGAAGTATTAGGTGAAAATTCCCTGTGCTTTGCTCTTTTGGATGAATTTCCTGAAGGAACTGAAGAAATCACCCCATGGTATCAAATTGCTTAAAGGTACTTGACTGTGAAATGTAGAATCATAGACTAGTTTGGATTGGAAGATACCTTTAAAAGGCATCTAGTCCAACTTCCCTGCAATGAACAGAGACATCTTCAACTAAATTATATTGCTCAGAGCCCCATCCAACCTGACCTGGAATGTTGCTGGGGATGGGGCATCTACCACCTCTCTGGGCAGCCTGTTCCAGCCTTACTGTCCATCTTAACCTTGTCTCACTCTCTGGTACAGCAGGTCTCTTTCACTTCTACCCTTTTTCAAAGGATCAATTGATGCTGTATCTAATAATGATAATTGTTGTGTATTAAAGTATTTAAAGCTGGCAGTTGAAGGCTGAACCCAAAAGTATCGCAAAACTTAGTCGCATTTGCATGTTTCCTGAATATGCACTGCTGTTAATCACATGTGCACAATCTTGAAGACAAGGACCAGAAAACTCATTGAGGTTTTGAAACAACAATAGTATAAAACCTATTGCAAGATTTAATATAAAATCTGAACAGTAAAGAATTCTGGGATGTATCTGGTTCTTGTTTGATGTACTTCTACTGCCAGAATTAATATAGTGTTTGCAGTGCACACATAAAGCAGATACGCACAGAGTCCTCTCTAAAAGAGTTAAATTATTTTATAGCCATGTATGCTGTCTTTCCTGTTTTTACCCACCGTTTCTGTAGGCTGTATTTAGTTTATGTAAGTTCTTCTTAAAAGCTTTCAGCAAAATTTGCTGTAATATAATTGTAGAGGTAAATGGTTATAAGATTCTTCTAAGTAATTTCTAAGTGTGAGGGGAGTCCTTCTTTCTTGGTAATTACCAAATTCTATGAGAAAAATAATCTTCAAATGAGGTATTCTGAAACACATTTTTCTATTCTCAGGTACTTGTGACCGTGTATTTCACTGCAGCAGAATGAAAGTCACCTCCTACACAACATGAGTCGAAGTCTTCAAAATATATCAGACCCAAAAGTAGAACTGAAGTAATATCTAAGTTGTGCCAGCCCTTCAGAAGTAAGGTTCAATTTCAGCCCGTACTTCTTTTGTCTGTTTGAAAACATCAGTGAGCTGAGGGTTTTCTTGGTTTTGCTGAAAATATGCTGCATATATGTGTGAGCATTTTCTGCAAGATCTGCAGAAAGACAAGAACGTACAAGGCATGTTGTACAAGTGATTGGTACCCAGCCAAGGTCAGTCTGACCTAGGTATTCAGGATGCTGTGAGCAATAGCACCTTTAATATCTAGGTCTTTGTGTCCAGTATGAAGCTGATTACTTTTACTGGCTTATTTGTGGCTCTCTCTAGAACAACATTGTTGAGAATTTCATTTGTGCTTGGTTTGGTTGGTGCATATGTGCTTCCCTGCTGCATCCCAAAGAGCTTTGTTTCATAACTAGCGTGTTGATTCTTGTCCTATTGCTGCTCTTGCTGGATGTTTCTTTCTTTCCTGGTCCTCTAACTGGCTTCCTGCCACACTGTGGAGGAAAAAGAAAGCAGTATATTGGGGACAGCCTCCATCAAACTCTCTGCTCTGATGAAGGAATAGAGAAAACAGGGGAGAATGCAGACTGCCAAACTGTTGATGATCATAGTATCATAGAGTGGTTAGAATTGGAAGGGACCTCAAAGATTGTTGAGTTCCAAACCCCCTTGCCATGGGCAGGGACACCTCCCACTAGACCAGATTGCTCAAAGCCCCATCTAGTCTAACCTTGAATGATTTGTGGCTCTGCCTCTCCAGTGCTTCCTGGAAGGAAGGTGTTTAGTCTCAACACAGAGTATGAGTTCCTTGCTCCTCTGTGCTTCTCTGTGCTTACTGTTCCAGGCAAAGCAGAGCACTCCAAGGTCATGCAACAACCCTTGATAGTCAGTGTGACTTATGCAGTCCGCTTCTGTCCTTTAGCAGGGAGCTCTGGGGGCTGCAGGCCAGGAGCCAGTAGTGGCCTTGGCACTAAGTCCCTGAGATGCCAGCATGCTGGTGGAGCCCTGGTAGCACAAAGATTTCTTCCAAAAATTAACACGAACCCTTGTTGCCGTTGTGTTAGTCAACAGCTGGACAAAGCTGACTCTAAGCGTTTCACCCTTTGTAAAATGGCAATGTCAATGGGAAATGCCTTGAAATGCTTATCTGGAAGCAGCTTTAAAAATTTGAACATTATTAATATTAGGTTACTATGGAACTAGAAAAAAAATTACCCTGGACTTTTCCTCATATGTATTTATGCCTAGAAGGCAGCCTACATGGGCCCATATCTAGACAGACTCATGGGCTAGTGTTTCTCAAGGCAGAAATCATTTTAGAGGCTCACCAGGTTTACGGCAGGCAGTCCCATCCTCTCTATTTGGAACAGGCTGTGTTATCAGTCTAACTGCAGACATTAGAACATTTGCAGCCAGAATCTTTTTTGTGTGTGCTGACATCAGTGTTGTCAGGAGAGTGGTCACTGGAGGTGATGGTAACTATCCAATAAGTCACTGCTCTTCAGAGACAGTGGTTGAAGGCTTTAAAGGGGAAACAGGACCTTATAAAAACTTATTCTAAAAGGGCGAGACAAAATGAGGAACCTACTCTAACTGTTGGGAATATTTTGTGATGAGATACATGGCTTGGGCAATCTGATTATGGGTTGTTTGTGTCTCATACCTCCCTGATGGCTAAATTTGCTCTTTGCCAGTTTTTTCTTTGGGCTTGCACCATCATTTGCTTTCAGCTGTCTACACTGATGTGCTTTTGATAGCTTCTTGTACAAAACAGTGCAATTTAATGATTTTCCTTAACTAGAGCTATATTAGTTTATATGAAGCAAAGTTATGCTTTTCTGACAAAGAGCTAACTAATCCATTGAGTACCTTGTGTTAATGTTTATTGATTTTTTTGATGAGTGCAATGATTTGGTAATTATCTTCGAATTCTCTTCTGAGTGTGCAGCGTTTAACATATAGTTTTATTGATTCAATATAAGAGCAGTGTATCCTTGTACAAGATATTCCTTATTTATAAATTAATTGCACCATGTACTCAAGTATCAGTTAAGCTGACATGTGCCAAGGACGCTGCTATCCCAGTTCTGGTACAAGTGTACAAAGAGACATGTAACAGTGAGAGCTGAGATGTTGAATTCAATTAGATGAGCCAAACTGCTGTAAGAGAAGAAAATCTTTTTTACATTTTTTGGCAAATATTGCTGAGGGTGAGTGGGTTTTTTTAGTGACATTTCCATTGTTGTCAGGGTTGGAATTGTAGAGAGAACTGGAATTTCTGAAGTCACCATGGAAAGACACAGAGAGTCTGCTCTCATACACATCATGGAGTGCTGAAGAGTTAGAACACAACAGCAGTGTACAGAAACCAAAGAGTACACAAATTTAGCAGATGATCCAAAATATTTTCAGTGGCATAACTTAGTTTCCCACTCAAATTATAACATTTGCCTATTTTCTCCCTCTCTTTCAACACCATTACCAGTTATTCACTTCTCTGTGTCTTTGTCTTCACTTAGTTGTTACAAAATCACATAATCATTTACCTTTTACATATACATTTACAAAACAGTAATGTAATCTGAGTTTAAAGGCAAAGTCCAACCCAACAAGGGTGAATCAACACACTGAAAGTTGAAAAGTGGCCACAAGGTGTATTTTCAAAACATGACACTGCTTGGCCAGAAGCAATAATTTCAATTCTCTGCAATTAACTCTACTCTAATAATCCTTCTGCAAGAAGGTATACGCATCTGTTTGTCCTTCCATGCAATGTGAGCTGTGGCAGGGTGAAAATCAGAAGCAGAGCTAGTTGCCCTTCCAGGAACTCCCAGATCTAATGTAAGATTATAATCTTAGCATCTAGATTGTTTGAAGATGGCACAAATAATAACAGGGAACAAAACCCAACCCAATTGTCTTTAAATTCCAGTACAGGAATAATAGTTAAACCTCCCTTGATACACTTCAAAGCCAGCTTGTGTTCTTTTCTGTGCTTTTTCCTTAAGTTCACTGTAGGTAAGTGACTGCTTTTCAGCTTTGAACTAATTATCATTCCTGGAAGCATTTCCAAACCACAACCACTTTATGGGCCAGCTTCTGTTCCCAGTGAATTGCAGGAGTTCTGCTGGTGACTTCAGTGGGAGCAGGAGCCGTGTTAACAAAGTAGTACTATAAAAGAAAATAAGGGGGGAAAAACGAGGTAAACTACTTTACCAGTACTTTGAGGTTAAGGTTAGAAGATTGTTGTAGTCGTTACAGTTCATTCCACAGTTTTTCTTTAACATGGGAGTGCAACATTGGCTTATTATGCACATCCTGGCCTCTGCCTGTGTACATATTCTCACTGCATATTCTGATTTTGGCAGGAAGCAAATATTGGAGTCTTTTTTGCTTTGCATTTGCTACATACAACTTTTTTGGTTTCCATGTGACATATCAGCTATTTCTCCCCTGCTGCTTTCAAAAGTTTTTATAATATCAGCCTTAAAAATCACATTTCTTTGGCAAATTTCTCCAGCATAAATTCAGCCATAAAATGAAAGAAAAATGCCTTTAGGCTTACGAATTCTTCTTTCTCTCAAGCAGCAAAATGCTGTTATTTTGAAAAGTGTCTGTGTTCATTGTTTCTCTGAAATCTGAACTTTTTCCACTTGGACACAGTTAACTCCCTGAGAATCTCACAGAAATGGTATTAGATGTTGATCTCTTTGCAAGAAAGCAGGGAGAAGCAGAGAGCTAGGCTACATCGATCTGGGCTGGGGGACGTGTTTAGTGAAAAATATATAGAGCTCAGCTTAGGGTGTCAGCTGTCAGTCTGCAGAGCATCTGTCAGAGGAGTATTTGCTTCACTGCCGCTGAATGTGAGTAATGCTTTCACAATATGGCAGTACGATGCTATAGATTACAGTTGTAATGGAGCACATCCTGAACAGCTGAGCCTGCTCTCTCTCGCTCATTCAATAGCAAGAGTTGCCTCGCTATAAGAGCTTGGGGGATTATGTACTCCAAACAGCTGTCTATAGCACCATGGATTTATTTGGGCTAAATGAGAACTTGCTTTCTTTAGCTAAATCAAACTTTATCAGACAGTTTTACTGTTGGCAGTTAAAATAAAATGTGTTTGCTGAACAGTAAACACCTTGTTACTGTTAGGAAGGATTATATAAACAAAAGGCATACACAATGAAGTCTTATGCCAACTGACTTACTGTCAAAATAATATACTGCTGTTAGCGGAATTGTGCTCACTTGAAGGAAATTATAGGCCTAAAAACACATCTTGAATGACAAAGAAGCCATTTTTCCACAAATAATCTTTAAAAAGTTTAATACACTGTGCCTTGTAGAAGTGGTCTGAGAGACTGAGGATGCTGTATCCTCATAAAGGAAGGCTAGGAAAAACTGGGTGAACTCCCCATAAGCTTCAAAGGTTTACTGTATTTGCATAATGCAATGGATCAAGTAGATTTAGTAGATTCCCCCTTACAAGATATGGGAAAGTTGGTTATGTCCAACAACAACAAAAAAATAATACAAACCTTCCCTTTCAAATTAGGATACTTTGCTCTTTCAGTTATTACACTATATAATCTATGCAACTACAGAACACTCATGAGCAACCAAACACATGTAACAACGAGATTGGGCTATTTATGCACTGGAAATAAGTTTCCTTTCACTCCTTAAGAAACTGAAAGTAAGGCAGATTTTCTGTTTTATAATCACAAGGGAAAAAGGCAGGTTTAAACCCAACAGAATCACTGAAAGGAATGACACTGACTACCATGAGTTTCAGATTATTCTTCAGAGAGTTTGAAAATGAGTCTACTTTCTTTGTGTTAAAAACAGAAGTCCCAATTCAGGAAAGCATAGGACTGATGCTATTTGCACTTTCTCGCTCCATTCTGAATTTTACTGCATAAAATTATTTGCATTTTTTTTTCTACAAATGTACAAAGCATTACTTTTAACAGACTACCTAATGTTAGAACATTTGAATCCAGCTGAAATGACCAAGAAATGTCTTCTACTAGCAGAACCTACTATGTGACCATAATGTAGACTGCAAAGAGAGACAGCACCTTGAAAGTCAAGAGCTACAGGCTGAATGTGGGCTAATGAGTTCTGTTACAAAGAACTTCTCAAAGATAACTTGAGGAAAGATTCATAAATCTGAAAATTCTTGGGGAAAACTCCATAAAAAAGTGTGTTGTGGAAGATCAGTTAAGGATTTTTTGGTATAATTAGGTCTATTCATTACTACATGTATGTGTCGTACTTTGGAAAACTTATTTTTCTAGGAAAAGAACTTGATGGAAGGTTGAAAAGGGAAATTTTAATGATGCCTTATAAATTTTCCTTTAGCCAAAACTGGCTCCAGGTGAAACTAGGATGAACCTTTCCACACGTTTTCCAACATAATGTGTCTTGCTTCCTTAACCCTATGCCTTAGAAATGCTCCTTTTCTTTTCCATATTTTCACTGAAAAGCTCATATAGTATTATTTTGTGGACAGCTACATGAATTTTGTTGCAAATACTTTTTCCAGTTCCTTAGGGAACCTTGAGGACCCAGTAATAATCCCTCTGTTCTTGTCATGGCTGTATAGTTTGTGGTGCAATAAAATGTAGATAGGTTCTTTAAATCCACCTTTTTACATCTTAAAAAAAAGTCGCGAGTGAAAAGATTTATTCTGTTTTATATTTTAGTAACAGTTAGAAAAAGATACTTGGTTGTTAATATATGTTGGTCTTATTGCATGTATCAAATTGCTTTCTGTGGCATGTGACAGCAGAACAAAACTGTGACACAGGAAGATGCATAATTAAAATAAATTTTCCCGTGCACTAGCAAGGTCCAGTGAGAAACAGTTAACATTACCTGAGCAAGTTCCTCTTTAAGCAGTGGCTCAAGTGAGCCATGGCTGCCTTAAATATTTATTTTTAACTGTCTTGCACTGCAAAAACTCCTGATGCTTAGTGAGGAAGGTCCACTTCACGACTACTTGGAGCTACGTGTACCTCATCTGTCTAGTTACTTCATGCATTCTCTTTGGCCAAGTGCCTACTGCCACACAGAGGGTTTAATTGCAAAACTTGGACCGCCCTCCTTTGGACTATTGCACTGATCTAGCTACTGATTATCACTCTATTTCTAGGAATTTAGTTATCTCTGTGACCCGTAATCCTTTGTCAAATGTGGCTGACATTTGGAAAAGATCTCAAAAGCTAGAAGGAGATAAAGTGTGTGACTGTACGGCTCATTTCCTTAGGGAAGAGTTATACACAAATATATATATATGAATTTGCCGTGATTTATCTGGTAACATATGTATCAAAGCTGTAGGTAATTTGAGATTTTGCGGTACATATAAATGCTGTGTTCTGAGAGTAGCAAAGTGAATTGAAGTCAAAAAGTTGAAACACAAAGGAGCTTGAATTGAAAAATTCTTACCTTGGATCTGCTGCCAGATACATAAAGTATGTTACCTCTAAAAATAAGAGCCCTGTCTTCCAGATGATGTGTGTTTGGCCTTTAAACAGGGATTAAACTCTTTTCTTTGTAAAAAATAAAGGGACACCTATACTCTGGCTACTATATCTCATTATTCTCCATGGGAATTAGGCACCCAGCCTAAAAACCCCTAATGAAACTCATCATTGCTTCCAGGTATCTGTTTTCCTTTGCTAGCCTGCATTTACCTTATTTTTAACTGTTAGTTAATCTTAAATTCTTTACAGGGCATTTATTGGAGTCTCAGCCATCTTTCACTGCCACACAGTTTCACTCACACATCCTAGTGGCCCTTCCTCTTGGTCACCATTAAAGCGATGTCCAGCAGTTTATTTTTTAATTGACCGAGACAGTGGTTGGCAGCTGTTTTGGGTTTCTACCTCTGGCAAAATGCACACCTTTAGTATTGTTTGCTGTACTATGTGCTTGGTCAAACCAAGTCTTGTTCATGTTCCCACTGCTGTGGTGCTGTCCCTCAGTAACAGCGCCAGACTCCTCTTGCAAAGCAACCTTTTCTGTGTTTCATAGGTCTGGTGGTAAGGGCACTCACTGCTTCATCAGATGATCTTAGCTCTCTATTCCTCCACGTGCAAAAACCACCACCTTGGCTTTGTTAACAGCAGTATTTGAATTTTCTTTCCTAGATCATAAATTCCAAGATTACTACTTATAGCCTGGCTCCCTGAAACCAGCACAACCTCTGGTTGCAGTAAGGATAGTGGTCAGGGACAGCAGAAAATTCAGTGAGGTCTGGTTCAGTTAGTTGACTTGAGCTCTCTGCTTCCAAGAGGAGACTTTAGGGAGAAGGTGTCAGCTTGCACACAGTCTCCTGGGGAAAGGACAAAACTGTTAATCATCACACAAACACTTGGAACAAAAGGGTATTTCAGGAAGGCACGTGATATGAAGTACGTTTTCTTTGTGATAGACAGGAAAATTAAGACATATCAAAGACAAGTTATATGCTTTGAATTGCTAAAAGCGCCATAGCTCTTTAAGTAACTGCCAGCGAGAATATGGGCTTGCATGTTTTCGGTAATGCACATTAGTTCTGACCCTCCTCCAACTGAAATCAACGGGAATTTGTCCAGCTACATCAAAGGAAATAACACTGGGACATATAAGTTTGATGCAGATGACTGATTATTGAAAAATATGTATTTGTACACATGAGAAATAGGACGAAATAAAAACCAGGAATACAATCTCCATTAGATTTAAAGAAGTGTTTGTATTCCGATTTTTTTTCAAATTTTCTCCAACGGGTCTTGTTCCAGAGCAGATTTAAAACTACGCAAATAGCTGCCCTTCTCCATTTCCCACTTTTCAAGATGGCAAATGTTTCAGAAAAATCAGATTGATCTGTGAGATTACCGGCAATGTGGAAACCAAGAGCTTATCAGTATGATTAGGACTTTTTCTTGTGCTTACTGCAACATCAGACCTTTCCCTTGATTTGGCCTCAAATGTAAACTTTGATCCTGAGCCTAAAGTATATCCTATTCTAATGTAGTTATCTCTAACCCAAACCACAACCGGCATACTGAAATGTATGCTCTGGGATCAGCAGCGAGCCCTGTAAGCCACGCTATCAGCACAGAAAGGCTTTAAGATAGACTTAAGTATGCACTGGGAAAGCCAGGGTGCCCCTGTTCTCCCTGTATGCAACAAGAAGGGAAACAGCCTGGGAAAAAAGGGACCATGAGTACGAGAAGGCATAATCCCTGCTGGGTTCACATCCTCTTTGGGCAGCAAGCATCTATGTGCAATCGAGAGCATGAGCTGAATTAATATCCAGATGGATTCCTCAAGGTACAGGGAAACACTTCACCAGACAGAGGCATGGCTATGTGCAAGAGACACGATTGCTTTTTATTTCTCCCTCTCCGCCTTCCTACAGAAGTCCTCATCACAAAACGTGCTGTTTTTGTCTCAAATGATTTTAAGAGTAATGCTGTGGATTTATGCAGATTACTTTATGCAACTGTTGGCAGCATCAACAGCAAAAGATGACCTCTCAGGGTATGTTTCTATTTGCAGTATTTAAAACCTGGACTGTAGGGAGTTACAAAAGTGAACAAATAGATCTGGAGGTGTTTGATTTACATTCTCAGTCTTGACTTTTTACTAATATGCTTGGTCTTACTACCTGTATCCTTTAAACTGTCACAGACACCCTAAACCCACCCCCTCATAAAAAAAAAAANTGCTCACATTTGTTCCTTCAAAATTAGGACTCAGCAAATAGTTGGAATACATCTGTACTCAGAGGAATCCACATCAGATCATAAATTTGTTCATGTTAAACACAAACATATGAATGCACTCTTATATCCAGGGACTATGGAAAGGTTTAGAATTTGCACACTTCACTCTCTGTAATGCCAGGGCAATGTTTCACTCATCTATGTAAATAGAAAGCAGGCTTGTTGCATTAAAGGCATAAGTATCCTTATGCTCTGCATAAACATCACAGGATTCAATTTTGAGAAGGAATCACATAATTTGTCATATCTTTTATTATGATTGACTTCAGTGATGGGCATACACAAACATATGATTTTCCACTCAGTGTATCAGCATGTCTTTTGGTGTGCATTTGCTGCTAAAATAACAGGAAAAAAGATTAACCTCAGATATGCAAATAAGCTTAATTGAATAAACCGGGACAAATTACCCAATTGTCGGAGCAGTTCCTGGTTTGGCTGTGCTGCACGGACCGCAAGAGCACCAGCTTGTGTGGCTGCCCCTTCTTTCCTTCCATCTTTTTCAGGGCTCATGGCAGAGCAGTACTGGGGTGGCAGGCACCCCAGCACGGTGAAGCACTGAAGCACAGTGAAAGGGATCCCAACTGCACTACGTGAGCTCACCTGAGTATAATTCATGGACGCCTGAAATCACCTGTCTCTTCCGAGAGCCCCAGTTTGGCTACTCGGAAAAAAAACCCAAGCAGCCTTTCCCCTTAGAGTTTAAAATGCTTGTCATTGCAAAGAAGAGGGTAAATGTGAAAACAGTTGACACGCAAGACCCCAGAATTGAGTCTCTGCTAAGATCATTAACAAGGTGCTTGTACGTTTTCAGTGTTGGCAGCTGTAAGGAGACCTCGGGCTTTTGGCTCATGTGGAGTGGCAACTCCGGTGGCGCAGGAGACCCTCAGAAGATCTCTCTTATGCTGTCTGGAACTGCAGGAGGAGATCAAAAAATCATTTGTAGAGGCTGTCCTCAGGGTCTCTATTTATGTTACACCATCAAACAATAAAAAAGGGGACTGGTTCAACATGGTCATAGTGTTAAAGAAATGTGTCTTAAAACCAGCCACTTACTGATTGGGGAAAGAAATCTAGAGGGGAAAAAATATCTACTTTAAGAATTATTTTTCATGGAATCTAATTTATAACTTTCCCACTCCTGGAGCTTCATTCTTCCTCCCTTCTCTGGAAAAACTGGAAAAAAATATGGAGTCTAAAGAAACCTAATTGTATGTGTATGCCAGATGCAAGTTTTGTTAAGCCATCTACTTCTTGTGAGTTGTTTCCCTTGGGGCTATTATTTATCATCTTTTACAAAACAGATAAAGAGGATTTCCTGCTTCAAAAAATGTATGCAACTTAGGGCCCTATACTTACTTATAAGAATTCTCCCATTGAAGTCAATGGAATTCCTTGTATGAGAAAGCATCTGCAAGATCAACCACTAGGAAGAGAAAACTGTACAACAGATGACTGTAATGCTGGGGAAAAGCAACAAAATAAAAAAATGAGGGATGGGAATTTATGGTTGATTATGGTAAAATTATGGAAGCCAGACTATCTAGGGGCACCAACTTTAGAAAACAAATTGTCTTTGTTAATTCAGCAAAGTATCTACATATGATGAAGGGGCAGATACTAGTTTTATCAGCCTTGCTAAAATAGTGTTGGAGAAATTACTCGAGGAGAAAATAAAATTTAATTTAATCAAGCTAGGGTTTTGTGATCTGTCACACAGCTATGCCATCTCTAATACAGGTGTTTCTTTATTTCATATGAAAATTAGTTTCTAATCTGAAAACAGATTTCTCTGAAATAGTAAATCCAAAGGGAACTGATGCACGTCAGCCTTACAGTCAGCACGGTCCTCTCTTAGTGCTGAAGAACTGTGCAGACAGTGTGAAGAGGAGTGGGTTGCCTTCTCTTAAAGACTCAGTCATCAGTCAGTCATACAGGTATGACACAAGGGCCAAGTGTGATCATGTAGCAATCAGGTATGGCCAATTTCATTACTTTTCATCATCAGAGATATTAATCTCATCTTTGTAGTTCTTTTTTGTTCTTCAATTTTACTTAGTAAAGTATAGTCTTTGTTCAAGATTGTGTGAAGATTTTCTCAGGTGTGGTGGATTTACTTGGCCAGACCACATAGTGTTTTGGCTCTCTGGACTGAAGTTCTCTCATCATGAAACGAAGTGACTCAGATTGAAACCTCGAAGACAGTGGCTCACTGAAAAGCTTTTTAGCCTTTCAAAATGCTGAGCTTCCTTCTTTCTATCACTGCCCTTAAGGCAGTAGTAGCAGCCTGTTGTTGTACCTCTATGATGGGCTGAGCACACAAGACTTTGGTGCAGTTATTCCCAAGACTGATTTAACTTTCCCAAACTCCAAGAAAAGATTTTGTGCTTAAAAGTGTGCCCATTTGTTCAACATCAGGCAACCTGACAAAATCTTCTAGCAACCTTGCTCTCTCTTGAAAGGACAATCACAATCCCAAATTATGTCTTGGGCTAAAGCTGGTCATCATAATCACTGCAAACTATTTATTTGTTCAATGAACCCCTTTTCTTGGCTTTTGAATAGTTTCTTTACAATCCTACTTTTGACATTTGTAATTCTTAAGCTTGTGAGGTTTGCAAACTTGTTTGATTTAGAAACTAAACCTGAACAATTTGTACTTGCTACTCTGAATTCTCTTATCCAAGGTTTGTGATTGGTCATAACTCCATTTTCCTTGTTTGGCTGTATGATTTATGTGTTTATAAAGTATCTCAGCTTCCTATGCATTCAGTTAAATTTATTTATTAAGCCAGCTTCTGCCACTGGCCCAAGATACACATTTTACAGATCTTTATGGAAAAAAGTTTCTTTGTAAGCATAAGAAGATGAAATATAACTGGAATTCCCCCAAAACTAAAGGACACTGTAACTCTTTTTTTTTTTTTTTTTTCCTCCCACAGTGTTTAAACACTGGAAATTTCTAACACCTGAATTCAAACAGTATTAAATACATGTAATTTTCTTTCTTCTGTTTCTGTCCTGTCTGTCATACTAATGCAGAACTATAAATCTCTAAAAATATTATTAGCTGCTAGGATTATTAGTTTGTTAAAACGTTTTTTGTTAAAATGCACATGAAATGGAACATTCTAGCTGCTGAAATACAGGACACTGAAGGGTTTTAGTCAAGACATTATCCTGAGAAGCATAAAACTATAGCGATATCTGCACTATCAGAAATCACTTTTTTTTTCATATTTTGTGCAAGTTTTGTCTAACTTTCCCATGCAAAGCACCAAATATTTTTATCACCCTTCCTCAATCTAACCTCAAGCTTTTCAGTTATGGGGATTGTTACATTCTAATAAAGAGTATGATGAATAGGAAAATAACTCCAAAAAATGTTGTAGCAGTCAAGAAAAACCTTTGCATGACCGAATGCATTCATCTTGTTAGTTCCAGCTATACAAAGTCTTCCTAAGGAATTGAATTTATTTCTTTTAATTGCAAGCTAAAAAAAAACAAACTGTATTCAGCTCTTATAGGCCTTTTGTGGGGTGCAGCTGAGAATGAGTACTATATTACTGTCATTCTCAGATTTGTTTTGGAATGGTCTTCTCCAAAGGCATATATATATAATTTTTTTTTTAGTATATATATATTTGTAAATAAACACATGCTCATACTATGGAAAGAAAGTCCAGGCAACCAAATTATCACAAGAGATATATTTGTTCCTATGCATTACTACAGATTAGAGTAAACATTATGCCTGTGGTCTCCTTCAGTCCCATCCTGGATGGTTCTGTTAGCTAAAGTACATCTGTTGTCAGCACTATCAAAAGATAAAATCTATGGTTTTAACTTAAAATGTGATGGGATATTGCCTGGAATGTTTTCTCATATAGTCAGTGTTATCTGAGTCCTTCCTTGGCAAGAAGTTCAATCTGGAGACAGTTCTCAGATGGTTTCAGCAGCTTAGTTTGCCATGCCTCTGGAGCAGAGCTCCATTGTCCTTGTAAGGAATTTCCCCTCCTCGATTCTTTGAACTTTTTCATCATTTGGAAACTCACTCTTGACCATGAAATCTCTTTCGATTACTACAAACAGTTCTGGAAATCAATTAAAGAACTACTTGTTTACTGTAGGCCTTAGTGACATAACCTGTGTCTAGAGGACCCATCTGCACTGTCATCCATGTGGCCTTCATGGCTGGCTGCAGGTGGGACACTGCAGCCCAGCTAAGCCCACAGAGAGCCCCCAGAGCCCCAAGCCCTCTTGATTCATTACCTGTGTAACTGCAACCTGCGGCACTCCAGCGCAAGGGCATAGAGTAAGCCTTTCATAACCCATAAAGCACCTAAAAATAGACCATGTAGAAGAGCTATGTCAAAAATTTCAGAGGCTTTTTTTTTCTTTTCTATTTCTTGATATTTTTTTTTATTTTTTTTTTCATAAAGCAGTGTTGAGAAGACATTCTACTAAGGAAGCAAGCAGTAAATTTGTAGGTTTGCCTCTAACAGCTGGTTTGGGAGGAAGCAGCCATTAGGACAGAGAAGGAGAAGTGTGGGATGGGGGAGTCAAAGGGAGACTGTAATAATACTCATAATTAAAATGCTGCATTCTAGCTGCTGGGGAAAACAGCGCTGTGGATTTCTGGAAGAAATTTGATTCCAAGAAGTGCAAGAGGCCATGAGTGAAAATTCTTTCATAAGCAGGAAGTGAGAGAAAGAACTATAAGGAAATATTCAGTTTATTTTGGCCATCATTCTAAAACAAAACAAAACAAAACAAAACAAAAAAAAGAACTGGAGTAAAAGCAAAGAGAAATGGAAGAAAGAATATTGATAAATTATGTGTGAAATGTACCTAGGATTTCGGGATGCTGTAAAACCTAATGATGAACACGAGTAATTTATTCACGTGTTGTCCCAGAACTAATCACTGTTTTGCACTTTATTAGGAATGGAATCTTGAATTGCCTCTTTCAAACATACGGTAGTAAGCTGATTAATTGAGTGGTTTATTCAGTAGTATGACCAGCTGTTATAAATGTTGCAGTAATTTTTTTGGCATTAAAAGTAAATAGGCCTTTTTTTTGGTTGTTTTTTTTTTTTTTTTTTTTTTTTTGTTTGGCTGAATAGCAAAGCACATAGCCAAACCTACATTTTATTTCATATCCTGAATTTTGTTTTGAAAGCATAATAACGTTAAATGTATTGCTGTGTTTATAAATAACTTCTCACGAGACGCAAAAATAGGTAGTTATTTTGATATGTTTAAAAGTCCTTTTGATGTTGTATTTTGCTTTACTGGTTACCCTCCCACTGGCTGTAGCCACTGCTTAAGAGACCTTTCTCGTAGCCCCTTAAGACCCAGTTTTTGAAGGATTTGACATGTATTTGGAGTAGGCCTCTTTCCCTTCTGGATTAATGTCAAGGAATTAACTGGAAAGCACTAGAGATTCTCCATGAAAATGGGCCCAAGCCCTCTGAGGAACATCCCTGCTAACATTGTTGTCGCTAACGTTGAGCTGTACATTGTGCAAAATAAGGGAAACACTGCAGGTTTTGGTTGAGGAGATGAATGGAGGCCTGCTCAAATGTAGGAAAGGCCGTGTGGCAGGGGGCATGCAATTTCTTCTAGAATACTGAATCTTCTAAGAAGTTTGAGAATGGTTTGTGGCCATGAGAAATGTGTTTGTCACAATCCATCCCCAGCTGTGGGATGGCATAATTAAGTGTCAGATGCCGCCTTTCATTCAGATTTGGAAAACCGAAGCCCATCCACATTTGCGCTCAATTCCTTGCTGAGCCTGAAGATGTTGCTGGGCTGAAGAATGTCATTGTGTAGTTTCCATTGTCAGCTGTCACACTGCATATGTTTTGGGGCCGATCTGAAGTTTTGTTTGACATCATGACTTTTATAAGAATCAAAACCCCCAGATCCCTCAGATGAAATCCATATGGCTTTGTTCACAGGCTGAAATAAAATCATGCTCACAGCCTTTACTGCAACTGAGGGATATTTGGTGGGAGTGGTTTTTTGCTTAATAAAAGTATAATGTTCAAATGCTGGAAATGTGGATATTATTAAGTACCTGCTCCGTGAGAATAACTCAAATGCTGTTTTATTCCCTGCCCCTTTCGTTAGTTCATATGCACAAGAGTCAGATCTGAGGCTGACATGAAGAACGATCTCCGCAGCCTGGCATGGACCCAGCTTCACTCGAACTCTGTTTTAGACATTATTGGGTTTTTGTCTGCATTTTGGCTCCTTGCAGCTCAGTGCTGAACATTTGGCATGATGTGCGGTAGGGGTTATTACGATACACAGAGGTGAGGTAATTCACATCATTTCTGCAGTGTAGGCAAGTTTGCTTGGCTGCTAGAGAGGTTAGAGCAGGAAGCTTCCCGGTGTGCCGAGATGCTGATTACTAAGGGTCAGGCCTGCACTCACCGTGACATCATAAAACACAACCGGGGTCTGATTTATTTAAGAACTGTCATGTCACTGCTTTTGTCAGGAAGAAAACAGAGGACGGAGAAGGCAAGGGGCAGCAGTAGGCTTTCACGGTGCGGGATTTATATCGAAAAAGAAAACATTGACGGGTCCTTTGCCAATGATACAAGAAAAGCCTTGGTCACTTGTAGGGCTAAGGTATGGAACAGCACTCCTCTCTCCTTTTGCTGACTCATTCCCAAAGTGAAAAAAAACATTAATAGCAAGTCTGGCATGAAAGGAAAGACCGTGGCAAAGCTCTGGCCAAATATTTAGGCCTCCTTAGCTATTGCTCTGGACAAATCCAACACCATTTTGGCATGAAGTCTGTAAGATTTGCGTACTTATAAAGAAGCATTGCAGTGTCTCTTCTGAGGTAGCACATGAGAAAACCTCACTGGGATGTCTTCCATATTCAGCCACTGTCCCACTGCTGGGCTTCTGCACCTCCTCTTCCCAGAGAAATATTTCCTTTATCTCTCCTCACAAAAACCATGTTTAAGTCCTGAAGATCAGCTCACCAGACACAAAAAGCCTACTTTGTCAGGGAAATTAACATGACCCATGCACTTTGAAAGCAACGGAAACTCCCATTTGACTGAGACTGTATCATGGTTGAGGGAATATATTTATAAATACACAATGCAAGTCTCTATACCGATAGAGCACATCTCAGCTTTGCCATACAGCCAGTTGCAAAAGCATCTTCTTGGCATGGCTAACATCCCACTTTAAGGCTATTTTTCTGACTTTATGTGGTAGATTTCAGTTTCAGCTCTCTAGCATATCACATGGAGAATGTGTCGCTGGATCTTATGCCAAAGAGCACTCAGCGTTTGGTTTGATACCCTATTGAACAAGTTATTTTTGCAGTTCTAGTACTTCCTTTATTTGGCTGTCTCACTTACTTTTCAAATGTGAAGTAGGACTTGCAACAGGCAGGTGGTACCGTTATGAAGGGTAAATTAGACACAGGCACCTTCACTGATTTCCCTGAAGACCTCCCAGTACGGGGCTATAAATGCAAAAAAGGGTACTTCAAATTCTCTGCTCTGGTTAGGAGACTACACAGCCCCTCATTTCCACAGTAATCAGAAAACCTCTGCTGAAAATCTTATTTGTGTTACAGGGCTCAGAGTCCACAGACATTAGAAGGAGAAAATAGTAACAAACACCAAGTGGTTGCAGGTGGGGACAAAGCTCCAGATTGTTCCATGATGTGGGAGTTCTCTGGGTGACTTCGAAAGTAGTCCTTTGGGTCCTGAGTGCTTAATTTTTAAAAAATTAACTAATTAACTTTCATTAGGCTTTTGCAAGCTATATAGATCCCCACATGCCCTCCACCTTTTTTAAATGCTTCTCTCCTCCTCGGGACTTGGATTAGTATCCTGCATCCAGGGGTGAGTAGCTCTGAAAGATGGGTCAGGCCCATCTGGGTTTTTTACAGAAACCTGAGGGAAGTGCAGAGGAAAGCTGAAGTTGGCAGTATCAGAAAAAGTAACTGTTGTCTTCTGAAAGGTTTTGGTTAAATGTTAATAATCTAAAAAGCAATTTTACTATGTATTTGTTTAAGACTTAGCAATGGCAGCTGTGCTGCCTGGTATTTAAAATAAGCACTTCTGCAGAAACGAATGCCTACATGCAGCCTGGTACAAAAGATCTTCCAGAGAGTAAGTCTTATCTGGGCTAACATACATGTCTGAGTTTCAAAATGCTTTTTAGGAGGAGAGTGATGAGGAGTAGAGTGAAGAAATGATTCCCCTTAAAATGGATTTATAAACCACTTTTGAATTCACCTGCAACAGATTTTTCCATCCTTAAGCTCAGATCCTGCCTCAAGGTGATAAGCCCTTGCTCTGAACACCTCTTTTTTTTTTTTTTTTCTTTTTTCTGTAGATCTCTCCTGTACCCAGTTGAAGGCTCTGGGTATAACAATTAAATTTTTGTTTTGTCCAGAAACACATTTTATGTGAGATTGCATTGCTATCTTTTCACGCTGCTACCCACAGGGATGCTGAGGAATATTTTCCTTTCCATGTTGCATGCGGCAAAAACAGGTGGAGACCATTAGGGAGGTGCTAGAATCTGTAGTTCAGTTTTGTTAGTCGCGATGATGACCTGCACCAGGGAAGGAAACAAATGTCTGGGGTGCGTGTTTCCCTTTGCACATGCTGAAAGCATGTGCTTTTTAGGCACAGGAGTGGAGACAGCACTATCCAGATCTCATTCTGTCACACTGTAACATTGCCATTCGCACTTGAATTTTAGCTCCTTTACTCTGTTTAAAATTGGCTGTAGCTAAAAATCCAGCTTACTACATTTGTTTCAGAAATGAACAGGAGACCGGTGACTTTTCTGTATACACTCTGAAAACTCTCTGAGCTGCTCAGAGCTGTTGCCAGCTCTGCATCAAGGGGAAGGTCTGCCTTGAGGGAGGAGTAGGCAATTGAAGCTCTAATGGAAGTCAGGGCGAACTCCAGATGCTTTACCTTACAAATCACAACCTACCTGTCTCTAGTGTTATCTCTTTTTTATTTGAGAAATATTTAGGCCTTGTCAGAATTCTTTCCCAAAAAAGAAAAAAGGAAGCCCCAACCCCCACCAAATGCATAATTCAAAATTCCTCCTGCTGCAATCCAGTATTTTTATGAGGAGCGTATGGGAAGTCCCATGTTTCTGCATGGAGAGAATGGCAGCAGGTGGGGCATTTTCACTCAGAAATGAAAGGCTGGCTTTGCAGGGGTTATCTTGCTCAAGAAAGCACTTGCTTTTAGCCTCATTCAGGGTTGAAGGACTAGGAGCTAAGGTGTGAGCCAGCAGCAGCCAGAGGGCTGTGGCTGTCTAGCAGAGCCATACTCAGGCTGTGCCTCTCCCAGCTCCTTCCTTGGGGCTGGTAGAGATTTGCAACACGTTCAAATCAGGTAAAATCCTGGTGACAGAGTGCTTGAGGCTAAAATCAGGCCCCTCTCATTTCCCTGAAGGAACAGAGATGCTCAGGCACTGGTATCTGCTTGAGCAAATATTACTATGCTGAGTGATGAGGCAAAGTTACTACTGAACTGACTACTAAAGAATTTTATTTCTTCAAATAAAATACACCTTTGGACTGTATATTTGGTCCAGACGCAAAAGAACACAGGGGACAAAGAAAGGCTTGCTTAAAAATCTTGCTCCTCTGTATTTCTGTGTGGTTTTAGTAGGCAAGCAAGTATTTAATGGACAGGCTATAAGGGGCCTCCCTAAGTCAGTATAAAGAAATTGCATCTTAATTAACATTAGTAATTAAAAATTCACCATGAAGAACTAATTTTGTTCAATTTTAGCAGTTTCCATGGCAGCCTGTATATAAATCACGGTATTTTTCTGAAATGTGCAGTCTTTTTTTCAGGTCTTAGCTCTATAGTAAGCCAGAGAATTTCTCCCTCCATATTAACTAGATGAGAATTTTTGTGTCAGATATGAAAACTTCTAAAGGACGTACATTGGTTAACACTGCTCCCTTTTTGACCATAGCTTATTTAAATCATCAGACTACTGAACTTTGGTCTGGTAGTGTCATTAATTTGCAGAATCAGAATCAGTCTTTTGTATGGTAGGCTGTTTTTGGTGTTTTGTTTGTTTTTTTAAAGAAAATACAAATTGCAGAAGACCAAGAACTGGCAAACTAGTTTACTAGATGGCGACTTGGGTTGGTGGTGACCCTTGGTTGTCTGAAATCAGAAGCCCAGAAATATAAGAAGACTTTTTCAATCTTGATCAATGGTGTGTGCAAACCCTGTTTATTTAAATAACAGCAGATAGTTTAATGATCATCATTCAAAGGGAACTTTTTATAACTTTTTTCTCTAGGTTTATGCTTGCTTTCTGACCCTACTGCTCAAATAAACTGCAGGGTTTGTTGCTCTTTACATACCAGCAGTTTAAGTTCTAAAGCCACTCTTGCTGACCTGAGATCAGATAAATACTCTCCTGGGAAGTTTTAAGTTATTTGCTGACACACAGCTGGATTAGGAAGGGTGCAATTTTGTGCAAAAGCAGGCAAAAGTAGAGATGTTCCTTTCCCTGAAAGATCTCTGACCCTTAGTCTTTGCCCTGAAAAAAAAAGTTGAGGAAGCATTTTTCAGGGTGTGTGAAAACAGCCTTGCAGCTTTCTTAGGAAGAAGACTGAAAAAAAAATCTACTTTGACTCTATGTGCATAGAAGGCTCCAGTGTTAAGTCTCACTGAAATTACTGGAGACACTCCAGTGGACTCCAGCAGGCATTAGATCAGGACCAGAAAGCAAAACTTTAGGACAGGGCTCAGGCTAAAAAAAAAAACAAAAAAAAACAAACCAAAACAAAACAAAAAGAACCAACAAACCCCAAACAAACAAAAACAAACAAACAACAACAACAACAACAAAAAACCCAACCAAAACCAAACAAACAAATAAAAGCTTATAAACTGGCTGCAATGTCTTCCCAAGCCAACTTGGAAAATGTTGATAGTCATGAAGGAGCTCTTGCTTCTAATTCTCACAGCATGATAAAATTACAGAGGCAGTGATTGTAGAGCTAAGAAAACAAGATCTTCATATACTTCAGAAGGGACCTGGGTGTGGCTGGGAAAGAAGGGTGCTGCACAAATAAAGGTTATTTTCTTGTCACAGAAGTGTTCTGAGTGGACTGGAAAGAGAGCATCTTTGTAGTTTAAATTCATGTGGTTTAATATATTTTTTCTTTCTGCCTCCTCCCACTCTTTTTCTTCAGTATTTTCTTGGAGAGGCTTTTTACTGATCTGAATTAAAGCAATAATATTTTATACTCACAGGGATACTTGCCTGCTTTACATCTCTGGATGTATGTTAAAAAGTTGCATTTACGGCTTTTTCTTCTTTCTTACTGTATATATTTGAGTGCCAGATTTATCAGTTCTAGTTCTCCCAATGCTGGAAAATGAATTTGCTTCAAATTATAGCTGTTTGAATGAGACCAGTGCACAAATGAAACCCATTAATGTATGCCTACACTAGGGCCAAACCTCTGATCTCAGTTTCAGTTTTGTAAATGAAGAGTCGACTCTAATAACTTCAGTCAAATCACTTTGGATTTACACCAGGGGAGCAGAAATCAGAATCCGGACTTTCATGTTTAGTCTGGGAAGCATTTTTAAATTCTTGTGGATGAAAGATACTAAAAATGTATGTTATTATTTATTATGTTATGCCTTTTCCATATCCCACTTCACATCATAGGACTGACCATATATCCTAGGATGG
This sequence comes from Pedionomus torquatus, assembly GCA_013398155.1. Taxonomy (NCBI): domain Eukaryota; kingdom Metazoa; phylum Chordata; class Aves; order Charadriiformes; family Pedionomidae; genus Pedionomus; species Pedionomus torquatus. Next base: position 206,124 of record VZRU01007625.1, read on the forward strand.
TTCAACCCACACTTTCCCTAAATTCTAGCCCTTTAATTTGATGATTATAGCTTTTTCATGTTGTAACTCTACAGTTAAGGTTAAGCAATAATTTTGATTTGAAACCGTTCTCTTCAGTAGCGTCCTGGGAAATGTGAATGAAATCTGCTCCACCATTTTTTGAACTAGGATATGGAAAGTTAATCTTTTTCCCATTTTTAACTTATTTAGCCTTTTCTTGCCAGCAGTTTACTCAAAAACTTCTTAATGCACAGTCTGCCAACTTGGCATGGTCATCTGAAGAATAATTTTGTACACTCTAAACCTTTATTAGTAATAGTCCCAAGTAAAATGCAAGACGAAAAACTGCTGCCTTAATATATATTAAATATAACAAACACCTAGTAGAATAAAAGATCTTTGGAAAGCTAAAAAACAATGCTGAAGTCACAGTACTTACTATTGTGCAGATGAAGTTACCTCTTCAGAAAAGTTTGGATGCTGAACGTTAGTAACTGTTTCTGATCTTGCGGCTTCTTTGTCAAGATCTGGTAGTTCATGACCATGTATCTGAAAAAGAAAGCTTAAGAATATAATGAAAATCTGAAGCTTAAAGATTAAATGGATGAAAAGGGGAACTTAACCATGAAATTGTGGCTCTGGAGCTGACACACCTGAGGCCAACCTGAACTCTGTGGGACACTGTAGCTGTACAGGGGAGCTGGAGCCTGCTGTACATGGGGCCTCTGACCCAACTGCCACTGAAATCAGTGGGGAACAGCTTGTCAGTTTAGATTAAATTTCTCCCAATTAGGCCAAGTTTGGGGAAGTTTTGAAGCACATTTTCGAGCATGGGCTCTGGTCATTTTGACCAGAACTTGCAGTGTTCTCATGCCTAACACGTGCATGTAAAATTTTGTCCCAGCAGCTGGTTTACAATCTCTAAAATAAGTTGACTAGCCCAAATCTCTTTGCATGATTCAGATGATCTTAAAGTGAGTACCAGAATTAAATTTTAGAGCTCTTTTGAACTTTGGGTGGTTTTAGATTACTTCCTTGTTCTTGAGTGAATAGTTAAGGGAAAAAAATAAAAAAAGGAAAACACAAAATAACATTGCAGCTATGCTGGTACGTATTTAAATTTTCTGGAATGTTGTCGAACTTTGTTCATGTCTGGAGCTATCTGAAATTAAGCAAAGATATACCAGGAATACTAGCACTAACTGTATTTCCAGCAGTAGATTTTGTAATATCTTTTGCTAATACAATTGTAGCAAAAAAGCTCATATTTGAATCTTCTACAGGACTTTTACTCTTGAAGTGTTTTACAAAAAAGACAGGCAAAGCTGAGCTCCTGTTAAATGAGAAATCATGATACAGTGGGAAGGTTTTCCAGCAGAATAATGGTGGGAATGGTACTGGGGCGGAATCTTCATGCATTGAGTTTGGTGTTACACCCTTTGCCTTGCTAGTACTGCTTATTGTCAGAGACAGCTAGACTATGATCGACTCCTATAAGGCCTGTTCTTACCTCAGGATGAAGGGAGCTCCTCTTGCAGCTCGTGTCTTCTCTTGGAGTGAAAGATCACTTTCTCAACTTAAAATTCTGCTCAGAGAGAAAACTAAACATGTCAAACAAGTGACTGGGGTGAGGGGGAAAGTACCCAATACCAGGAATGTTTCAAGTGGCTAGCGGTTTGCATACGACTCCACAAATAACAGAAAAAGTAAGATCAGAGACCTGTAAACCATAACGGGTATCACTGAAGACCTTAGAACATACTGCATAACGGCAATTGCTGTTTGCATTTTGTTTGGCTTGGTACTCATGCATACAAGCCAAATAGCAACATGTGTAGTGGTTTTCACTACAGATTAAGCATAACTTTTTACCTTGGAGATGGGACAAGACTGTCAATGAATGTGTTATCTTGGGGGCCCCTTAAAAACAAGCAGCAGTAAATCAATGCCTCGCACTTCTATCATCCTGTTTAAAAATAGTAATTCCTAATGCATGCATTTGGGAATACACTTTGCATCTAGTCTTTCTTAAATGGTTGTGATGGTAAATGTCCCTGCTCGCTGCTGGTGGTACAGGACAGCTTTCCCACAGGTGTGATCTAAAGAAAGCTGCCACCTCTAGCCAGTCCTCACAGCATTTAAATCCACATTTATCCCTTTACACTCTTTACAGAAGAAACAACTGGTCTAGTTGCATCCGGGCATACTTCGAATGGCCTTTATTGCAAAACTTTTCCAGGCCTATCAGTTTCTTCCGGACTTTTGCCCTGTGAAAGAGCTATATTATGTAAACAGGAAACATATAGGAACTTGTTAATTGCCGGTTTATTTTTCTTCTGCAGCAACATAGACTGGTTTTCTTATTGTCATTGGAGGAATCAAATTACGGGTCAGAGTTTGGATGCTGGAGAAGAATGTTAAAACAGTAAACTGGTTCAGGCTGTAGGAGGAGGGGCAAGTTTGGGTCTCTGCTTTGCTGATAAAACCCATCAGTTTTCTTTCTTTTGAAACTTGCTTATAAATCTTTGTGGAGAGATAGTTTGGGGGACGGTCCTGAAAATCAAGGTAGCTTGGGAAATGCGTGTTTTTATCACAAGGCAATGCCTAATGCTAAGGTTTTTTAAGCTGTTATCATTTCCTGCAATATCTGGCATATATGTGAGGGCTTAGATATATATACTCTGGAGACCTTGTGGCAATAACAGTAACACACACACTCCTTCCCACCCAGGAAAAAATAAGAAAGGAGGGGGACTAGAGTTGGCTCTTACTTGAGGAAAAGACAGAGGAAAAGGTGCCTGCTGATAATGAAAGCTGGAGGAAGCCCTGTAAACTGTTTCAGGATCTCCTGTTCCCAGTTCAGAAAACTCCCCATCCAACCAGGATGAGTTACTACACATGATCCTTTAATCTTAGACCAAGATAAGCCTTTTAACCTATTGTAACCTTTATTTTTGGGAGTAGGTTACTATTGTAATTGCCTTTGGCTTCTCACTTAGATTATTGCAAGATTCTCTACGACAAGCATAAGGCTCTCTGCATTATTTTTTGGGGGGCGCCATTGTGTGAGAGGTTGTGGTTGTCTTTTAGAGGTGAATGGTGTCCATTTCTGGTTTTGTTTTCATCAGCAGGCACTGTGAACCAGCTGGAAGAAATCCTTGAGAAATATAATAATCATGTATTGATACATGGCTTACTTCCATGATGTGTCATATAAGATACTCCCAGAGTTTGCATTGCTGTGGGCTCATGCATGACTGAATGTAATGTATGTCTCTAGATTCATGTCTGAGAAAATAGATAATTTTATCGCCCTGCTAATAATAGTTTCCTTATCTGATAAGGAGCAAACCCAGCACTGCAGGAATCTTTAGAAACCATCATAACTTAACTGGAAAATAACCCTGTAGTGGGAGGTGATGGTATGTTTCTTCAAGGATGGTCATTCAGTGTCCCCAGGGGAAACACTCCTCTGAGTAGTTCTAAGAGGAAAATTGTGGTGTGACTATTTTCCTGGGGTGGGGGGGAGGGGGGGGGACGGACGGACGGATGGATGGGACAGAGAGGGTTTGTTGCCAACAGTGTACTATCAGTGCCAGAAGAAGGACATCATATGCTATTGCAAGATATTTAGTGGCATTTGGAAGCCTTGAGGAGATAGGATTATTTCAAAGGAACAATGTGTTATAGCAAATAGTTGTTGCATCAAAGTGAAAAATGGGAGCTAATCAGACGGCGTGATGATACAATGGAGAGTTTACCAGTAATCATCAACCAGTGATTTCTACTCCCTTCTGAAATTTTGTCTAATTCTCTCACTATTATAGTAAAACATTTCTGAAATCAAGAGAAAGACTCTACATAAAACCAAAATAAATCATGGGCTATAATAAGAAACTCGTCAAATATTTTGAAAAGTAACAAGCAAGTAGCAGGGAATATTTTAGTAACCTGGTACTTCTGGTTGGTTACAATTATTGTTATAAAAACTTCCTTGGAGGTCTATGGCTCTCTGAGGATGGCCACCTCTTATGCTGAATTACATGTTTCCCGGGCAACAAATGCATTTTACTTCTGTGCTTTAAGTTTATTTAGGGAGAAATGAGCCCGTCAGGATGTAGGGGACCTAAAGAGGGGAAGGAAGAGGAATAGTTGAAACAGGAGAATATCAACAAGCAGGAAAGAGAATAAATTCTATTCTTGCTTGGAGCTGGTCCTGTGTATCTCAGTCCAAAGAGCAGCCCTGGTGAAGTTAAAGGGAAAACCTGTGCAAAGCAAGAGTGAAGCTAGTTCCAAATCAGAGGCATTTATCTGAAAATGCCTTAAAAGTAGAAAATCTATCAGATTTTGGTTAAAATAACAACAATTCTTTGCAGGCCTGCTAAATGTCTGCAAGCCTTGGGTGATTTATTGTCAAATCAATGCGTGGGGAACGCTGAGGTCTGCCTTCCCCTCTTTCCACACCAAACAGAGGAACCTTCACAAGACCTTGGCACTTGTCAGATTTAAATCCTTAGGGCAGTATTTCTCACCTCAAGTGCAAAATTCACCACTTCCCTGTGAAAATCGGTACGGTGGAGAACTGTGCAGGCACTGCTAACATTTATACAAGATTCATTATGTGGGTTTTGGGTTTGTGCTCAGTAGTGTCAGAAACGGAGGCAGCCAGAAAAGGGCAGGGGGGATGGGACGGGACTGCTAATTCTTCTCCACCCCCTTTCCAAATAAGCTTAAAATAGTTGTTTTAAAGCACAATCTGGGCCTGCCTAATCTCAGTGCTGTTTTCTAGAAATAATCTTCTCATTCCCACTCTCTTAGCTTCTTTGAAACATAATGAATTGGAATGACATGTAAATGCCAGCAATATTTCAAAGGGAGACTGAAACACAATGTCTGGTCTCTAATTAGTTTTGCAGTGTGTGGCCTGTAAACTTGATGATAAATGAAGCAATTAGCCATCAGTGGCTTCAATTAGATGGCAGTGAAAATGGTAACAAAATAAAGTCACCAGCGAGGAAATTTGCTCTGAGAAGTGCTGCTGTGGGTTGGCTTCAAGCTTAACAATGAACTGGGGCTAATTGGCTCGTTTGTTCATTGTTTCTTGGGGGCAGCACAACTGCCTAATTAGTGAGCGCTTTCCAGGGCCCAAAGTAAACAGGAAGGGAAGATCTGACACTGCTCCTCTCTGGAGGAACACCCCATCTCCCCACAAATCACTGTGGGGAGAGCATACCCTTCTCTTCCTCCTCCCTCTTGGAAGAGGAACGAGTTGGTTAGTACTATCTTCCAGACAGTCACTTAAGTCTTGGATCCCAGAGCACTTCTGAGACGTTTATTGACAAAGCAAACTGTCGAAGAGCCCTCTCAGACCCTGTTCTTGAAGCAACAATTGGAAGTCAGGAGCTGGCTTGCTGGCAGCATCATACCGGGAGGAGAAAGCAAGCCTTGGGACGTCTGAGCCCAACAGCATTTTCCAGCTCCGCTGTGTAATGTGTGGCTCTGTTTGCTTTCACACTTAAGTGGGAGACTCTCCTAGTGAGAAATTCACCAATATTTTCCCACTTTCATGTGTATTTTTATTCTAGGATGCTCCCCTCTGTATAAATTGCTGAAAGTACACAATAGGGGGAAAAAGTCAGGCTGGTGATAAAAACTGTTTTCTCTCTGTGATCCTGAATACATTAATCTGTCCCCACCTGTAAAGTCATGCCTATCCAGTGATTTTCATTATTTAAATATAGGAGATATTGGGGCTGTCTCCCTTTCCATAAATGCTTTTCAAAGATGAAGAAGTGAAGAAGCACAAATAAGATAAAAGGGAAGTGTGAAAACACAAGGGATTTTCAAATCAGGGTTTACGTTTTCAATTAGGAGACTTTGTTATTGAGAACAAGAAGCCAATTTGTCAGAAGCAAAGGCTAATTTGTCTTCACCTCAGAAGACTGGAGGGAAACAATACGCACTGCTCGCTCCAAACCTCTGGCTGGGGAAAGTGAAAGGGCTGCTTGATCCCAGTTCTCCCAATTCAGCCTCTGTAGGGACAGCAGTACGTGTTTTAGAGGATGATGATTATTCCTTGCCAATACTCAGTGGTATTCTAAAACACATTCTAATCAAAATACAGCAACTGGAGGGGGGGGGAAGTATTGTAATGTCAACACTGGTTATGTGATTTGGAAGTAAACCAGTCTGGCCCTGCTAACTAATTCATTTCTGAAGGTGTTAAGCCCATCTGCTTCCAGAAAAGCTATTGTCTTTCACTACAGATTTTACCCGAATGATACCAAGATGATTTGGAGAGTCTCAGTGGAAATACCAAATTCAGCTTGACAGTATAAAAATGTTATGACACATTGTAATTACACTGAACTTTCTAACTTTCTGCCTTTTTTTTTTTTTTTTTTTTTTTTTTTTTTGTTTTTTTTGGTTTTCTTTTTTTT
>VZRU01007625.1:212570-264066 GCA_013398155.1 Pedionomus torquatus
GGTTCACATCTTTCGTGGCACTTCACCCATGATGCATTCATTGCCTGGCACCCTAACATTTTACATAAAACAAAGAAACACTTCTTACCTGCTGCTCTGCAGTGCTGGATGTCCCTGCCTGTGCTTTGAGGAGCTCTCTGTATGGGTGTTGCCTGGAGCAGTCCAGGCACATCAGCCAGCTGTGGGTCAGACCCACACTGTGCTCTTCAGAGACCAGTGTTCTCTCAAGAGATTAAACCAAATGTTCTGGAAGGGCAGGATGTGTTCATGTGCAAAGTGATTTCACTTGCATCTCTTTAAATTCTATTGAATATCTTTTTGAGCTCACGAGGTCCCTCTGTATCACTGATGCTCCCTGGAGAAAAACCAACAATCCTACCTGCTTAGAGAATAGTACTTATTTCTCCCTGGACAAAATGACAAGCTGCCAACAGTACCCTGCTCATTGATTAAAAAGAACTATTTGAAGAAGAAAAAATTAAATTTCAGTGCCATTCACCGAGTTGCCTCAGCAGTTGAGCCGTGGTGTTCAGAGAGGCTTTGTGGCGTTTCAAAGAGCAGTCTACCATTTTGCTTCTCTTCAGGGAAGTGTGAACCGCTGCAGTTAGCGATCCTGGCTGACATCTGAATTCTTAACAGAAGGAATATATTCTTGCAGAGCAGAGTGAAATAACTGAGGCTGCCTTGCATCCCCTGCTAGTTGTGGTTATTATCAGTATACATATATTACTAGCAAACTGCTGGGCTGGACGCTTAGCCCATAAACTAAAAATACTTTTAATGTTTTGCTCCTCTGTTCAGAGATTTGCAATTGGAAAAAAATAAGGTTGTTATTTAAAAACAGGCTGCTAAAATGAGACACATAAAATATTGCAGTATTTTTATTATATATAAAATGAAGTCTCTGCATTTGTTTTTTATTACTGACTTACACACAACAAATGAATATGCTCTGAGCCAACAATTTCTACTCTGTTACACATGTGCACTGTGTTCCTCTGACTGCAGTGGGGTTTGACTAAGCCCTTCTACCCAGCTGAAAGAGTAGGCTGAATGATATTAGCTTAAGCAATGAGAGTCAACAGGAAATGGGGGATTTGGGATCTGAATAGTACAACGAGTTTTGGAGCATGTTATTTGCACAATGGCAGTTCTTGGCATCCAGTGGCTTTGTGCTAAAAATGAGAGTTTATTCCTCAAAATCTCCAATTTGGGGAAGGTATGGTGTGCTTGAAAGGGCTCAGAACCTCTTGTCGGAATGACACTGCTGGGGCTGGAGGGCAGATGAAGGCTTTAATCGCTTCCAGTCACCGCTTTGTATGGTTCAACAGGAAGGAGTTACAGAGCATTAGTGTGAGCAAGGCCAGCGTGTAAAACGTTTTGAATCACTGGTATGTTAAAACTGGTCAAATCTTAGAGCTAGTGATATTAAATATATATATATAAATAGAATGGCTATGCTCTTAACTGTTTCATCTGCAGCGCTGACACAATACCTTGCTTACCCATTCCACAGCTCCCTGTAGAGTATTGGCTGAATGCCATATAAAATTGCCCAGAAAAAACCCAACACTTTAGATGTATTGCAGAAAGACAATCACAATAAAATAAAGAACAAAGTTCCCTCATCTTGAAGTAGCTCCTAGCAAGCATGCAGAGTCTTGACCTGCTTTTGCTGACTTCAATATTGGAGTGTCATATCTTTGGAAAGATTCCTGATGTACATCAGTGGAAGCCAGTAAAGAGTTAGGTCTGATAACTTCATGCAGAGATGAATAACAGAGTAGCTTAACAATCACAAATCTTGAGATATTGGAGGAGAACAAAGCTTTTCATCACAAAACTGTATCTGGATGCAAGCAGCAGAATAGGGGTTTGTCACATCAGAGAGCCTTCAAAACATATAAAGCAAGCAAAATTATGATCAAAGAGAAAATTGGGAAGCTGCCTTTTTAAAAGACTCTGAGCATTTCCAGGAAAGTTCCTTCTCCCTCCATCCTCATCCATTGACTATGGTAAGACTCTAAAGGTAGGAAGCAAGTCCATGACCCTTTCCTTGTTGGCCCATAGTGCAGGATTAAGCTGTGTAATACATAAACCATGTGTTGTCAAGCAACAGCCTGGCTCATCCTGAATGCTAATATTAGAGTGGGTTGATACCATTCCACATGATCTCCACCTACAGCTGTGCCTTGAAGACCTGCATTAAACTGGATCCGAATCCTTCAGTCCCAGTTCATGCTATGCTTAGGTAATGTGCACCTTCAGCAATTACTATCTCCTCTCTTTAGTGATTGTTGTTACTACTCGGTGAGAGCAGTAAGAATAAAGACTGAAAATTGCTCTGTATGCACACGTGCCCATGTCCTGTCGTCTGCCATTATCCCTGTAAATGCAAGATGGGACATTGAAGATTAGTCCCTGCTTGCTTCCCATTATGGTCTCTTTCAGAGTGAGCTGTAAACCTGTTATCACTCCAGAGGGATTACTTATCATTTTGCCTGATTATGAGATTAAAGTATGATTAAGAAGGTATAAAATGGCAGGGGGTGTAAAGTCCATAACATGAACAGAAGCTTCATTCCAGGATTAGCCAGTTACTGACCACACATTGTTTATCCGTAGATTCACCTGCCAAATGGCTTAGTCAAATACTCATTACTTGACTCCATTTACTCTCTGGACAAATGAAAAACGCACTTTGTTATAGCCAATGAACAGCATAGCCAATGAATTAGTGCATGAGAGGTAAACTCTTTCCTGACAGAGTACAAATGAAGAAGCCTTTGGATGGGATGGTGTGGTGGAAGACATGAATATTAATGTTCTCCAGGGCTAGAACAATTATGATGAAGGATGTTTAAGTCTTGTCCAGGGTTGAGAGGCCCAGGACTAACTGTTCTTTAAAATATTTACTTTCTGGCCAGCCAGGCTCTGTGAGATTCAAGTTCTCAGTGTTTTCAAGCCTTGCCAGGTGCAGGGACAAGGAAGAGCAAGGCCTGGGCATTTGACCCAAGCTGGCCAAGAGGATTATTTCATACCATGAAGGTCACATTCAATATAAATTAGAACAGTTTGCTGCATAGCAGGCTCTCCCTTGATGATGGTGGTTGAGACAACTCCTTGCCCCCGTGCCGGATCCCTGAGTCCTTCCCTTCCTCCTGAAGCCATTGCACTTGCGGTGTCCACCATTTGCTGTCCACTGCTGGGAGTGCACAGCTTCTGGCTGATAGATTGGCTGAGTATACTTCTTGTAAATCTTATGTCAGTGTCGGGATTAATACTGGTTCGTTAGTATTATTGTTAGTTAGTTAGTCTTATTCTATTAAACCTATTTACATTTCAACCCTCATGTTTCTTTGTGTTCCCTGATTCCTCTTTCCTGGGTGAGGAGGGGTCATCGACTGATAGAATAATTGTCTGCATGACAATAAATTGTTATGGTTTTCTCAAACCATAACAAGGTCCTAATAGTTTTTCATTAACATTGGGTTATTTAAGACAGATTACTTTCAAAGGAACAAACTAGCTCCCTACACAGCAAAATATGAAATTTACATACAGGTTTCTCTTGCCCTGCCTTTGTGTAAATCTAAATAATGCTTAGTCACACATAGCATTCTTTTCATGTCTGTTCACCTGCTTCTACAAATGTTGAAGCAGAAGTATCTCTATTTGGAGTTTATGAATTAGTTATTTGTATTTATCAGTAACCTACAAATGATGTTAAGATGAATGGAATAGTCTTTCCATTCATTCAGGGTGGCTCTCCTTAAATTTTTTTTGTGTGCATGTGTTTATTGAGACTGATCTGTTTTAAGCAACTCAGATAATTTTCAGTTATTTTTCTGGCGATACACATAACACTGGTGAGTACAGTTTTTTTCAGAGGCAAGAGGTATCTGTGAGTTCTATCTCAAACACATCCTCTGTGTGGTTTGATTTTACCACTCCTTTCCAAGTGAATTAAGAAATTAATATGAGACAATCAGTAGTTGAGCATTTATTGTTTTTACTTATGTAAAGAAGTTGCCTTATTGAGCAAAGGTAATATTGCACTGATCACACTTACAACAGACTTCAAACTTACATGTAATGTTAAGTTCTGCCTGTTCATGGCATGGGAGTGTTTTTCAAGCTGCTTGATCAAAGGCAGATTATTGACTTCATCAAGAAGCAACTTGGATCTACTAAATGTAATTCTCCTTGCGGTCATTACCTATAGCTTAAAAAAAAAATAAAATAAAAATCTGACACTGCCTCTGTGAGCAAGAGACGGCCAATGGCTTGAGGTATGTTGGGCCAGATCTGCAGCTCTGTCTCTGAGCACTCTTTGTCACTGGTGATGCAGGGCAGAACCTGAGGGGAGCATCAGAGTGAGCTACCAAATGGCTCGGTTAAGGAAAACTGATACCCAGTCAGAACTGGCATTGAGATGGAAAGGAGTAACGCAGATCAGGTGCAGAGAGCTGGAGGCATCTTAGGAACAAGAGGCAGGTGGTAGGACAGCTACTGTGGACATCTCTTCTAAGGGGCTACCCAGATAATGTCTCAGCATATGCAGCTATTCATGGCAATAATGCTGTGACAAAACTTTCTTTCTTTTTTTCTATTACTCTGCTTTCATGACATTTACTTCTGTGTGCTGATTTAGAATCAAATTTCAGTCCTTTGAGGTTTATCTTTAGGGAGAGGGCTACAAAGATGATTAGGGGCCTAGAACATCTCTTTTATGGGGGAAGTCTGAGGGACTCGGGTCTTTTTAGTCTGGAGAAGGTTGAGGGGCCATCCGATCAATACCTATAAATACTTAAACGGTGGGTGTCAAGAGGGTGGGATCAGTCTTTTTTCAGTGGTGCCCAGTGACAGGGCAAGAGGTAACAGGCACAAACTCGAACAGAAGTTCTATCTAAGCATGAAGAGCAAATTCTTTAGTTTGAGGGCGGCAGAGCACTGGAATAGACTGCCCAGAGAGATAGTGGAGTTTCTGTCACTGGAGGTGTTCAAAACTCGCCTAGACACAATCCTGTGCAACTTGCTCTAGGACCTGCTTTAGCAGGGGCATTTGACTAGATGGTCTGCAGAGATCCCTTTCAACCCCATATAATTCTGTGATGCCTACGTGAGCAACAACTGAACGCTTTGAGGAGCCACTCACTGTGCACCATCCCATAAGAAAAGGAAATAATAAAACCTCTTAGTTATCAATGAGAATAGTAAGAGGAGACTGGAAGCCCCTCTCCCATCTCTACCCACTGGACAGAGGAAATACATGCCAGTACTTGTCTGAAAGTTAGTAAAAGGATAGTAACAGGGATAGGCTACTCAAAGCATCTTTCTTGTATGGCAGATGCTGTGTGTAATCAAGATACAGGACAGTGGAAGGAGGGATAGTTATCTTGCTTAATCTGCAGTGAATAAAGATCTGAGAAGGGCTCACTTTTCCACACGCGTTTTCTGCAGCCAGATGAAAACAATTTTCTAAGAGCTGGCAATTGCTAACAGGGTGTGCACCGATGGGCTCTGTCCAGAGGTGAAGGTCTTCTCCACAGAGCCTGAATGCATTTTTGGCAGCTTATGTTGCTCAGAGAAATCAATGTTTTTTGTAACCGTTTGTTATCTGAAGGCTCTGTATTATGCTGTGCAGTGGTCTTTAGAGCAAGGTGGATTAGAAGTAGATTAGAATTGCAGTAAATAAAGCTTTGCATCAGGCTCTTGCTGTTTGAACTTGATCTGCAGTTCACAGTGCAGATCTTATTGCTGAGCTTCTCCCAGTCAGGAATCTGAGGAAAAGATGTGTTTGTAGTTGATGGGCTGATTTTTTTAAAATTCTGATTACTTATATTATAATATGGAGCAGTGTCCAGAAATCTGACCCCAAATGATTTCCTGGTGTTCTAACATAGTAAAGGCAGATAGTGAGCCCATACCCTAAGGATGCTCTTGCAATAAAAGATAAATCAAAAAACTGGAAGGACATAGAGAGACATGTGTAGGTAGCATGACTTTTCTTCTGGCTCTGCTAGAAGAATGGAAAGAACCGCTCTAATGCCTCCTGTTGACATGACAACACATTGTCCATTAGTCCAGAAAAAAAAGTAAATGATGCAGATCTTTTCACACAGTTCCATGTTGTTAACAGTACAATATCCCCTGGCACTTATACAAAATTCCCAAAGATTTTTCAGGGTTGCAATGAAGGAGTGTGAGTCACATCCTCATTCTTGGACATAGTTGGTACAGGACCAGGCTTGTGGGATGAAGGAGTTGGCTTATGAACAAGGGCTGCTGGCAGTGACTCTGGACAATGCAGGTGGTGTGGGGCAGCTAGGTAAACAAAAGAAAAGCTGAGCACGTAGTGGACAACTGGGTCTTTGGCTAACACCACTGAGAAGAAGAGATATGCTTTGAAACGTAACTACCACCCTGTGAAGGATGCAGGTAGCAAACTGTGAATGAGATTTAAGATTATTGTGCTGGTCCAAATGCCATTTTAAGAAACACTATTAGATGGATGTATGAAAAAAGGATCTTGTATTTTTGAGATATCATTGAATGTTGTATCAGAGAATACGGATTTTTGTGTATTCACAAAATACACAAAAAAGTGACCAAACAAGGGGTGAGCTGGTTACTGCCAGCTCTGATTTTTATTAGTGTACCCATATTTTCTCCGGCATTTTAAAGTCTTTGTTCCTGGACATGTGTAATCACATAAGAATTTCTCTTGCAGTTGTTTTTGTTTATTATTATTAACTGCACCTAGTCCTTAAGAAGCAAAGCTTAAATATGCTATGTGAATACAAATTGCTCAGAAACAAGAAGGCAAGAGAAATAATTAAAGGGGTTATTGCTTTACTCTGATCTGTTTTGGTTTTTTAGGGACATTGTGATTTTTAGGCCAATGTCCTGAATTTTTTAAGACTGATTCAATAATTTTTAAATCCTTTTGGCTTTTCTCTGACCTGGTTCTGAGAAGTCTCTGAAACAGGAGTCACACAAATGCACAGAATGGGCCTGTTGTCTGCTCTCTATGATAAAATTTTGCTGCATTTCATAGGAATCCTCATTCCCACCTGGGGAGGGTGAAGTACAGTTTGGAAGCTGGAGCTGATCTTTCCTCAAGCACCAACGGTTAGAGGCTTAGAAATGCTTCCCTTCCCTTCTGAGAGGTGATATGACAGCAGCAGAAATAGGAGGGAGTTAGGAAAAAGGGAAAGAAAAATTTGATGTGATACATACTGAACACAGCTATGCTGTACCTCGGGTGATGTCCTCTAATTCTTAGAACATGCTGTTGGCTAATACCTGTGGTTTATGCATTTTATATCTCATAAGCCTGGAAATGAATAACAATGGCAGACACCTGACTGTCCCGAGCAGCCTAATGTCAGTCAAATGAATTCTCCAATTCAAACCAACGGCAAGCAGTAGTTAACTAGTTTCCAGTAGTCTGGAAATGGGACTTTTTGATGTGGAAGCAACATTATTCAGGTTAAATGTGTTAAAATATTGAAGTGTTGTCTTTAGCTCTTTTGCTTAAAAAAAGATATAGTTGGCATGGCAGTTCTGATACCATTCCTAGACCTAGGACCCTCACCACTGCTAGCACAGGCAACTAGAGAATATTAGTTCCTTACTCTGTGCGAGGCATAAAGCAATTCTCACTGTGGAAAAACTGATGATCTCGAATGAATCTAAACACTTCTCAGCAGTTACACTGAAGATAGGGCTGAATTAGAAGTATAGCTTCAGGAGCTGTGAACTTTCCACTCACAGTGGAGTGAGAAGTGTGAGGTCCATTATTTCTCTCAACGACTGTCTCTGATCCATCTTTCCTTGCTGTCTTGATATTTCCACTGGGACTTACCTAACAGCAATGCTGTTTGTTCAGATTAAAAAACAACAACAACAACAGCAAAACCAAACTTCACTACATTCCCTATGGATATTTCTCCCCACAAAAAAAAAAGCCTGAATTCAAGCCTTCTGCCTTAAGGACACAATTAAGCTTGCAATTAACAAGTACAAAAAGTCACACCAGAGCAGAACTATCTTTGTTTATTGGGAGCAAAGCTAAGTAGCTCCCGTTAAGCGTCCCCTTGGCTGAAACCATTAACACCTATTAGGGTTGATTTGCATTTCCCCACCGGTGGTGCTGATGCGGGACAGCCAGTCCCTTCTGTCTCAGGCAAGCAGGGTACTCCTTCATCTCCCTGTGGGGTAATTAAGCCTGAATGCAAGTTTCTTTCCCAGCAGTGCCTAGCTGCCTGTCTGGGCCCCAGGCAGGGCTTAAACTGGGGTACCTTGCTGGTTAAAGCGTGCTTACTGGGGAATGCTGCTAAGTTGCTCCTTCCCTCTCACTGCATCATAGAATCATTTAGGTTGGAAAAAGACCCTTAAGATCGAGTCTAGCTGTTAACCTAACGCTGCCAAGACCACCACATGGTCCTTAGGTACCATGTCTACATGACACCTTAAATGCCTCCAGGGATGGTGGCGCAGCTCACTTCTCCCTCTGCAAACTGAGGGCTACCACCCCTTCCACCTTTACTGGCCTGCACAAAGGTGAGAGTTTCAGAGCATCCCAACCAATGCAATAATTTGTACATTTGAGAACTCAGTACCAAGAAGGAGAGGAGCATAAGGTCTTTGATGTGGCACCTGATGCTATGGTAAGGCACATATGCATGAAGAAATAGGGAGCAGGAAATAGCAAATCGTCTTTTCCATCTCACTATATCAGATGAATAATCGCAATGAAACTAAGATGCACAAGCATGGTCATGTATAAAAGAAAACGTCATCAACACAGAAGAAAATTGTCAAATCAAATTTCTCTTATGGGTGTTTAAGCACAGGGTTGTAAGGAGCTGAAAATGGCAATGTTCAAGTGGTTCCCTGGACATCAAAGGGGAGCATGAGCAGCGAGGGGTGCCTGGGCAGCTTCTAGGACCCCAGGGGAAAACAGGTTCATGATACGCGCTTCAGAAGCCTTTGCCCTGAATCCACTCGCTTTCTTTTGAATGCCAACTTTAGGATGTGCCCAAGAAATACAAGGTAGCATCTCTGCCGTGAGGTTTTATGGGAAGAGTCTATCTGTAGATGTAAGCCTTACCAGATTTTGCTGTATCAAGACACGGCTGCTGTTTCCTCCTGGATGATTTGTCCTGTGACAGCTACAGGAGAGACTAATGAAAAATGAGAGGAATGTGCTGGCCCATCTTAGCAGCCATATTTCACAGTGTGGTTTTGAAACCGTTTGTTTTCTTAACTTCCTGAGGTCAACAGTTACGGGAGATGGATGTCACCACATATGCTCATTTGGAAAAATAGTGGTGGTCAGGCTTAAGTTAGTGTATGGTGTTATGGAAAGGCAAAGAAAATTAACAAAAAAAAATTAATAAAACATATTTGTCTGGGATACAGTCAGGATTTCAAAAATCTCAGTTCAGGATGTTGATTAGGCAAATTCAGCAGGCCTTTCAATTAATTTATGATTTGTCTCAGAATTGGATAAACAGTGCGTGAATATGCATAACCACTTTAGGCTTTTTTTTAATTACTATTAAGGCCTTCTTGAAATCAAGTATGATTACGGATAGCCTTCCATCTCTTCCAGGAGGCTTTTGATCTTAACTTGGTACGAAACTTTGTTATTATTCCTCGGTTATTGGAAATGCACTCTCTTAGGACAACAGTTGAGCACTTGAAGACATGAATTATTAGGCAAAGTAGTCACTGATGTTGTCCACCGAAGAGTCTAAAAGCTAGAAGTTTTTAAATTAAATACTTCCATTTAAAATGTCAGAATTCAAACAGAGGTAGTGCGATAGTAATGTTTTTAACATTTACATAATATCCTCACTCCCAGTTCCAAAATACTTCCCAATGTTGAAGCCCAATGGAATTTATTTATGCTTAAGCGCAGGGCTAAAGACTCGGGGGAGCTGTTGGCAGGGGCAAAAGGAGCACTGGGCTCCAGGCCCCCCCACCCGTGCCAAGGCTGGGGAGCGGCAGGTCACCCAGCGGCAGGTGCCTGCATGTGGCAGCGTCAAGGCCTGGGACTCTGACAGTTTTAAGCCCAAATTGGCCTTGACCTTGCAGCTGCCGGGCGGAAGCGGAGCCCAGCTGGGTGTGCTCCCTCCCTGGGGTGCAGGACACCTGGGCACAAGCAGACTGTGATGGTCCATGCTGAGTTTGCAATGGCAGTGCCTTGCTTCTTTTTTATTCAGTGCCTGTGCAGCGTTCCTCATGAGTGGGCATGCTCTCCTGTTACTAGCCGTGGGACTTACCACACCATATCTACTAGCTCTTCTGGAAGCGATGCAGGCTGGTCCCTCTACGTAGGGAGCTGAGAATATACTGCTTCTGGCAATAATAAAGAGCAAGGCGATGCTCCCTCCACTGCTTCGCTTTCCTAGCTGCGTCATGCAGAGCTTTTGTGTGATACTCAGTGCTGGCTGTCGATGAAAAAGAAATGAACTGGAAGGAAAGGGTATGACAAAAACGAATGGTATGGTATGGTATAACAGAAACTGGTTACAACGCATGAGACGCCAGTGCAGAGCAGTTATGCTTAAAAATGCTGAACAGATGGCATAGGACAATGCAAAGCTTGTTTAGCATTACCCTGAGGTATAGTGAAATAATGTCAGAGGTGTGGGAATGTAGTGAGATTTTTTCCGAAGAGGTCTGCTGGGATTGCTCACACACCCCGGCATGTTGGCAAGCATTGGGAGACAAATTGAAACTAATAGCTGAGCAGGTGAGACCAACAGGATCTGTACTCATATTGTTAAAATGAGGCTTTAATAATATGGAGTGGGACACTGCCGTATATTCAATAGTTATTTTTTTTGCCATTACAAGTAATTTATTTTATGTAGACATCGGAAAAGATAAATTACTAGGAGCAGAAGCAAATAATATATTAGGCAGAAACACTGCAGCTCTTCATTCAAATGCTGGTGTCCACACACAGGAAAATTTACAGGGACCTGTGAAGCTGTGGCAGCCACTTCACAGTGCCAGAAAGAAAGGCACTTACTAGGTTTAAACCAAACTTGAACAAAATACATTTGAATGAAAAATTTTAATTTAACAATACATTAAAGTGAACATTTCCTAAACGGTCTACTAATGTTTTTTAACACTTAACCATTACAATTGCTTAGTTGAATACGTGTTGAAAAAGGAAAAAAAAAAGTAAACTGAATTTGTAAATGTTATTTCTTGTGTTGCATTAAAACAATTCAAGGAAAAGTCCTACTTCTTGCTTGACTTCTGTCTTGTACTTTAAGACAAAGTTGTCAAACGTTTGCATGTGGTTTCTGTGGAAACAGCCTAAGAGTGTTTTCAGTTAAAAGGAAAAATGCTCTAACTTTTTGCAAATTATATTGGCTTGGGATGTGATGATGCTGGAGAAGTGTTTTTTGTTTTGTTTGTAAAAAGAAAAATTTTCAGAGGTCGTATGTCAAACTTGAGTTTTTCCTGTTTTCCACAAAATCAGCAGGTGGTACTTGCAAGCAAACTGTATCTTCAATTTTGGCAAAAATTCCCAAGAAGAAAATATATGGGAGATCTGCAGCCTGTTTCAGTGTGAAACTTGGCAAGACAAATTTTTGCCTGCAAAAATCAGAGCTTACTTACTGCATTAGGCACTTTTTCTTTTTAAATATGCAATAAGGACGTGAAATGTCTCATGGATGCTCCCTAGAGATGGACAAAGTTCTCTCTTGAATTCTTTCTTATGAGAAATGTATGCACATAACTTTTTAAAAGGTTGCTGCGAAATGAAAAAAGCGAAAACTGAAAATGTGGGGTAGTTTGAGAGTTTTTCGTTGTTGCCCCAAACAAAAAACCCAAATAAATCACTTTTTGACAAAACCCCGGAAATTCAAAGACAGTTGTTTACTTATTTAATTTCTGCTGAAAATTTTCAGGAGCTGTTTTGTCTCTGCCTGTCAGCTCTCCTAACCTCCTCCTCTCTTCAGGAAGCATCTCAAGTATCTTTTTATCCAGGATTGCTTCATAAGCCTGTGTTATTGTTTACAAAAATTAAAACTCTCAACGGGACTATACAATTCCTATGAAATCCTGCCTGCATTGTGTTTTTAAAGCCTATAGTTATAAAATTAGGTGCTCTGGCTGTTAAGAGTTTGAGCCTGCAGTTCTGGTCAAGAAAAGAAAACCTTTCCTCATCGGTGTCAGATGTTAAGACACTGGGACCAAGCCAAATCGCTGTTGCCCTGAAGTTCTGTAGTTTTATGATCCTCCAGGAGAGCATGGTTTGGGGGTAGACTCTGATGAAAGGCTGTGCCTCGGAGGGGAATTTCACGCCTACAGATGTCTGGCAAGGGCTGGCAGGAGCTGACTCAGGGCACTGTAACCCTTTCACATGCCCTCCTGGGATCCTCTTCGAGCTCTCAACTGCTCTCCAGAGCTCAGGGAGGCCCCTCCAACCCAGCCTCCAGCATTTGTGAGCCGTAAAACATTTCTTCTTGATTATTCCCCAGGAGAACTGTTGCCCGCCTTGCTCTCTAGCCTCTGAAACCTGCATGTCATGGCAGCTCTCCTCCTGCACATATGAGAGTCCAAAGAGCCTACCCCTCTCCTACCTTGCAGCACCCTCTGAGAGCTCCTTAGACAGTACCACCGAGAGCCACCTCCTTCCGATGACTGATTTATTGCTTCTCCTCCCCCTGATGTCACAGTAGGTCAACACCACACTGAGGCAGTGACAGTCTCCCTGTTGGAGGTGGCCCCGTTTAACACGGCTCTCCTCGGGGAGGTGGGTGGCCTGGCTACGCCGATGCCAAGGCTGATGTCTGACAGACAGATGAGGAAGTCAGCGGGACATCGCTTTGCCTATTTTTTTTCCCCTTTTTTATTTTTTTTTCCCTTCTCCAGAGTTGTCAGGCTTTCTGCTTGTGGTATTTTTAAACCAGGCTTCCTACAGCTTTCTGACGGGGAAAATCTGCCAACAAGCTGTCTTGTTTGGAAGCTACAATAGTCCGGTGAAGCGGATGATGAAAATAAACAGCAAAACAACACCGAAATGAAACATGAACATTTAAGCAGAGCTTTGTCACTAAAGTCTTTTTTGAGTAGTTTAAAGATAAATTTGTAGGAAGCAAAAGAATACCCTTTTTTTTTTTTTTTTTTTCTTCTTAATACAAGCGACAATAAAACAAAGTGCAGTGTGTCCAGCAGAAAATGCAGCTTAGAAGACTTCTACAGCAAAGCTTCATCTTTAATGCTTGATTTCTTCGTGACTGCAGGTAGGGACACTTCATGTCTGTAAAACTGAATTAAGCTTTAGAGAAAATTAGAGGGCCCTAGATCTGATTCTTCCCTGTTCTACACAAGTATGCAAGTAGCATGGCTGATGTTAGCAGGGCTAAAATCCAGCATCCAAGAATAAATTCTTACTCACGATGCACTTCTGCACTGGCTGAATAGTGCAGCTGTCAATATTTTAAAAATTAAACTAGCAAATTAAGATGGCAATTGTTTCTCATAAAATAAACTATACTGTGTGTCCCAGACAACACATATGTGGGAGTTAATCTTAACCAGGCAGAAGCTTATTTAATTGATTAACTTTTAGATATGGTAAGTAACCACATTGGAGTCAATGCAGTAAAAAAAGCCAAACATATGCTTCATCTTGCAGGGCTGCAGCCTTACAGCTGCAAAGGTATGAAAGATCTGCTTAGCTGGAAATCACCAAATTTCTAACCTTTCTCTCTTTTACCATGTGCAAAAAAACAAACGAAAAATTACTTCTCATTATCTTGCAAGAGCTTCATTTATCCTGAATTGAAATGCAGTTCCCAGAAAATAGTTCCCATTAGGATTTAATTAGAAGACGCTGACACTTTTCCCAGCATGTGTTACTCTATTCCTCATGATATTTGTGGGAGTTAAGGGTAGGAGAAGCATTTTATCTGATGCAGGATTCAGCCTTGTACTGAGTTGTAAAAATTGTCCCCTGACATTTTAGCCTCAGATCCTTGTAAATGCTCATTTCAGCATAAAATTTCTATCTGAAACATTCAGCGTAGAGAGATCTAGAAGTAAAAATAGTTATTTTGTGTTTGAAAATTATCCTGTTTTGCTTCCAGAAATGGCTTGGATGTGGCTGGTGCCTGTGAGACATCGGGAACTGCTGACATCTGAGGAGAGGTGTGGAGGCCAGTGCCTCTGTGAAACCCTCTTCAGCCAGACAGAGTGCAAGGCTGACTTGTAATCAGGTGGAATATTAGGATCTAGATGTGGTGTTTCAAGGTCTTCAACTTTTCCATGGTTTTTACTTGCATGCCACAAACAGGTAAGTTCCCAGAGCAATGACTGTGATGTGTTGCAAGAGATGTCTATTCTTTCCCCTTACCCCCTCACTGACATCAGGGTGTCAGAGCCATGCTGATAAAACGTAATTTCAGCAAAATTTTAAGCTACATTCAGAGGAAAAAAAAAAAGTAACTGAAAGCCCTAATTTTGCTATTTGTGGATTTACAGTGTGCTGCTTATTTTGGATTGTCTCTGTTGGCAACTTGGACTTACTTTCTTATTACACACATTGCTGCAGTCATGATGACATTTTGTACTGGAGCACAAATAACATTTATTTTTTGGGCAAAATATAGAGCTAGTGGTTCCTAAGCATTGTGCTGCTGCCTTTTTTTAAGGATTTCTTTAGATATTATTGAACCTATGTCAGGAGTAACATTTCCTTGGCATATATAGTACTGGTGGGAAGACGGTGAGGCTGCTGTGCGGTAGGTGTTTTGCAGAGACCATTGTATCCTTCCAGTCTCTTCCATTGGAGATGTCTGTGCTGGGGCTTTTGGGAGCACTGGATCTGGCCACCTCTACACTTAACACTCAAATAAGCCACGATCTGATCCCTCAGCAAAGCAGCTGTATGGGATGCTTGCTGGTCCATGATAAACACTGAAGTACACTGGAGGACTTTGGGGATTTTAACTTGTCAAGTACCATCCTGAGAGTTTACCTGTTTGGCTGGTAGCCCAGGCTGTGCTTGCTCTGCCCCTGAGCAGCCAGCTAACATCTGGCAAACAAGGACAGTCAACTGAGAGTGTCTGGAAATTGGTACCCTAGACTAGCAAAGAGACATTATCAAGTGACGGATGATCTCTTGCCAACTGCTGTTGTATCATTCTCTTAGTTTAAAATATTATGGGAAGAAAAAATTATGCTTATTCCAGTAAGTAAAGGAAAATTCAACTAATCCAGACTTCTATATTACACATTTTTTCACACAGTCAAATTATTTATTTTACTTGTACAGAACATGTGTCTCAAATCTGTTAAGTAAGAGCCATCCAGGGTATGTTTTCTTGTTTGAATCCTGAGTTTGGGCTCTGCTTTGAACAACTCAGAAATGAAAAACTCAGGTTGAAAAACTCAGAAATGACCATATGTATCAAATAATTATATCAATATTATTCCAGCTTCTATATTACTTATGTATAAAATCTAGATATATTTTTATATGTATATTTATCTTTTCAGGCAGGTTATATATAATTGATTTGGAACATATTCCAAACTGGTGCAATACTGGTCTTGTTCCAATGAATGCTATGCAATATATACTATGGGTCTGGCTTTTTTAATATTAAACTACCAAAATATATGCTTGATTTCACACATTCAGCAGATCCACTGTGCACACAGAACATGAAATAAAGTACATGCAGCACCAGGCCTTAACTTTTAAGTCAAAAGCTCATATGACTTAGTCCAGAGCGTTCCTTTCTGGAACTTTCCCATTTTTCATTAAAAATGATGATCTGTGCTATAAATACAACAGCTCAAAACCAAACAAACAACACCAAGAAAAAAAAAAAAAAAAACCAAAGAAAAAAAAACACCAAACCAACAACCAAACCCCAAAACAAGAAAAAAAAAAGGAAATAAAATTGAAAAAATGAAACAAAATATCCCTCAAAATTAAAAACAGGATGATATTCTTACACAGGCTGTGAGTGTTTTGGACTGAGATGTGTATGTATATATAAAAACACACAGACAACTAAACACTAGTCCAAAACACGCATAGTTAGTGCTGTCTGCCAGAAAGGAGTTTTGTTGATGTGTGAATTTGTGAACTGTTATACAATCAGACATTTTTAGGTATTTTTTTATAAATGTGGAGATAGTTTACGGCAGGTACTGAAGGGTGTAGGAAAATACCTACCCATATCATCACTGCATTAGGCTGATTCAATGATTAAGATTTTCATACAGTCAAATTTGGAAAATAGCTAGACAAGTGTAAAAAGCCTAAGAAAAGCTGGCAGTGTGCCGAGGGAGACCCTGGGATGTGATTCTGTGCCTGCGGTGCTTTGCTGCTGTAGTAAGCACCAGTTTGAAAGGCTGCAGCATAACCTGCAGAAACAGGGTTTTTTCCCAACCTTTTCCACATTTACAACTGCATTTTTCTAAGAATAAGATCCGTGCATGAAAAGAAGAGAGAGAAAATGTTTAATGGGGAGGAGGGAAAGCTTGTGACAAAGAAGCACTATCAGCTAGAGGACAGGCACTGCAGCTTTTGAGTGTATGAATGTCAGGGAGCAGGATAGAGAGCTGAAGGCCAACGCGTTTTCTTTCATTGGAAATCACACAGTGGAGGCAGTAATCCTTCCAGTTGCTTATAACTGTGCTTCCCTGGGACTGTAGGCTTTCCCTGTGATCAGGACAGGCAGAAAACATGAAATCCGTTAATTAGCCTTTCAGCTCGAAGCATTTTAATCTGCTGATAAAAATCAGCAATTGGGAAGGGCGTAATGAAGCAGCTGTAATGCTTAATGATTTATTTTGTGTGTGTGTGTGTGATAATCAAATAATTAAATAATTAAATCTCACTTGGGTTTCTCTTACTGGTAAAACATTATTTGAGGAATTCAATCAATGTGTTACACATCTTTCAAGGATTCTAGTGCTCTTTGTAAACTGCTTCCCTTACAACGACGAATTACTGATCTATCACTCCGGGTGAGTTGGCCCCGTGCTCTTACGTGGCGCGGACAGACGAGGCATGTAATTTCATTCCTACTTGCTTTGCACACTTTGCCTGGGCCTGCTGGCAAAAGCCCTCTGGTGCCAGGTCTCGCATTCCAGCTGTTGTGCATTTATCTTACTATCGGACAAAGAGTTTATCATCCCATAACTTTTTTTGGAATGGGGCTGTGGGGCAGACAATATTTGTGGGAAAATCTGTGGAGTCTGGCTGCACCTTCTGATACGCTACAGGGTGAAGTGGCTTGTCTCCCTGCCACTAAGGGCCATGTGCAGACAGGCATTTGGCTAAAGACCACTAAAACCGCTTTGTTGAGCCTGGTTTCTGCATGTCCCTATTAGATGAAGCCACCTGAGGGATGCACTCAGTGATGCGGATGCTCCTCAACTGACAGTGCTTTGTCTGTTTGCAGTACGAGCGCTCTCCCCACACTGCTGCTACTTACAACCTCATGTCTTTCCCTGCAACTATCATCTGATAACTACCTGCGCTTCTCATCACCCATTTCCCCCTTTTTCGGTGAAATCCAAAACCAGGTGAAATTTGCTTAGTGTCTGATTTCACATCTAAATTGAAATTCAAAGCTGTAAGAAGCCCCAGGTCTTCCGAGGTTCACCAGCCTCTTGTCAGCCGAGGACACAGATACGTACGTAGGCCAATTTAGGGCAGTATGTGGAAATTGTATGATTCAAAGTCTTTCCTCATTGCTTTTGTCCACAATTGCCTTTAAAAAAATTCATTTACTTTATATCTTTCTCCTTCCTTTCGTGTGTCTTCTATCACAAAGAATATTTTGATTGTGTTACTGTACTAAGGACTTGACATATCTTAGGCACAGAACAAATAACCATTTTTTAATAAGTGGCATAATGATATATCATAAAATGTATGACAAAAATTCACACAACTCATAACCGCACCCAAGACAAACCTCTCAGTGAATTGTGAAGTTTTGCTTGGGTGAAAATAAACGGGTATATCCAATTAGGCACAAAGTCTGCACATAGGGATTATTTTTGGTTATTTAAAAAAATTAATTTATTTTTGTAGAAGGAAGGAATAGCAAGCAGTAGTTTACTTTGGATAATTCTGCTAAGCAGCTGGAGTTTGAGGAGATTGTGTAAGCTGAACTAATTGCCAAACTTGTGATGCTTGTTCCTTGCTAGCCATAATTTAATTCTATATTAAAGTTTCTGGCTTTCAACCCTAGTTCCACATGATCTGTGCTTTGTGTAGGGCCAGGGATGGTGAGTAAACAGTAACTATGGTAATCCTGAAATTCCTCTGTTCTTATGCCAGCCATTTGACCCATCCACCTCCTAGGTGCATATTAGAGCTGCCTTACGGCTGTTCTAACTTATGCTGCTTGACTCTCACAGGAGTGAGTATTCACGCAGCTGGGAAGAACAAGATTGTCATTACTGCCTAGGTTTTATTTATTATTTTAGGGTAGTATTTATGCCGGCCATATTTCACATTTATTTTGAAATCAAAGGTTTTCAAAAGTGGTAATTTCATCAAGAAACCAGACAGTTAAAAACAGGGGAGCTACAAAACTTGTTAGAACCCAGTATGTTGAAGGTATCCAATTCTATACACAAGCTGCATTAATGATAGCAATGGGAAAAGCACCCATGTGATAAGGCACCAGCTGTGAACAGTTCAGTGGTCTACAAAAATGCTCCTACTGTTGCAGGCACTGGCAGAGTGACCCAGGGGGTGAGGGAAAGTCATGGTAAGAAACAGGAACAAAAGTGCAAATGCAGACCCAGCCACAGAGGTGTAGTTTGTCTTTGTTTAAGACTGTGACTTTTTTTCCAGTATATTGAAATGACTGTCTTATGCTGTTCGGGCAAGATCTACTATGAAAGTTCACTATTTGATCAACCCCACAAGGTCTAGTCTGGTGCCTGTGATGGGAGTGGAAGTGTGAGAGCAGAGCTAAGGCACTGTGTCGAATCTGAGGAAAGTTTTTGCTAGGAAAAAATAACTGTATTCTTGATTTCCATTGCTATTCTTTGAGAAACTAATGTTGTGGTCACAGCTGGATCTTGGCTTCTTTCTTTGCCAAGCTCTTGTGAGGGTCACAGGCAAGTCCTAAAGAAGTGTGCTGATATCTGCAGGGCAATTTAGCCTAATGAACCAAGGGGACAGATGTAGTCAGACAGTTCTTACTCCCCTCTGCAGTACCTGGCTAGCCCTTTGGTCCTGATCCACGTTATCTGTGTTGTCATTAGCATTTAGCAAGGCTGTTGCCTTTCATTCTCGCCCACAGGTGTTAGTGTAGCCCTGGGGTTGCATCCTCTGCCGCTCCTCATCCTAACACCTACCTGCCTCTGTGAGGAAGGTAGGTGGTGCTCTGAATACACAGCTGAACTGATAACTAATTAATAATGCTGAGACAGGTTAGATGACATTTTTTTAAAAATAAACTATCTTAGTGTTGTGGTCTCTTTTGAGATCTATGGAGAGAAACAGTGATTCAAGTCTTGCCATTACTCACAAGAAAGTATGGACTTAGGGATGGAGATGTAGGTATGGACAATTTGCCAACTGGTGCTTGCTGTTTGTAGAGGGTGTAGTGTGGTTTGTAGTTTTTCCTCTTCTCAAGTAGATAACCAAAAACTCCAGCATGAAGGCAATGACAGACCAGTACAGAATGCACATCAAAGAGCAGAGCACCATGTCCCTTCAGCAGAACCTCATGAAATCAGCTGGCTCTTCCCTGAGCATCTGAATGGAGAACCCAGGGCAGGTGGGTATGTACAGCCTGCATCTGAGAATGGGGTAACAGCCTCACTGAGCGCTGCATGCCTGCTCTGGGCCTCTGACGCCCTTGCAGATGATTGGGCACAATGTTGAGAAGGCAGTAGGTTCCTTCTGCTCTGGTGATAACACAGGACATCACCAGCTAATTGACCTGTTCATTGTTTTTAGCATAAGCATCTCTTGTACATCTTCAGATGCACAGCTCTTTAGATATTGCCTCTTGCTTTCACAAAGTGACAAATTTTTAGACCGGATTTCATTGCCCAACAGCCTTTACAAACCTCCAGTGCAACTCTTCCAAGCATATCTTGCCAAAGGGAAAATTGAAACTGAGCCTCCAGTTCTGTCCATCCTGCAGCTGACTGATCCCTTAAGGAATACAACAACCTTCTCTTCTGCCTGGTAAAAGCCCATATTCCACTTGGTGTGGCCTTGTAGTCTGCCTCCTTCATCTCCACCCCTTCTCCAAAACCATGAAATATCAGGCTGCCATGTCCTCAGGCACAGAGGATACAAATTCCCGTGCTAAAGAAAAAACATCCCAGCCTTTGGTTCTGCCAACAGTTTTCACTGCTGCATTCAAACTGACCTCTGTTGCATGTTCGGCACCAATACATCAGGTACAGCAGCTGGTGATCAAAATGAGCCATTCTGGGTACTACATCTGGGACTCATTAGTCTCCCACTGGGATAAGCACTGAAAAGCAAAGGGAAAAGTCCTCCAAGCCAGGCATGCCACGGAGGAAAGGGGCCAAAAGCTTCATAGTGACCTCACTCCTCCCCCAGGACTGAGATGGAGCAACACACATTTCCCTGCCAAAGGCAGCTACCAGTGTGAGCAGAGCACTGGGAATGCTCTCTAAACTGGTGCAGCTCTTAGAAAAAGCCCTTTTCTTCTCATAACTCAGACACTGGTCTTTCTGTCACCACACCACCTCTCCAATGAGGCTCATTACTTGCCTTTGCCTCCCCTACACGTCTTTTCTGTAGGTTCTTACCTCCACTGGACTTTTCATACTGGCTTTGCCCAGCCAACATGCTGGGACTCTTCTGGTGTGGTGTCACTATGGCTTTGGTGGGGGTTTTGGGAGCTGCTATGAAGACATCAAGGACTGGATTTCAGCCACTGAATACAGAGTTGCTCTCCCCTAGAGAGTCCCTGGCCAGACTCCCAATACCAAAATAGCAATGGGGTTATCTACGTGTTAAGCAATGATAGTAGCATGTCTTGTCACCTAGGATCTCCTTGCCATAACTGCCCAGCATGGATACAAGTCAGCTTAAAGGACCAATGATTAGGATATCCTATGCAGATATGTAGGGCTGTGGGATAAGATTTTCATCATCCCAAAGAAATCCCATAATCTGCAAAAAATCCTGTCCGCTCCTCATCCTGCCTTTCCCACAAAGACTGAATTATTAGAATTTGGAACTCTGTTTCAAAGGACATTTGCAAGAAATCAAAAAGAGATCCTGGGGGCCCTGTCTGGGGCTCAAGTATTTTTGCCTTAGCTTGATTTGAAATCATTCATCCTGCAGGAAAAAAACTCAACATTTGGGGAAAATGGCAGCAAAGGACAGAGTACCAAACTTTTCCCTCTGTCTGATAAGAAGTCATATTCATAGCTTCATTACAGTTTGCCTTTATTTTCTATTCACTCTGTTATTCACTAGAAACTTGTTTGCCATTGATTATTATCTAGAGCATTAAAAGGCCAAACTAGGTCTACAGCAAGAATCCTCGGAGCGGATCATATAGCATTTCCCCAGCTGCTTGGGTCCTGTCTTTTGAATTTCACTGGCTTTTGAATTTCACAGCAGGCTCCATCAGGGCATCAGCACCTTTGCCAGCCTGCATCAGCCTTTTGCGTGTCTCCCATGTCTGCAGGGAGCAAATCTGTGTGAAGCACCAGCAGGCAGGTGAAAGTCCAGGTTCAGAAGAGCAGTGCTTTCGCTGACTTGCACGCTGGAAATCCTTTTCTCTTGCATCCAGGAAAGCTGTTTCTTACCAGTTACCTGTAATGTCATCTGTGCTAATAAGACAGTCAGAAAAGAAAGACTGTTTATTTGCCCTGTAACCTCAGTGGCTCTTTGAGCTACTGTAGCCACTGTGGATCTTCTGTCTACATTTTACCTTATGATTTATCTGTTGCCTCCATTTTTCAGAACTCTCAAAAAGCTGGGTGAGGCACCACCTGGGTGAGTTCCATGAATGATGGCAAGACCCCTCAAGAGGTGATGTGTGCAGTCCTGGAAGCTCCTGCTGACAAAATCCTCTGTTCTCAAACTGATGTGCAAGCAACTCACAGGAATGGCAGCAAACAATTGTGTCATTCACATTTGCACTAATAAACAGGAATTCATCTCAGTGGCTGATGATTGTAGCTAATAGGACTCTGAGAAAAAACAAGCAACTTGAATTCAAGCTGTTTGTTTATCAACAGATTGGTTAATTTGTTTACTAATGATCTAAAGGGCTCCCTCTCATATTTTGACCCAAATATGTCAGGAAGGTGTCCCTGTTTCACATTTATGAGTATGGTAGATTTGCTTTTTGTGCACCTGCTATTGCTGTTTGGTTTCACTGATGAGCGGAGGCAAAGATTTTATCTTCTCAACAGTTACTGAATTACATTTATTTTCTCGTGCTTTTTACGTGTCTCACTGGAATAGATCTCAGGTTCACAGGCTTAATGCCTGAGTGATCCACAGAGCCCCATTTCCTGCACATTTCAGGGCTCCAGGTAACAAGAGTCATCTCTCTCTGGTCTCTGAAGTGGAAAAGCTAACTGTTCCCTTCAGAAAGAAAGCCCCTTTTGTTCCTACTTTATTACTTACGACTAACGACATTATGAAGGGTTTGCTGTTGTGTCTGTGTTCCTGCTGCCACTGCTGGGGTGTATCACAGAGAGCATTCATGGCCTTTTTGCTATGCTCCCAAGCAAACGTGCTCTTCATGGCATCACTGTGGACTGTACAGCATGTGCCACATTTCAAGCAAAATCCTCCTTGCTTTGGTGAGACTCTGTGTCCTCAGTATTCCAGATGAATCCTCCCCATGCTCAGGGAGGATTACCCCAACAACCTCAAGGGTGAGTTTTACAAGCAAAGGGTGCAGCTATCATATCTCCATCTGCCTGGGGCGAGAGTTATCTTCAAGTCACTGCTGTCTGGAATTGCTTGTTATTGATTCCTGTAAATTGTCCTATTTGTCTGAGGGCTGCCCAGATGAACAGCAGACGCTTGAGAACTCTAAATAGGAGTCAGCCACAGAGTTCAGAGATTAATCTGTCCCTTTGGGGTGCTGAGCAGCCAGCAATCCAAACAGCTTGTTGTAAGAGGCTTAACAATGCAGAACAGCTGATTTCAGATTCATCCATTGAAAACATACATTCATGTTGTTGGATGTTGGAATAATGCTAAATCACTTTAATCTAAACCACATTTGAATACGACTCCCACAGTTTAAAGGGCACTGAATTAATCTTGTGAGTAACGGAGTTGCCTTGTAAAATGCATTTGTGTGATGTTGTAAGAAACTTATAAGAAACTTGACTGTGAAGGGGGCAGCTCTTTGAACTTGTAAACCCTCACTGTTTAGAAGAATATAGCTGTTTGAATGCGAGTTTAAATGCAGCAGAATTTGAACAAACTGTTCCTCTGCTTTCCCATATTTTAATGTGCTCATCAGTGAATATTTATGTACGAAGCCTGTAGTAAGCGCAGCCGTCATTTTTCAGCTGTCTCCAATTGGCAGATCGATGAAAAATTTGGTGTGCTCCCACTCAATTGAAAAAAGTAACTAACAGGCTGCTAGGTCATTTTCTCTCAATGTTAATCCATCATTATCACCTGAAGTGTATTACTTTGAAGACTGAAGAAGGTCCATATTTCAATTTAAATGATGCCTAACAGGTATAAGCTTGACATTTTCAGTTCCCACTGAGGCTTAAAGAGCTGACAACATTTTATTTTGCTGAGAATATATCTTTTCCTCTGCAAGGATTTCTATACAAAGACCTAGCAGTAGGCATGCCTTTATGCTAACCAGAGACAAGTCTAGGTAGTTATTCAGAAATGCCTTCATTTTGTAGGGTTTTAAATTATAGTTATGTCTGAAAGAAGGTTTTTTTTTTTTCCTCTTTTTTTTTTTTTTTTTCTGTTAAATTAGTTTGGGGGTTTTGTTTGGGTTTGGGTTTTGGTGCTTTTTTTTCTGCTTATAGTCAAAATCTTCATGATCTTGGAAAAGAAGAATGATGCTGCTTTGTTTGGGAAGGAAATGCAGGAATCTGGTTTTGCAGCTGCCAAGATGGGCTTTAGCCTAGATCTGTCATCTAGCAGAGGAAAAGGAAAGCAGCATCTCCTTTTAGATGAAATGACAGAAATTATTTCTTTAGAAATAATTTTGGACATATAGCTTGAGTTCTTCAAACTTGCTGTGGACCAAGTCCTTCTCTGTGTGGACATCAGGACTGCCCATGAACAGGAGGACTGGTTTGTTGCCACCCAGAAAGAGTTTGGAGGGAGATCCCACTTTACCACAATATGTTCATCCCTTCCTTGCCTTTTCCCCAAGGCACGTGTACGCACAAATGCATGCCAGGCGTAATACAGTTGCCAAAGGCTGAGAATGTCAGGTTCAGTCAGGTCTCAAGAACCCGCAGATGTTTCAAATCAAAATGTTACCTTAATAGGAATAATGAGGTGTCTGAGAGAGTATTTTGGTCTGTGCCATTTAAATGGGAAAAATTATCTTTCCTCTATTCTGGGCATTCTGTTCATCTGAGCATCTTCAGCTCAAGCCCCTTCCCATAAGTTATGTGGAGAAGAACTCTGGTGATTTTTCTCTATGGCAATGATGGGTGTAATTTACTACCTTAAAAATGTCCACATACAGAGTAAGGTATTCTGAACAAATGTTGAGTTGTCTGTTTTCAGTGCTGCTGGGTTTGGGGTGCAGGCACCATTCATGGTACATACTCCACAGGGCCAGGCAGCAGGTGCAGAAACACCCGTGGTAGGAGGAAATCCGGATAAATGTTCTCCCAGTTGCACTTTATTTCACCTTGGGCACAGCAAAAACATGTCTTGCAGCAACCAGATGGACTCCAGTCTGGATCTGTCACGTAGGGAAGATGGTAGCTCCTTTTCAGAGAAAGGAAGGAGCTGCAGCTGTTAGAGACCTGCTGCCCAAAAGGTCATGGGAGAAGATGGAAAGCATTTTTACACAGCATCCTGCTCTTCCTGGGAGAGTCCTCAGAGCCTGGGCCACAGCTTTTGTTGGATGTAATTCACTCTCTGTTTAACTTTGAGGATTTTTTCCTCCTCACTCTAGTGTTCCTTAGAGAATCTATCTCATGCTGAGCGGTTTTGCCTAGTTAATTGTTAACTAGACATAATTTCAAAAAAGTTCTTTGAAATAATTTCCTTTTGTTTATTTTATGAAAAAAAAAAAAAACAACAAAACCTTTCCCCCCTAATTATACTGTTTCCTTTACTAACATATTTTGCATGAGATTTTTGTTTTATGGGAAATTACACAGCTCATTAACTTCTAGAGTAATTGGTATCCAATGGTGGAATCAAATCACAGTCTATAAATAAAAGGAATTTTAAGGTACAAAATCTTTATTGAGTCTGTATCCTAAACCATCCAATTTTTGGATGCATTTTGCTAGCTTAGCAATATCTAATTTACCTGCTTTACTTGAAATCTTTACCCATCAGAATTACCTACTCCTCCTATGTGTAGCAGGATATTAAATATTTTTAAACATACTGTATTAATATCATATGAATGCAATGACCTTTCAAAGATTATTCTCAGAGGGGACTAATGAAGACACACACAACAATAACATTTATAAATAGAAAGGCTGAAAGGAGAGGGGCAATTGAGCAAGAATACCAGTTTTTAAACCTGGAACTTTGTACAACTTTTTTAGAAGTCACCGATGTATATTTTCCTGTCTTCTATGAGCTGTAAAACATCGCTAATCCCATTCTGGTTTTTTCCTACCCATCTAGATTTATACTGCATTCCTCAGTGTGGCAGCTTAATCTTATTATCTCAATGCTTTATATCTCTTCAGATATATCATCATTAGGTGATAGGTGGCCTATGAAAATAAAATTCAGTAAGATGAATTTGTGGCTACATATATAAAGGTCTGATTCTTATGAGATATTATGAATTTATTTCTACTGCCTGTGCTGATGGGGCACATCAGCTAAAGAGCTGACAATAAGTACTTAAGAGGCAGAAACAGACAAATATATATACATATTGAGAGATACAAATATGTACATATTCAGATGATATCCTTTGAAGAATGTTTCAGGGGAGACTGTGGGCTGTTCAGAGGCTGAAGTAGAGGGCCTAGCAAATAGGGTCAAACTTAGGCTTAAAAACAGTATTTTACAGGGAAGGAAAACACGGAATAATCGATGTATGTGTACATATAAAGACATATGCATGTATATCTTTAGAGCAAAATATATCTTTACTTCTTTGCACTGAAGGCAGAAGACCCAGCCAGACAGGTTGCATTGGCCAGACTTGTATTAATGCCCCAAATGTCTGCCAAGTGAAAATCTGCTGAGTCTCCAAGAGTGTAAACCAGGTGCTCTAATCTCTGCCTCCCTCAGCCTCCCTGCCAGAAAGGACACGCTGCTGAGAGTTCCTCTTTCATGGTGCTAGAGCTGAGACCTCTGAGGGAGTATCCACAGATACATCATTTCTATTCTTCCCACGTGTTTTAAAATCCACACTCCAAACCCTTGTGCATTGTCCGTTCCTGTCCATCATTCACAACCCAGTGAAATGAAGGACCATGAATAATGGTAATGTAAAAAGCAGCAGGCAAATGTAATCTGCAGCAACACTGCGTGGGGAACTGCATCTCTGACTGGGCTTGGCTTGTGTTTATATGGGCTGCTATTAATAATAAACAAGAGTCTCTACTCCTCTGCCATATGATAAGCATCATGTTCAGGACAGAGTTTCAAGATTTGGATCTGTCATTGAAACCTCTGAAACAATACATACATGACCAGATCTGAACCATCTGAACTGTTAGAAATACAACTATTCTGCAAAGTCCACTACAGAGCCAGGTGCTGCTGCTGCGAGAGCAGCATTTACAGGCTCTCCAGAGGAAAAAAGGTCACACTGGGCCGGGGTGGTTTTCAGTACTCAGCTTTCCTTTGGCAATATTGTTAGACGTGGAGAATATTTAAGCAGAGTTCATGGCAACTGGCAAATCAGCTGCCTTGAAGTGATATGTATAACAAGGGAACTAAGGAAAGACTAAAAATATAATCCCTAATCTAAAGCATCTGATGTTTTCAGGACAGTAGTTTGGTATTACCCAGATGTACGCTCAAAGAGCTGTCCATGCAAATCAAAAACATCCATTACACTGAAACGAGTTTAATTATGAAAGTTTTGCTTTTCTAGTAAAGCTTTAGTTTCAGTTTATTCCTGATTTCACACTACTTAGCCTCTCTGTTTAAATTACATTTTGCTGCACTTCTCTCATGCTAAAGCTGTTGGAATCACAAATGCAAAAGAACACAAAGCTGATGCCTAAAGACAGAGATGAGAAATATTTAAACCCCTATGTTTCTAACGGAATACATTCCTTAATAATAGCAGTATTTTTAATTTGTGAATGTATTAAAACAATTATTATTAATGAATATGAGTGCAGTGGTGCATGTGCTGTCAGATCCTAAGGCTGCTTGAGAACTGCCATCACCCCAAACTGCAATGCAGGTTGGACAGACTGCTTCTATAAGCCTTAGCAACTCTGTTTCTCTTCAGAGTTATGTTGTTAATGAGCTTTTCCACATCTCTTTGCAAGCGTGACTACTGGAAGCACACCTTTTCTCAGGTGACCCTCGTTGTTTCTGTCTGCCAATAGTTTGCTATTGTTAGTGCTGTAGAGAAAATAGGAAGCAGCTGTAATTAACAGATCTGAATCTATAAACCTACTGATAGAGCCCTCAAGGATGTGGGGTTTATTAGTGGTTATGTGCTGGTTAGTTGGTGTAAGTATTGTCTGATTTCTTGCTTTTCTGTCTTTGAGGAACTGAGCTGTTGATAGGAAGAATTTATGTAAATTTTTTTATGTTAATTTTTTATGTTAATTTTGCTTTCTAAATTTCTTAATAATGAGTGATCTCAATTATAACTGGTACTTTTAGAAAAGCATAGTCTTACATAAACTGTAACGTGCTTCTGAACCTTTGTGGGTACCTTTGGCTCTACTGGTGGTCATCACCTCTAGTTTAGGAATTATGGATGGGTAAAGGCTTAAGCAATGCAGTTATGTGAAGTTCTCTTAACTGGTGATCTTGCAGTTCAGCATGTGATGTTTCTTATAAGGGTAAGTTGGTATATACAAAGTGATGCAGGAGACTGATGAATCTCATAAATATGCATGACTTTCTGAATACCTGGTGAAGTACATTTACTGGATGCTCCTACAGAAAGCATTGGATAGTCCACAATATGGAACAGAAATGTTTTCATGTTAGCTTTCAGTCAGTCCTGAAGATTCAGATCTAGTGATCTAGAAGTGAACTTCTAAATCTTGATCTGGCAGTAACTATTCTGCCTGCGAGCTTTCATATTTGCTAAGACATCTATTTTTAGTATTTTTTCCTCCTGTTATTAAATATTCAAGTAAGCGTATTTTAACAGTGCATTTTATTTTTCATTTTGTGGAAGTACAGCTGAAGTAGGATGGACACACATTTCCATTCTCAAAAGCTACCTAGAGTGTTTCTTTCATGCAGCACAGTAATTTGAGGTGAGATTTTGTTTTTGTAGTGAAAATACAGTTACCAGTCCAAGTAGGGTTGAATGGTGCAGCTAATCTGAGAAGCTTCAGGGTAAATTCGCTCCTATCAATTCCTATGAATAGTTAAACAGAGCTTAAAGTGGCTTTAAAATACTGCAGAGTGTCATTTCTGCTCTGAAACTTTCTGCTGAATGAGAACTTGTTTCCTTTCGGACAGTAAGGGGAAGGCTTCAGCCTGTTTTCCCCTCTGAGTCCTTATTTGTAACATAAGTATGTTAATCAACTTTTAATTTTATTTTCCCTTTTTGTTTATAGCTAGCCACTGTAACTTAATATAGTATGATTTTATTACTACTGCTAACCTTCCTCTGCCCGACAAAAACTGGACAGGTGGTTAGCCACCATTTTATGAGCAGTTAAACCATTTAGCACATCACCACTAGTTTTGCATTAGCACCAACCCTGGGATTCATTACATGGTTCAGCAGTACAGAAGCCTAACGAATTATACCCCAGCAGGGTTCACCTCAGGCTGAAGTCTGGCTGATTTTTACTCTTGGTATGGATGCAAAAAAGTCAACAGCTTTGCAAGAGGCATGGTTTCACGAGGCAGCTCACATCTTTGGGTCATCTCTCTGTACACTAGCAATGAATCTAGTTAGTCAAATGTGCTGAACTGACACCAGACCAGGGACCTCCATCCACCCCTTGAAGGTACAGATGTAGCCTGAGTGGCTGATGTGCAGCCCTTGCTGGGAGGGCGATTCTCCTCCCAGGTTTAGGGGAGGAGAAAGGAGAAAAAAAAAAAAGTCCACAAAATGTTCATGTTCTCTTAATCATTCGCCCCCACACACGCCAATGAAGCTTCCAGCAGTTACTGCTAACCTCCGAGATGGTGTTTGTCATGTAGATACGCGGCCATTAGAAATACGAGAACCATCTGGTTCCTTTCTCCTCAGAGAGCAAACGGCTATCTGCCAAGGTGGGCTGAAGTCAAATGGATTATTTCAAGATAAAAGGCTTGTTTGCTTTCTGTAGTTTCTCTCTGCTACCCAGAATAACTGTATCTATTTTTTTTTTCCTGGTGTAACTAAGCATAGGTATATGAAGATCCCTATTTTAGCTTTCTTTTTCTATCAGTTTGCCCTTTGTGTCCCTTTCCTACTCTTTCACTGTTTGCATTTAATTTTAGTTCAGTTCAGTATTTACCTCTGAGTAAAGCAGTGAAACAGCCACGTAGTCAGATCAGCAGTAAAGTTTAATCTTGATCTGTGAACTGAACTTTAAAGGATATTTTATGTTTCCTTAAGAATAGCTGGGATTTTCAGAGACAGCTGCCTCTCAAAGGAATAAGGCATAATTTTGAAAGACTGCTGTTTTCTCATAGACTTCTACCTCAAACAAATGTTCTAAGAAACAAGACAACTTTTCAGGACAGTCCAGTTTTTAAAAATGACTATACGGATAGTCATACATGTAAATGTTGTCAGGTTGATTAATTTTTTTTCCAGTTGGAAGTTTTGAAACTTTCAGAATTTTCTCTGGGCTGTTGGAGCTGAATCAGCCCCTTCCCCCCATCCTGAGGGCTCCTTCAGCCCTTGCTGCTGTGCTCCTCCTTCCCCTGGCAGCCTGATTTTTGGGAGATGTTTGGCCAAGAGCACAGGGAGAGCTGAGAGACACCAGCAACATCCCCTGGCACCCTGGTTCATTGTGGAAACTGCAAACTGTGCAATGCCAAACTTCCAAGAAATTTGCAAAAAAAAAGAGAATTCTTGATGGCAAACAGAAAAACAACAGTTTATGAGTTGGAAATATATGTATTGACACTTGATTTCTTGTTGCTCAAACATATTTTGGGGCTTCACGTAGCCTGAGCTCAATTGCTGATTGTTTATATAGGCTACTGGCTGTTTACATTAGGTTGATACACAGGACGGGCTGTTTATACCAGACCAGCAACAAATTCCACAGCACAGCCCGTGTCTACCACTGCTGCTCTTTTATATCTGCAGAGCTGGAAAGAAACAAAAAATTGGCTATGGAAGTAAGCGAGCAACAAACTCTCCTATGTAGAGAGTATTCCCTCTTGCCTGAGAAGTGACCACCACCATAACTTTTTAGTTGTTGGTTCAAAAATATACAGCATGGGGAATTTGCCCAGCACAACATGAATGGAAAATCATGGGGAAGAGCTGAGAAGAAAGTGAATGGTCCAGGCTGATGTTTGTCTCCATCTACAGGGGACACAGAAGACCTGTTTGTAAGCACTTGGTCTGTATTTGCAAACATAGGTTTGTAGTACACTTAGCCCATGGTGTAGCAGGCTCCAGCTCCACAAATGCAAAGATGTCTATGAGTGTTTTGCTTCCAAATGACTTCATGGGCTGCTCTGCCAGAGCTATGTCTCCCACCCTGGATGTGCAATGCTGTTTCTATCCTCTGTGACACTGATAAACACTTGCAACACTACTAAAAAAGCTTCTTGGTCCCATATAAGTGGATTCCTATAAGGCTGTAGGAGCAGGTGGGTTTCCATCCTGCTGATCTGAGCTGCCACGGTCCATCCCTATGGGATTCACCCTAAGATTAAGGCTGTCCTGGGCCTCAGCTCCCTGCTGACCACCATGGTGTTCCTCCTCTGCTCTTGGACTTTCCCAGGCAGGGTGCTGCCAGCTGGAGGCAAGACAAAGGAGAAAGTCTGCCTTTAACTTGGTATCTTTCTGGTATCAACAAACCCATCAAGAAATGTGCTGACTGTCCTGACGCTGCTGAGGACTTTAGCCTTGTGCTGGTGCAGAAACACCTCATTTTTTCTGGAAAATACATGCTTGATGCTTAAACCTTCAGATCTATATATTTTTTGCACACCTCAGCGCTTTTTTTTTTTTTTTTTTAATGTTTAACTCCGAACGGATTTTGACTTTCTTTTGATTCTGGGCCCACAGCTGCCTGTGTGCTTTCCCAGCTGTGACCCGAGGGAGGAGTGCAATAAGAAAGGGCAAAAGGTTGAGCAATACCCATCCAAATCAGGATTATTTCACTTACTGTTAGTCAGCTAAGCGAGCTGAAGCGCGTCAGCTCTGAGGCCTTAGCAGCTGATGGAAGAGAGGAGGCATCTCCTGAGGGTGATTCTTCCAATTAGACACAGAAATGGACAAAAAACATCTGAGCAGTCTCATCCCACCTCATCCATGGACTATGTGTTACAGAGGAAGCCTAGATGAGTCCTTGCATTAGATATTTGACTTCTCGGTGACTAAGGCAGAGGAATTCCATCTCACCTCTCCCAGTCCTTTGTGAGCGCCCACATGCCTGCATGCACCAGCCTCACTGGGGCTACTAAGTAACATAGCAACATATGAGTTTTGTGAAGATGTATGTAGAATTTGCAGGTCTTTCTTAAAAATAAGCTCCATTGTTTGCCCAATCTTGCCACTGTGGCAGGGTCATCTGGAAATTCCCCAGCCAAGCTCCTATGTCTAACATGTCTAATTTTCCTGTGTCTCTTGCTTTGTTGGGATTTTTTTACTTTCAAATGTACATTTCTATACCTGTGTCACGCAGGATCAAACATGAGTTATGATGTTACTGGCAGATTTTATTAATAAATAAATTTCTCCAGAAGGGTGCAACTGGTTCAGCATAGCTTACTATTTTCATCAGAAACTGGAAGCCTGCTGGAGCTCCCCATGCTTGCCCTCAAGCTGAGAGGTGATTTAATGAACTGCCTCCTCTAAGAGTTGGCTTACGCTTAATTCCAAACAAGAAATTACTGCCATGCTAGGTTTTTTTATTTTCCATGCAGTATCATTGAGGTCAATTTAATACGGCATCAAGGCTTTGACTAGGTTTTAAGTTTCAAGTGAGCCCTTCTCAAACACCCCATCATTATACAATGCTGGGTCACAAGGCACCTCATTTCATGGGTCTCTCCAAGTGCAGTATTTTTCTCTACCTGCTCTTCTTGTGGTCATGGCTAACAGCTTGAAAACTTACCGTATTAAGTCTTTGAAATCTTCCAGTTAAATGATAAAAGAAAATCGTTCGTGAAATAGGCAATGCTGGATGCATTCCTGATGGTTACACAAGAAGGAACTGAAGCTTGCAAAGAAACAGAAGCTCTTAAATTTTGGCAGCATTCAGTAAACTGTCTCCCATTAATAAATAACTGACATAATTTTCAACTTTTTACTCCTTTACAGATGCCTCTCACTTGGCAGCCAGCCTCATCCCAGCCAAGTCAGGAGCAGTAAAAACTCCCAATGATTTCAGCTGGCCGGAGGGTCAGGAGGCTGAGGCCGGATGGCTGGATGCTGCAGTGCTCCGGGGGGAGCAGCAGCCACTCGAAGAAGCCTTCGTGAGTAAAAAGGCTCAGTCTGATCTTCTTTAGAAAGCTTTTCTCTGCTTTTTAATCTCGGGCGTGGATGTACTCTGCGGGAATCTCCTTCCAGCGCTGCTTCAGACTCTCTTTGCTCATATTTCATGCTAAAGAAAGCAAGCTGTGTGGTACGCGGCAGCTGTATGTGTTGGGTTTGGGGAGGTGTAGAGTGTGCATCCAGGCAGATCAATACTTGCCATAGGGGACAGGGCGGCTATACCTTTCTTTCCCTCTGCCCTCAATCAGTCCCCCTCCGCCCAGGTGCAGGCAGGCTTACACACTGGGAAGTGATGCTGTTGTGCAGCTGCCAGCGCTGCATTCACACAGGGACTGTGTCCATTCCCCAGAAGAGATGTACCCCTATGGCTGTTGTGGGGCAGCACAGGCACACCTTAAAAAAAAAACAACAAACAAAACAAAACCAAAAAAAAAGAATAAAAATCCCAGTCTGGCATATTAAACCTCAGGCCGCAGCCCTGGTGACTTGCTGTTCATGGTACTACTGTTTCAGTGGTGGAAGGCAGGCACAAGCAGCACAAGGGCTCAGGAAGGTGCCTGCTTTCCTCTGAAATTCTGAGCCCATCCTGGCAGTGTGGTGCTTACTGGTATGAGCCTCGGGGGATCTCTCCTGCGTGGCGCGGGACTGGGCCTGCAGCTCGCACGCTGGCCTCTTGGCTCGGTGTAGAAGTGGAGCAGCTCGGGATGCGAAGCGCGGGAAGCCGAAGCAGAAATCTGCCCTTAGCGAACGCGCTACTGAGCGATGGGGCTCTGTGCCTGCTTGTTTAATGTAACAACTGCACCAGTTTTCTAACAACAACTTTAAATGCCATTCATCAATAAATCCATTGGGCTTCTTGGCTTGTATTACATGCCACTGATTAACTACCATTAAATTAGCAGTTAGTGTAATCAGATATAAACATTCCTTTGTGGCTAAGCTGTTAAACTTTTTTTCCTTTTTACAATTGTGTGTAACACATGTCGGCACGAGACAGGCTCAGTAATTTCACATTACTGCGGCTAAATTATGTTTGTGGGCTCCAGAAACGCTTCTGGTGCTACCAGGCTCGTAAACACCTACCTGGCAGGGAAAAGCTACAACTTCTGCCCCAGAGCGTTCGGGGTTTAACAGGATTCGGCATAGTACAGTGAGTGAATTTATTACATAAATATGTGCATGGGCTATGGATGAATGATTGCTAGGAAGAGTTCAGAACTTATTTGCTGCTGTTTTTTTTCACCCTGGATCATGTTATTAATTGGTGAAAGTCAGCACCCAGTTTGTTGCAAGGGGGCATGAAAGGAAGGGTGGGCGTTTGCAATTTAAAAGGAAAGGGATGTGACTGTGTGGCTTTCAGCTCTGGGAACTCCAGGCTGTCGTAGTCAAAAGTGATTTTTCAAAAGGAGACATTTCACATGTATTAATTCAAAAAGTAAAATTAACTATATTTATTTTATATGTAGCTCTGCATCTTCTCCATTACTAGGTGGTTTTGTAACTCGTTTAAAAAAGACAGAAAGAATACAGCTGCAGTAATGTTCATCACCCATTTTTATGTGCCTGTGCAATAAGGCACATAGTGAAATTATTACTTGAAGTTGCTGCCTCAGTGCCAATGTTAAATCACAAAAAAATAAGACCCAGCAAAATTGTTTCCATTATAGCCTTCCATTCCCTCACAATGCAAGAAAACAGCTAGAACTTGCAGCAAACCCAGAAGATGAATAAACAAAAAAAATTTTTCAGGAAAAAAAAGTGCAGTGGAACAGAATTTTTAAAGGTTGAGGTAGTGGGCTTTTTGGGGGTCTGTATTAAATCTGATTGTGTTTTTAGTGTTTAGATGTCCTCATACTGGCTTCTAGATGCTTATATGCTTTAGATTATAGTTGCACATAATTACAGGTGAAAATTTGCATCAACAGATAGGGATGTAAATAACTTGTGAGATGGAAGTTGGACTACTAGACTAGCTGTTTAAAATATTCAGTCTTGCCTCTTTACAAAAACATGTAGTTCAGGTTGGTGGGTTTTGGTGTGGTTTTGGCTTTTTCATTTTATTTGCACTGTTTGGAAATATACTGTGGATTGTTACACTTAGATAATATGTTGGCATTTGCTTTTGTGGAAACCTGTAGTTTCTCCAGCTATGTTCAGATGGCTTTCCAGAGCTGTCAGCCTTGAAATGGGAAAGCAGGAGAATTCAGCTTAGCTGCCATGTGTTGTCTTACATTATGCCTGACGATTTGAGAAACATATGATACAAATGATTTGGGTTTCCAAAATCTAGTAGTGGGCCACTCTCCAGACATATTCTCCCTTGCTCTGGCTATAAGAAAGGGGAATTTATATGGCTAGTCTTAATATTTTCTTCAGGGGTGTAAACCTGTAGAAACTGGATTAGTATGTTGACTCCCTCAATTAACTTTAATCTAATATCCTGCCTATTTAAAATAGTGTAAACATTGG
This sequence comes from Pedionomus torquatus, assembly GCA_013398155.1. Lineage (NCBI taxonomy): Eukaryota > Metazoa > Chordata > Aves > Charadriiformes > Pedionomidae > Pedionomus > Pedionomus torquatus. The sequence continues at coordinate 248,042 of VZRU01007625.1, forward strand.
TGTATAGGGTTAAGGGAAAGAGTTGAACTGAAAAAGATTTATTTAAGGATTAGTGTAGTAGCTAAATTAGAATTAAATCCAGGAAGTAAACATCCCAGCAATGCAAGTTGTGGGAAACAAGAGACCACAGCAAAGACCAGTGGTTTGAAACAATAATGTGCCACCATGGGAAGAGAAAGGAAGGGGAGAAACAAGTAAATCAAGCATTACTGTACAAATAAGACTCTAAGCCTATTACTGCCACACAGGTTGTGGGGAAGCTCCCAATTAAATGCAATGGAAAGAAACTTTTATCTTTTTCGTCTTTCTTCTTGATTTGCTCGGTTGAATTACATTGTGAAGCAAAATACCTACAGCAATTAGAATAAAAGGATACATCTGTAGAAGAATCCATGAAGGTACAGAACTTACCAAATTTGCTGGTGTCAGAATTGCTGAAACATCTAGTGAGTGTTTATTAGAACATTTGGATTAAAAAAAAATGAGCAAAAAAGGTGACTTCACTTTCTTTAGTCAGCACTAGGAACCATGTGTGCCTAGGACATAAATGCATGAATATTTTCTTCAACTTTGCAGTGATTTTATCTCTGCTCTGTTCAGCAGTGCCATGCACTTCATATAGGCTTGTGGCACCTGTGAGCCAGCTTGCAGCAGGATCAGTTCTTGCTCAGCAATATCACAGTGGCACAGAAGCTCTGGTGCTTGTGTGGCCGGTTCCTCGCTGACAGCTTTGGGACAACTGCAGGAGTGCTACCCACCTCTGAGAACCAGCCAGAGGTTGTTCTACTTGTACCTTTCTCCTGTTAAAATAGGGTGGATTGAAATCTGAACAGACTCTTAAATGAAACATCTTGGACTCCAGGAGTCCTCTGTGTGCCAAAGGCTAAAAGGAGATGACTGTGCTCTCAGAATATGGAAAACTGCCTTTTAAAATGAAAATAAAAGCTCTAAGCCTGGTTCTCAGTATTTACTTAGTAAAACCTCCGATAGAAACATGCCATCTACTGAATCATCACTTTCAGACATGGATTTTTGTTGGCAATTGGCCTTCAAGGTATCAATCTGATCAAATCCTACTGAATCGGTGAAAAAAATTTGACAAAAATTCAGCCAGGGGTAATACGGCTGAAGGCTGCTCTGGCTGACTGATTTATAAACGAGATAAGGGCTTGTTCATTCAATAAATGCAGGCTTTACACTTCTTCCCATATACCCAACAGTCTCAGCAAATGTCACATGTCCTCTTTTACTGTCAATCCACATCGGCAGAAAAACTAGCCTCTTGCTACAGTGCTGCCAAAAAGAGTGGGGGTCCTGTGTTAAATGGGGCTTGGTGTGAAAGGGCTGAGACGCCCAAGGAGGAGGAGGAAAGCCTGGAGCTGTGGGCGCCCAGCTGGCAGGGTTGAGCAAGGAACATGCAAGGAGTAATCTTTTCCAGCAGAACACATAGATTGCTTCCCAGCCACGTATATAACTCATTTTTTTAATTGTTTTGGCAGTTTCTTTGTGCTTTATACCCCCAGAAGACTGAAATGATCCAGCCAGATTACTCGAAAGGAAAATATCTGAATTTCAGCTCCTATGAGCTGTTGTCTTGTAAAGGCAGGCAGCTTAGTATTTCATCTTTCTGACTAAAGCAGCTTTTAACAACCTCGTTCTTGGCAGAAGGTTTTGGACTTAACTATGACTCAAATGCATGATGTGTCTTAACAGCATGCTTTGCATGAATTGCCACCCTGCTTGGAAGGAGATGCAAAGAAATGCTGGTCCAGGGGTGACTTGAGCCCTTGTAGTGTGTCTTCTGTGAGGGGTCAGGGGAAGACTGCAGCATCACTCTTCATGCAACATCTCCTTGCTGGACAGGGGAGATAGTTTACAAGGCTGTTATTTCACAGGACAAAATAAAAACAAGATGATTCCACAATTTAATTACTCTTGTTCGAATGTTCTCCACCTGTGAGCTGAGCACCCTGCCAGCCAAACCTTCTGGGTGGATGTGGATGGCAAATATGAATGTGACAGCTTATCGTTCCTCGTTCTCCTTTAAAAAAAGACAGTGCCCTCAGTAGTATTGAACAAGCTCTCTGGGTAAAAAGCTCAGGAGAAGAGTTTGCTGATAAGCCTCCCCCGTCCGTGTAGTTCAAGCTTTCTCCCTGCCTGGCTCCAGCCGAACTGCTCGGGTTTAGAGTTTCACGGTATTTTCAATAATGTTAAGCACTTAAGTGGGCCCTTGGTCGAGAGGTGCTGTTGTGGCTTGAGCGATGGCATTGCTGTTTTGGGAGCAGAGGGTTTGTCACTTGTCCCCGGGGCTGGGGAACCCTCCCACATGCCTGCTCGGCTCAGGCTGCACTGTCCCAGCCTGATGCTGCCAGGCACTGGCAGCCCTCACATCCCGCCACAGAAAGCAGCAGGGACAGAGCAGGTGGAGGATTGGGCATATGTCCATCCCTAATCACCATCTGCTTTAATGTTTTGTTGCTCTTTTTCATGGTGCACAGTATCTCACGCTGGGAGCTGTGCCCCTGGGCCAGCCATTGATATCTTCTTCGAGCTAAGCAGATTGCTATTTTTCTGACAGTGTGGGAGGATTTAAGTCTTTTATGGGTGTCCTATTTTCAGATGCTGGGGAAGAGAGGTCTTACTGGAAGCGTGAAATGGACCCAGTCAGTGTAGAAAGGGGAAAATCTGTCCATAGATGAACTTAGTAAAGTACCACAGCATATAAATAATTTAACTCTGCTTAATGATGTTACTTTGGAGTCCTAAAAAGTTACAAGAGGCTCGTAGTTTCAAATGGAGTATAAAGAGAGAGTGCTATTTCAAGGCTAAGTCCCATACACCTGTCTCTGAAAATTGGATCTGAAGAGGTCTCAGCTGCAGTATTAACCCTGAGATGTTTACTGGGCATGCTGGGCCACTCTGGAACCATTTGTTGGCATCCTGACAGGTCCCTCAAAAGCACACATATTAGGAGTTTATATTATTTAGACTAATACAGTTTGTTGCCTCTACCAGTGCCTGCCATTTCACCAGCTTTACAGTAGGCTGGCAAAAGGGAGCTTTTGCTTTACAGCAAGAGGAACCTTAAGCTAAGCTGGCAGCACCAACCTCAGCCAGTATCTGTTCTCCCCATGGCCATAGCAACACTTGTGCTGGCTGGAGGGAGATGTTTTAGCAGCAGTGAGGTGTGGTGGCCAGGGCAGGAGAAGGCAGTGCTGCCTCTGTGGCTGGGCTTGCCTGCACTCATTTACGGTGCTTGTGGAAGTATGGCATTGATGCAGGACCCACGCAACTCAGTGAGGCTTTTTCCATTGACACAGATGGATTTTTCAGAGCAGGTCTTTGGACAGGATCAGCAGGGCAAAAGCTAATTTACTTGTGGTGTCTTACTCCTAAGACACCACACCGGTGTCCCATTGCATTAATCCCACATATAAAAAGAAAGATCACATCAGAGTAGTGGTTTCCTCCCCTTGTTTAAACAAATTCAACTGCTCTGCTTCTGAATTCCCCACCGGAGGTCCACATCGACTAGCTCTGTTTGTGGAAAAGTCAGCAAGCACGTTTCAGCCAGCGTGGGGCATTAACATAGGAAGCCAATGCTGAGTCGGTCCTCCTTGTTCTTCTTACTGGCTATAGAGTTTCAGAGCCTGGGATATTAGTAAATATTTATGTTTAATTACTTTCACTTAAGAAAAACAACCACAGCCAAGAAAACTACAGAGCAATTTAATGGGTTTTAACTTGCCACACTAAACCGCCTTCCTAAATGTAATGAATTATACGAAGTCATCCGGTTTCAGACTCTTTTAAAGAGGAAATTCAATTCAAATAAGGTTGCATATTACTCGCTTCAGTGTCTGAAAACATTTACAGTGCCAGTAACCGTTCCATTGCCTTGAGTTATTCTGCAGCCCGAAAGACAATAAAATAAGCTTAGAAAAGTGTGCTGCGGTTTGGTGTAGCTGATAGATGAAATTGGTAGGTTCGCTGCCTCTGGCGAGAAGTACTGGCTAAGTGTGTCGGAGTCTTCTTTCAGGCAAGACAGCCTGGGTTAAAACAAAAGCAGGAAAGTATATATGGCATTAGCTACTCAGAAGCATTGTTTTTGTATCTGTTCCACAAGAAAACAGCCTACAAAAGGGCTTCTTCCCTCTGGGTCCTAGCTACAATGCTGCCTTTCTTACTATGGTGATTAGGTTTGGGTACATGTCCTTTGGTCCATTGTTGCAGTATAATATAAAGACACTTCTGTTCTCTGGCTCTGCTGCAGAGCTCATATTCAGGGAGAAAAGTTAGGTTGCCTACACAACTCTTTTTTTCCCTGACAGGTAGAAGGAACTAACGAAAATAGCTGTACTCTTCCATCTAGACATCCACAACTGCTGAACTGTGTAGGATTAGGAAGATCCGTTAGGGTGTTTTTTTCCCCTCTTGAGATAAACTGTTGTCATTGGTTTGAGGTTGGCAGTTCAGACAAGAAGGTGTTGCCACATAGGCTGTAAAACTTTGTGAGACTTTCAGTGTCCTTTAAATGGTTGTCCTTTAAAGTAATTGCATATCTAAAGCTCCTTATAGGGCTTAAGGGCTTTATTTGCCCAGGACAATTGCACACCTTGTGAACAAAGCTGTAATCCAAATCCTGAGCTTTGTCCTGCCAACTTTCCAGATGTTGATAGCTAAACTTGTGAAGGCTGCTAGATGTTGATTGCTAAGTATGTAGCCTGCATATAAGTCTGTCAACATGTTCAACAGAAGATGTACAGGGACATCCCCTATATTCTTGATGTTTCTGCAGAATTTGATACGCAACTCACATTTCACAACTTTGCTCATCTGTTATGAGCATGCATAATGAATGCAAAACTGAGGAAAGATTACTATATTAGAAAGAGGTTCAAGTGTAATAAATAGTGCATGCATAAACACAATGCCATCATACTTTAACTGTTTGCCATGACTAGCTTCAAAGACAATACTTTATCCATTTTGAATAGGACTGTGAACACAGACAACATTCAGTGGAACTAGCTTTGCAGATCTTATGGAACCCCATAAATGCAATTACAGACCAAGGTTATTTGACGCTATGTTTTCCAGTCATCTCCTAGTTCAGATACCTTTCCCCATCCATTAAAGCCTTACCTGAGAACACATTCATTCCCCTTGATTCATACTCCAGCCTCGAAGGAATTCCATGCATTTCTGGTTGACTGATTGAAGAGTCAACCTCCGATCAGTACTTGTAGGGGTAATATCAGTTTTTGGATCATTCAAAATCCTTTAAGATCACTTCACAGAGTGGTAAAGGATTTCTTTTCAATAACAGACTTGTGGGATGGGGACTGTCCCCTTCCAGGAGTCACACAGCGTCTGGCTGAATGGAACTGTAAGCTTGCAGGCTCTACAAATTATGTAACTGTATTAAGTTGGTCTGATCACAAGGCCTTCACTTCCATTCACATCCAGCTAGCTTTGACTGCTAATTAATTATGTGCTTTAAAGTTTTACTCTCATAATACAGAAGTCACCCCTGGTAGAACATTGTTGAACGTGCTTGATGAATGCATGGTCTCCTCTTTAAAATAAGCCTCGTATAAAGTTGCTTAGGTGTTCTTACAGAAGACTTCTGCTAGGATTAAAAGTGAACATAGACCAATGGAAAAAAAGTATTCTTCGTTAGAAGGGATTACATTTAAACCTTTCAAGATGACTGATATTTTTTTTCCTTTTAACTCACACTTGAGTCAGCTGTTGAATGGAGCTCAGAGATTATTTCTTGTCAGGACCTATCAAAAAGTCCCAAGATCACTAAATCACTTGAGCTTGTTGAGCAAGAAATTTTCACTGCTCTCTATGTTGCATTTTTACTACGTCTAAAAAAACCTGTGTTCACTTCTAAGGGTACTTAGCCATCTTCTAGAAGAACGAATTTCATTTAAGGTTAGTCAATAATCATCTGGAAATGAAGCCATTAATTTTAATGTGGTAAGTGCACATGTACATTAAATTTTATTGCTTTGTCTGAATTTAAAAGGGCAAAAGTAGGGCAATTTCAGGCCAGTGTAAAGTTGCAGGTGCCTGTACTTTACTGCTCACCTCTTAAGAAAGAGGAGTTCAGCATTTCAAACTTATAGTTCTACGTGTCACTGAAATAAACCCAAAAGGCTTCAGGAAGATTTGAGTCAAGCTTTTGGACAATACCATTTACTCATGAGGATCTTCTCACCTAAAGATACATCATCTATTAAATGCCCCGCAGACTTGACAATGAACTACCATTACAATCAGTAGTGACACAGATTTCACAAGTCCTGAAACTTGCTGCCCAGGCTTGATAAATATAGAGATCTATTGTGCCAACTATAAATGCATTAAAGAAATCATAATAATAAGAGCGCAAGAAAAGCCAAGAATATTTCCGTTTTTTTCAAAGGTTTCCAAACATTTCATATGCCATAAGATCACATGCAGAGTCAAAGCATCACGTTTCAAGTTAAAGTCAGACATTCAGCTGTAACTTTGAATGTATGGGTTGGAATCAAACACAATATTTTCACATTACTTGAGTTTAGACTTTCTTTGTGTTTTTATGTTCCTGTTCAAACGAAACGAAATCCCTGATACCAAGACAAGTAATCTGTGTTCTGAGCCAATAAATCCTCGGGGAATTCGAGGCAGGTAGATTGTAAGAGGCCCTTTTAGGAGTCTGAAAAGCAATGGGTGACATTAGATGGATCTTAATGAGAGTTGCAGGTGCTCAGCTTTTAGGACGAGGTCATTTCCCGTGTGTTGGCACAATGACAAAGATGGAAGATTGAATGGTTCTTCTAATTCACGACTCAGTAATATATACTCCTTAACTGGAAACGGCTGAAAAGATGCCTTTGGAATGCTCTTGGTGCCCTAACACGTCCTAAACATTGCAGCCAAGTCTAGCAGATACGAATAAGAACCTGCTAGCCAGTAATCAACAACAGCTCCTTTCCCAGCCCTTATCTTTTGGTTAAATGTTTAATAGGGATGTTCTGTGGCTTTGCTGTCATCCTAACTTCAGAAAAAAAAAACCATCCAAACAACAAACCAGCAGTGCCAATGCATGCCTTTGTATTTAATTTTAACAAGAAGAATTGCAGGTGGAGACTGGGGGGACTATGATGTCTCTCAGCCTTCTAGGAAAGCACAACTGTGGCAACATGTCCAGTGGTGGGTCAGGCCTAAAACACCATCTCAAATCACCTAAACTTTCTTGTTTGTTTCTTGACCTCTGTTTGTAGTGTCACAGCTAAGTGATTAAATACAAATTCCCTTGAATAAACATGCAAATAAGACCAAGACCAAGTATTTACATTCCAAATGGATTGTCATTAAGGTTTCAAGCTGTCAATAGTACCAGCACAGGAAAATATTATTATTAGACTCAAAAGTCTTCAAGGGGATGTATGAGAAGAAAAGCTAGTATCAGGGGACCAGTAATCTGTCCCTAGCCAGCTTTTAATTCCGCGTCACAAACATGAATGGTTTTGAGTGTTGAATGAAGAAGCAAGCTACAGAACCTGCACCATGCTTTAACACTACAGCTGGCTGGAACACTCTATGCCTGAAGGCAACATTTTTAAGTTCAAAGGTAAACATTTGGGTTTTTATAGAGAAAATTAGTTGTACAGCATACTTGATTTAGTATACTGCTACCTAGTCCAACTTGTAATTGAAATGTATTAAAAAAATAACCCTGCTTCCACTGACAGAATGCAGTTTCCTAGAGAGCTGCGTGCTTGCTAGTAAACATCAGTCCTCTGGGCCAGGTCTAGAAGACAGAGGTCAGAACTTCTATAACTTAATATTTTTCAAGGCACCCTAAAGACTTCCTCTTACCTCCCCACGTAAATTGTTTACAGCCTGCGCCAAAGAGGAACTTCCCTGGAGGACTTTGACCGTGCCTGTAAACTGATAAAAAACCTCTCCCTGGAAACTTCCCCTGCTGAACCTCGCCGTAATATTTTATTGTCCTCGATCCTAAGTGCATACACAGGGATCCTTTCTGGTAAAAATGCAGGCAATAAATAATGCTAAGCAAAGAGAGGTCTATACATTGAACTTTATTAAAGAGCGATGGTGGCGTTTTGTAGTTCTTCTTGCTGTTGGATTAAAAGGGTAAAGAGAGCTTTCTAATGCTGCTCCAAGTGTCAGCACACATTGGCCCGCAAAGCTGTCACATAGTATTTGCATGTGATTTTGGACATTCTGGTATGGCCTGCTTACATTTTCTTTCTTATAATTGTGGGGCTTTTTTTTGTTAAAGTAAACTTTTTAAAGTGAGGAAAACCTATGCCGCACAATGAGGTATTGAGAGCCATGTGTTCCACGGTACAGAAAGATATGTTATGATTCTTATCTTCGTGAGACTGTGAAAAAATAGTTCTTTGTCCTCAAACTCATTAAAAAGTTATTTAATAAAGAACTTGAAACCATTATCAATATTTACAAAAGAAATGCTTGAGAGCTGAGTTATGTGTTTTGAAATTCACAGAAGGCTCAGTGCATTGAAGCAACAATATACGTGATAGGAAGTATAGCTGACATTTTCCAAATATAAAAACCAGATGATGGAAGGTTTAATTTCTATGAATTGGAGCAGTAGCTGAGAGCCTACTAATCTCTCAGGAGTATTTTCAGCCCATTGGGGTGCTCAAAGAATATAAAATTCTCAGCATTTCTGGAAAAGTAGTTCAGAATGATGTGATTTTGCTGGATGCAAAGGTGGTTCCAGTCTTTGACCTAGATTTGAGGAATAAAACATTTTTTAAGGGCTTTTCTTGCTGAAGAACAGCATATTCTGTTTTGGTTTTTGTTTTTAATTCTCAGGATAAATAGAGCCAAATTATCAAGGAATAATTTATGAAAAGTAAAGGACTTTTTTAAACGAGTATACAGTTTTTCTAGTTGAAAAAAAAAAAAAAAAAAAGTGCTGCTGACTTTATTGGCTGGTATCTATTATGCTTTACAGAAAGGTGGGACTAAAAAGCCCCCTGCAAAGTGTAACAACATTTGACTGAGGGTACATCCATAAGGCATCCGCAAAACGCTGAGAGAAAAACACCTCCACAGAGAGAGGTAGTCATTAGTTGACTCCCTAAGCACCTGTAATCTTCAGAACCTGAAAAATCCTCAAAAATCCTTTCAACCCTTAACCCAGAGGTGCCCAAACCCTGTTGGCAGATCCATCTCCACCAGCTGAGGCTGCAGATTGCTCCCATTCCTGTTGGGCACGCACAGAGCCGTGCAGGTGTGAGCTCCTGGGGAGGGCCAGACTTTGCAGCCATCCTCGGGTCTCAGCCAGCCTCACAAAGTGCTGCTGGGCATCTCCCTGGGGTCTGTGAGTCAGGGCATTACTTTCCAAAAGCCAACATCAGAAAACTGGCCTTTAAATCCACTTTTTGTGTAGTTAAGAGATAAACATGCCCCAGCTGCTGGAAATGTGGGTGCTGTGTGTCTCTGCTCCTTCTTTTCATCATTTAACCAGGGACTGACTCAATTCTCTTACATGGCAGCTGAAAAAATACACCAGAGTACAGAATAATTTCTGTAAGTAGCTTTTAATACACAGCCCATTGTGAGTAGTCATGATGGAGGGAATACCATCTTGTAGTCTCCTGCCTTGGTACTCCAGTAAAAGGTGAGGGATGAACTCTGGTCAGGCAATACAGGGATTCAGGTATGTCAGCCTCCTGGATCACAGGACAATCCTAACTGCCAGGTGACATGCTGAGGTGGCAGCACAGAGCCTGTCTCTCATCTTTCCTGAGAGCTACCTGCCCAGGGGTGGCAGCCCTGCATCCCAAGTGCAGAGAGGCATCTCCTTTCAGCCTTAAGCTAGGCACCTTACTCTATTTTGCTCTCCGGACTTGCTGACGAGTTTAAGAAGCTCTTTCCTCAGTCTGATGGTTGTCCTGACCCCCATCTGTAGGCAGTTCTCCCTCTTGGCATGCCCAGGCTCTTCTAGTGCCTGATCTGAAGATAAAAATCCTGAGTGACATGGCACTGTGAAGTTGGCTGTTGCACTGTCAAAGTTCCTCCTCACTATTTATAGCCCCAAAAACCTTGGTCTACTCTTACTCATACCAGTGGCACTCAGAAGTCAGAGATCAGTCCTGAAGCAAGTTAGGATCAGAATCAGGACCAAAAATATTATGCACCATGTAATAATAGCTGCAGCCCAGGGCATGAGCCCTGCACAAGCACAGCGATGCCCTATCACCCATCTACTTAATATTGCTGCAGGTGAATTTATGTCTGAAAATTCTCATCTGGGGTCCACATACACAAATATTCAATTACCCAAAGCAGTTATGGGCGATGTTCGTCCACATGATGTGTGAAAATCCTGAACTGTTTTCATATGCAGGTGCCAAAGTGCTTTTAAACACTGTCGTTGGCAGGCAGTTGGGGGTTTATACATGATGCACTGTTGATGCTTTGTTTTTTCTCCGTAAGTGTACTTCATTGCTAGTGCTGTCGGGGCTACATTTCCTACACTATACCAACAGTTGATTGAAAAATATTCAGGTAGAAGACAAGAAAACCTCACCTATTTTGTTTTTAATTTTTAATTACACTCCAAGGACTTTAAATCTGTTCTTTAGCAGGCTCGAGAATTGTCTACCTGGAACGAAGAGTTGGGCAACAGCGTCACAGAATAGACACAGGCAGTATCACGGCCGAAGGTGGGAGCCTGACCACCAAGTGCATTAGTTTTCCCAGAAGTTTCCAACTCGGTAAGTATTCAATCAATATGCTAAGGCTGAGCTTTAAGCAGTAGTTGGATGAGGTCTAATCCATACATCTGGAAACAGCCTGTGTATCACACAATCCGTGCAGAGGGGGCTGCTCTTATATTTGTCCCATGTGTTTGCTTTTATTTGATTTTGTATTTGGGTGGGAAAGGGAAAGAGGAAATTCTCTGACATTTTCACATGCCTTTTTTTTTTAAGTGACTCTGAGAAACAATTCAAACATCTTGTCTATTCAAATGAGAGGCTGTAAAGCGACCTGACAGCTTTTGTGGATGCAGTCTTGGGTAGGAAATACCACATTCTCATCTCTAAGAACCACTACTGCTATAATCCTGCCAGCATCCTTGGAGGTAGATACCAAAGGCACAGGAAAAACTACAGATCCTCTTTGCCATGCCTTTGTGAACTGGTAGATTGCTAGAAATTGTCTTCCGAATGCAAAACACTCTGCTTCTAATTCTTTCTATTTCTCTGTGCTGCTGGAACAACTAAGGTTCAGAAACATCTTTCTGTACCTCTCCAGTCTGGCCCTTGTATTTTAATCCAAAACTGTTCAGGCCCTCTAAAGAACTACTACTGCTGCAAAGGATATTATGGACTGGAAAAATAACTGCATCGGTACCTTCTATACCCATGTATAAAAGCTCACAGCCCCTAAAACTCTTTGAGACTATGGAAAGAGAGGAATTAAAATAAAAATATTGCTGGTGATTAATTACGCCTGGATTAACAAAATGCCAGCCTTTGCTAATTGTTCAGGGAGCCAGGAGGAAAGAAATCAGCATTGCTCTGCTGGAAGTGGCTTGGCTGCTGTAGCCAGTTGCAAACCCGCCCCCCGCCCCCCCAGTTTTAAACCACTGATTCTAAGATATTCAATAACCTTCACATTTGCATTATGCCTGCTATGCTCATGTAGTACCAACTTCTTGCAAATGTTACTGTGATGTTGCCTGAACATCTTGTTTCACGGAATTGTCAGAGTTGGAAGGGACCTCTAGAGATCATCTAGTCCAACTCCCCTGCTAAAGCAGAATTGCTCAGAACACATTACTCAGGACTGCATCCAGGTGGGTCTTGAAGATCTTCAGAGAAGGGGACTCCACAACCTCCCTGGGCAGACTGTTCCTGGGATCTGTCACCCTCACCGTAATGAAGTTTTTCCTCATTTCCCAAAATAACTCAGTGAACCATGGTCACAGAGAACTGCACCCCAGGCTTGGCACCAAATACAGCACACACCACTGCCCTGCAAAACTGCTCCTTTCCAATCTGATCCTTGGCAGGAGCCCTGGCTCACGTGTGCTGGGTGGTTAGGCCCTAGGCTGCAGAAGCTGTTCCTTCCCTTCTGAGCAGGTTCTCACTTGATATCAATTGATAAAGCACCACAAATGAAGTCTATTCACACCTGGAGCCCATGCCTCTGCATTAAAGTATTAGGTTATTGTTCACTAGGCTGAGTGGATATTACATGCATGTGTGTGTGGTTTTTCATTTCAGAATATGAAAAAAAAAAAAAAGAAAGAAAAAAAAAGCAAGAATCTCGAGAGTGCCAATAAGCCATGAAAAGTTTGGACTGAAGTACAAATGCTGGGACAGGGCAAGGTGGTGTGATTCACTGAGGGGGGAGAGCCCTGTGTTGTCTCCTGGGTGGATCAGAGAGAAGGCATTTCCCACTTGTACTGGGACTTTCCACTTACCACCAGAGGCGTGACGCCTTCCCACCCTTTGGGAACAGAGCCCTCTGTGAGCAGCGCTCGCACCCCACCTACTATTCTGTGGTCCCGATGCTGGCTGCGCGGCGCAATTCTCATGTAATAGAAATCATCAGATGAAAGAGGGGATTTAAAAACAATTTCTTTTGTGGCTGGTACTTCAAAATACTTTACAAGTCATATCAAGAGGATTTTTAAAAATCTTTCTTTATGAGTTGCTTTCTTTTCCAGAATAGTATCCTTGGAAATGACCCACTGGTTAACAACAAAACAATAATAAATCCCTGTGAAAAACAGCCGTTTGAATTTCCATGAATGTCACAAAAAGCCATGGGAGTCTGCACTGTGTTTGGGTGGCACTGTGGAGAAGACAGAGTAATTGCAACAGAGGACTGCAACAGTGAGATGACACAAAGACAACATCAAATGCTATCCAGACTGCTAGTAAGTACATTTGTTGGCATACCAGGCTCAAATACACCGCTTGCAATGTGGATTCAGGTCTGTGCCAGGTCGTGATGCTACAGTTCATATCAATGTGCTCCACCAAGATACAGCCACACCGCAGGAGTGAAATCAGCGGGAAGGAAAAACCACAGAGTAAACAACTCACCTAAGCAACTCGCCCAGAATCTCAGTGGCAGTAAGTTCAGGCAGCTGCCTGTGCCTTTACCCTGTTATGCACTAGATGATGTGACTGCTGTTTGCATATAGACATTTACACCCCAGCTGTGCTGGCAGGTTTTGTTTTTCCAGGTGCCAGGCAGCACCCAGGAGCTTATGTTCTTAGACTAAGCGGACTTGAGGCTTGCTGCCATGTCACTCTCATCAGACCAAACACGTAATTTTTGAAATGCCTGTGAGAGGTGACCTAGAGCCTTTGGCATGTCCTCAGGGAAGGATCAGCCATGGGAACTGACATCAGCTTTTTCAAACAATTACTGGAGGAGTTTGCAGGGATATTATTCACAGACTCGTAGAGGGGCCTGCCATACTGGAGCTCAATCTTTTTTCCTGGCATAATGAACTAGGGGAGCTGGGTGGCAACCAAGAGTGAAAAAGTACTTGAGATGCTCGGAAACATCTGCCTGTCCTCAGCTTACCTACCCTCAGCTTTGTAATGCTGTGGGACAGGCCCAGTCCCAGTGTGCCAGGAAGAGCGGGAGTGCTTCTGCAGATTTTGAAGGCGCTTTCCAAGCTGCCCTCATACTTCTACACATGCTCCTGCCATTTTATTAAATTCTTCTGAAGTTGCTCCTAAGTACTTTTCTATTGACATCAACTTTTGCCACTTCACTATTCACCCCTAGGTTATTAATAAAGCATTAAACAATATTGGTTTGAGTCCTGCTCTCTAGGGCACCTCATTATTAATCTCTTTCCCTACTAGAATTGGCCATTTATTCCATACCCATTTATAACCACATTTTAATCCGTGACAGGACTTTACCTCTCACTTTGTGGTTACAAAGTTTCCTTAACTGTTTCTTGTATGGGTGTTTATCAAAAGGCTTTTGAATGTCCAAATAAATTATATCCTTTGGTTGTTCTTTATCCACTATTTTATTAACTCTTAGAAGTGTAAAAGGTCTGACTGGCAAGATTTATTCTTATAACAGCTATGGTACTTTTTTGCTTTGCTTGAGACGTGATATTTCCCTGCAGATTGCAAAATATACAGAGCAGCAACTCTCCGAATCTTGTGGCTTGAAGCAGCACCAGATAAGCTGTCAATGTTTAATTAAAAATAAAAGTAAATGTAATATACTGCTGACTTTCTCAACTACTTCCTTGTAATGAAGTTATGCTAATAATGTAAAATTTCCACGAGCTTGCTCTGTCTGTGTAAATATTTACAGGGTCTTTATCACTGCAGTACCAGATTTCCACAAGCATTAATGGAGTTATCCTTGTAACACCTCTCTGATATAGGGAAGCTTTAATCCCAACTGCCTGAAGAATCAGGGCACGCTGACATCTGGCACATAAAACCAAACTGCTGTGCTTTGAGAACACAGGTTAGAAGATAAAACACCTTCTCCCACTTACAGATGCTGTATTCACAAAAAATGCAAGATTCATCACAATTCACAAATGTAATCAAAAAGGCACAGTGCCGCAGCATCTCTTCCCAAGCTCTCTCAACCCAAAGTTCATTTTTCCCTTTGGAAAAATGCAGAGCACCGCAGGTAGAGTCCAAGCTTTTCCTTTTTTGCAGACTGTCTGTGCTTGCAGGTTTTTGCTGGCTCTGCTAGCGACCATTTATTTTGGACTCACAGCACACAACCAGTGTTTCATTATACATTTTTGCTCCAGCCAGAACTAATACATTTGGCTGTATCTCAGCTTGCTTCAAATATACAAAAGGGTGCATTTCCTGAGAGAAAAGGAAGAAACAACATCCAAAAAAGAGATCTTGTTTAAAGTAAAAAGCACTACAAATATTTTGCCATGTAAGAAAACTCACAAAAGGCTAGAAAATAGAGACGTGCAAGGGCCCTCCACTGGCCCCACGTCCCTGAGGAAAGAGAGGCCTTCCACCCTAAAAACTGACAAGACCTTGGCAAAGCAGGGAATGACGGAGAGGTTGGACATGGAGGAGCCCTCAGCAAAAAGGCATGCAGGACATAGACTTACATTTTCAAGGGCCTTCTGGCCTCACAGCTCAAGCTGGGCTTTCCAAAAAAAGCTCTCCTTCCACATAAGCAGCCAGAACAGGTGGCCAGGAATTCTAAAGGTTATGAAGTCCTTTCAAAAAAAATTAACTCTGATGCCTCAAAGGGGAGTGATGTGAGTGCAAAGCACTTTTGGAAGAACAAACTTCCTCAGCAGAAGCTCTGAAGGATTCCAGCTCCCACAAACATGTCTCCAGTTGTGGTTTTTAAGTAAGACCTTGAAGCTACCCATGCTTGAAAATGTGAGACTTCTTTGTTGGGGTCTGGAGGCAAAATACCTTGAGACCAGCAGTGGGACTCGCTTGAGGGTGCCTGCTTGTGGGTGTACAACCAGGGATAGTTGAGCTTGTTGACAAATTGGCAAATTTCATTGACTCCACAGACCAGTGATGGCCCCGCAGCCAGACTGCGAGCACAGAGGGAGACAGGAACACGGGCACTCGAAATTGTTCCTGGCCAGGTTTGGATGCAGAAACCCCTCTTTCCTGTCACCTATTCCTGAAACACAGGCTTTGCCTCCAGGACAGCCATGGCTCCTGCAGCAAGAAAATGATTTCCCCAAGGTGCAGTCAATACATTGCCACGATCTTAATCTTATTTAGTGTGGTAGCATGGTTTTAATTTTTTCCTGTTTGATCCCTCAGCTCTAGGAATATTGATAGAAATAGGGACTGTGATGATCAAATAAAGAGCAGCCTGTTGCATAAGAAAAAAAAAATACCCTTCAGTCTTCACTCTCTCCGCGGTGATTCAGCTTTTCCAACTGGGCTGCCGAGATAAAAGGCTCGCATGTGAGCAGAAGTGTTAGCAAGGTCTGTAATGCTTTCAGCGCAGCGCCTGGCAAA